>CM065641.1:66868854-67323854 GCA_033220585.1 Dipteronia sinensis
TAATACTATATGGAAGAGGAGGTGCACACTACTAGTGTTTATTTATTGACGATCGAGTCGTTCTTGAACTTGTTTCAGGTATCTTAGTGGCTTTAACCTCTCTGGGCCGCTTCCTGATTTTAGTTCCATGGATGCTCTTGAGATAATGTGAGTTAAAAAAGAAAGAGAAATTAAAACTGCAATATTATTGTGTGATATATAAATAATCAGTTGTTCTAACAGAGTCTAATTTTATATTGATATGCAGAGATTTGCACGATAACAGCTTGAGTGAATCTGTACCTGATTTCCTTGGCACCTTGCCTAGTCTGAAACAATTGTGAGACATTTATATTAATTACTTTCAAAAGATTACAAATATTCTCTGGTCAAAACCATCATTTAATGTTCGAATTTTGTTAAATCAGGACAGTTCCGAGTCCTGACCTGAGAATTAATGTATAAGAATATGTCTTCTCTTACATTTATATGCTAATTAATATTCTGTTAATTAATTTCCCTGGGAACTAATTAATCAACCAGCAATTAATCTGTGTTTTCTTATGCTAGGAACTTGGCAGATAATGAATTCAGTGGACCCATACCCACCTCTCTATCAAACAATAACAAGTTAAAATTAGTGTAAGTTGATTGATACTATGATATACATACTTTTAAGATTTCATCACTTCTTTGTATATATTAATTTTCAGATTATGTCAATCTTGGAAAAGATAAAATATCATCAGGATCGAAGTTACATAACTTTGTAGAGCTGATTTCACACGTTATGGAATTACATGTCTAGTTTCATAACGTTGTGGAACTGGTTTATAACGTTATGTAACTTCAGTCCTGAATTTTTTTTATTTTATTTTTAGGACCGTTCTGATCAGAGAAGAACCTTATATATACATATATATATATATATAACTATGATCCGATGATTCAACTGGATTTCATTTGTTAGTGTGTCAGGCAACCCAAACTTGTGTGTCTCCGGCAAATCATGTGAAACAACTACGGAAGTTCATCGGATATGCCACTGGGGAGCGGCAAGAAAAAGAGCAGTAACCTACCAGCAATCCTTGGAGGCACAATCCCAAGTTTCTTTGTTTTCTGGGCTATAGTGGGAATAGTAGCAGTGTTGCATCATAGGAGGAAAACAGCAGCCGTATCTGCACTCCATACAGGTCAGCAACTAGCTTCATTTCACAATTCTAATCGAAGTTACATAATGATACATTTTACAACGTTATGCAACTAGATATTTAGTTACATAACATCGTGAAATCGGTTTCACAACGTTATGTAACTTCAATCCTGATTTTTTTTTTCTAAGAACGACCTGGCTAGCGTATTGTTATCGGTTGGAACTTGGAATAACAGTATATGTTGTTGTGCATTGTCATCAGGGCAAGGTGGGGGAGGAGGTAACAGACCCAATGGTACTGCCAATGCAAATATGATGGGTAAAATTGGTCAAGCAGTGATTAATGATATCAAAGTCAATATTGAGGAGCAAATCAATTCAGAGATTTCCAATCAAATGGATGATCAGACGGCACAAAATGAGCAGCAGGATGGCAGAAACACTTGATTATCCTCTCTCTCTCTCTCTCTCTCTCATTTCTATTGTGATATCATATGTAGCAATTTGGAAATCCAAATATGTAATCTATGATGATGATCTCGAGCCATTTGCATTAATGTCTCCTCGACTTAAGATTTGTCTTTCAATTAGTTTCTCCTTCTTGACTTGCCTTGATATGACTTATTTAATTATCTACAATCACGGTATGTTAAATTTTCTGTTTTTTTATTTATCGAGATCATATGAAAAATTGTTAACCCTAACATGGCATGTAGTGTTGTGAGAATTTGAAAGATATCTTGAATGCATGGAATGTTTACAAGTTGGTGCAATGTATTGTAGCCAACTCTTTATGAATTAGATTGTAGATGATGAACATAATTTAGAAAAGTTTGGTAATCAACAGTATTAGAATTCAATAATACTCTAAATGCAATTTTTGTACATTGCCTCTTTTCTCCTTGAGCTGTTCATTTGTCTTCTTATAAGTGTTCAAAAAATATTTTATAGAAAGATTAAAAAGATTGAAACCTGCTCTCTTTTAACTGATAAAATTCCTAAAAACTGATTAAAGGGTGCACAATTACAATAACTGAAGTTCTTATCAATGAGCCTGAAAGTTCCTCTTGGACTTGTATTAATAATGTTAAGGCAATTTTCTACAAAATGTTTTCCTAATCTATTCATCAGAATATACAGGATTAGTATTGTATCCTAAAAAATATAAATACGGGCCTCTTTTCTGCATTTAGAATCTATTTTCATGCATATTGACAAGATTTATTCACAGTAATACACTAATATACAACAGGGGATTCCACCAACCTATTTTCTTCCAGAGGAAACTCCGAAAAATGGGGACTTCAGACAACAACAAAAAACAATGTTTTAATCTAACAACGGCTTTTCCACTAAGTATTTCGAGACTGAATACCAGCTTCAGCTTCGTCTAAGCTCTCACGATTTTCATCCATCAAATAATCACAGAGTTCCAATAGCTGATCTGCAAGTGGAGGAATACCAACATTGCGCCCATCATTGTAAATGTGTGCATTCATCGTGATCTGCCACACATCATGTCTGAAATCCTCCCGGTCCTTGTACTCCATCCTCCTCACCTTTTCCCTGATTGTGGATAAATCCATCGGATCCTTTACGATCTTCAGGTAATCAGGAGCCTCTTTCTTTGACACTGGTTTCAGGAAAAGGTAGGACACCGCTGTGTTTTCTCTGAGGGTCTCCACGATACGCTCCAAAACGTTTGCCAAACCAACCTGCAAGATAATTTATTAGGAATTATATTATAAATAAGTCAATCATCGTCATTTTGTCCCATTATGACCCCCTAGGAGATTGAGTGCACCTACCCTAAAAACAATTCTGCATGTAATTTCGACTCAACAGTTCATTCAACAATTTTCCTTTTGACAACTAATTTTAGCTTTTCAAACTTCTTAATTTTCGACATGAAGAAACTACAAGGGAGCTTTCAATTAAGAAATTTCACTACTAAAAATGCTTTAACTTTAATTGAAAGTATCTATCGAGATTAACACAAGTTTAAGGTAAAATGATCAAGCAGAGTACCTCTCCCCCTCTACGTCGCTTTGTTGGAGGCACATGATCTGCACCATACCTTCCTGACTCAACAACAGATTTCCTCTTCGCACTTCGGTCTCTTTCTGGAATCCTTCTATCATTTCTTCTTGCCCTGTAATCCTCTAAATAATCATCCCCAATTTCAGGCTTTTTCTTCTTCTTTTTCTTCATCTTTGCTTTTTGGCGTTCTTCTTCCTCTCTTTCTCTTCTAATAGATTCTTCATATCTCCTGATTTCAGCAAGCCTTTCCTGCTCTTCCATTACCCTCATTTCTTCTTGTTCTTCCATTATCCTCATTTCTTCCTCATAAAGCCTTCTTTCCCTCTCTTCTCTCAATCTCTCCGCATTTCTCCTCTTCTGTTCCTCTTCCCACAACCTTTTCCTCTCTCTACCTTTCCTTTTGGCAGACTCATTTTTCAACTGCAAGTTCTGCTTCCCACGGTTCTCAAAACTTGACAACTCAACAATTTTTTTAGTTTTCCTGTATTCAAGATGTGTGGTCCCATCCGGACTGACCGGGTCCAGATCAACAACCTCTTTGGGTCGTTTGATAACGATTTTCTTCTGTGGCTGCTCTCTATCTTTATCAGTTGGTGGACGTATCACAATAGAGGGCTTGTGAGATTCAACTTGTTCTCTATCTGCATTTGTTGGGGGTCTTATAACAATAGAAGGCTTGTGAGATTCAACTTGTTCTCTATCAGTGTTTATTGGGGGTCTTATTACAATAGAGGGTTTGTGAGATTCAACTTGGCCTCTATCAGTATCTGTCGGAGGCCGTATCACAATAGAGGGCTTATGAGACTCGAACTGCATTTCAATAGGTTTGGGCTTGTTAGAAACTACAATTCTATTTGTCTTGGAAATGGATTTCTTGACAATTTGGACATCAGTGGTAACCAGTTGGTCAGAACTTTGTGTGGGTGCAAGAGCAAGTTTATTGGAAGGCTTATCAGTAGAGCCACATTTGAATTTCACTGGGAGAACTTTTGCCTTTGTACTTGGATTGTCTTCCTCAGGAGCTTCAACCACAGCAATTTTTGTTGCACTCTTAGATATGAGCTTCTTTTTCAGACTTTTCAGCTGGGATTGACTTGATGGATCCAACGAATTATATTTTCCTGAAGCCTTTTCTGGATCTGCAGTTTCAAGCTGTGTTTCTGGATCAGCTCCATACTTGGGGCAGTTTTTGTTGGTCCTCATGTGTCCAAACTGGTCAGGAGAAAGGCAAACAATCAATATTTATAATAACATAATCCAGGATACCACAGAAACTTTATGCTAATTTAAAACAATCATGCACCTGTCCACAAGCACCGCAAACAAAACTTTCCCTCGATGATTTCTTCTCCTTAAACATCTGCTTCAGAACAAGAGTAAATTAAGATGGTTTTGGACAGCCAAACACAAACTATTAAGAAGCCTATGATGATCTTAACAGGAAGAAGCATGTAATCAGAATACAAAATACAGTTAACTTTCAGCATAGATACGTACAGCAAGCAACTATAATAGTTCCCTGGTGAACAGCCTCTCAAGTTCAGTAGTTAGACCAAAAAGTGTTATGTAACTATCCAACCAAAACAAATTGCCAATAAACACATATCAATGTCAAAGATAATAACCAATATTATGACATTTCAGCTCAACTCTGTTCTAATCCCAATTACATGCATAGCTTATTTCTTAGGATGTCAATCCATCACCACATAAAGAGATGAAGCTAAATAATTGAGAAGATAGGTGGCCACCAGTGAAAGACAAAGCCTTAAAATCCAAATGATCAAGGGATGAATTTCTTGGAAGGATAGGAACACGGTATACATCCAAATTCGAAGACCATGGTGACAGAGTGTGCATGAGAAGGTTAGAGCCCTTTAATTTTGCTTTATGTACATTAAGGCATTGGACGATAATACGGTACTAAAAAGTTGAAATTACTAAATACATAGAAACTTTTCTCTACTGTTTTTTTTTTTTAAAAGGAAATGCTCAAAGGAACTTTCAAGGAAATACATATTATACTATCCAATGATACTCTGCAGTGCGGGGAAACCAGGAGGATTTGGGTCCTTTGGCTGCTGTGACAAGGAGGGCCAGCTAGAATGAAACTAAAAGGAAGAACCTTATATCCCTATAGGGTCTCGATCCTCTCCTCACCTCATCTTGTTCTCACCTTATCCTCACCTAAATCAATGGTCTGGATTAATTCTATCTTTTAGTTGTGTAAAACTTAAAAATTAAGAGAAATAACTCTGACTATTAATTTGCTATATTAGACGCGTGTCAATAGATTATAAAGGTGAGAACAAGGTAAGAAGAGTATCCAGATCCTAATATTATAGCCTGGTTTGGTTTCTGTTTATGTGCTTCTATATCATTTTCTCCAATCTCCATTGGGCTCAACACAGCGATCATATTCCACATAATTCATAATTGTACAGTGAGGCATGGGGGATTTCTCTAGTCCAGGTACAAATTGAAGAAGAAAAACGCGTTACTTATGACGCATTCATACCGGTTGCAAAATTATGATTTTCTTTCATTCTTTTTTATGTAATATATATATATATATATATAACTATATATACACAATTACAGACAATAAATAAATATTCATAAATTCGCACACTTGAATATATATTATAATCGAAAAGAAGATAAATAATAATAATGGACAATTACCTTAACATTCTCTCCCAATATTTTAAGTTTCTTGAGCTGACCTACATGTGCTACACCATTCTTTTTCATTGATTTCACCTTTCCAGGCACATTTCTTTTCATAGTTAAACTCTCCTCCTGCCACCAAAGAGAATACAGTCAGCAATTCACAAGCTGCAAAAAGATATTGTATAATAACAAAAGATAACCCTGGGTGTAAGGAAATTGGAGTACAAAATACAAAGAATGGAAGAAATAACGGTATTAAATCATGCTTACCTCCTTTTGGTCTCTAATTTTTTCATTCGCAGTGTAGGATGCAATCGGTTGGAATGTACTCATTTGCTTAGATATTTTATTTGGCTTCTTAACCCGTTCTACAATCTCAAAACCAGAAATGGATTGCATAGCAGGAGCAAATCCAGCTTCCTCTGCCACAGCTTTTGGTTTCTTCTTTTTCTTCTGCTCTGCCTCGTCATCTGCCAAGCAATTGTATGTTCAACCATATAACATTAATGCTAAATTATTTTCTACCAATCACTAGACCATAAAAAGTAATCAACAAAAATGTCCATTTAACAGCTGCTTCTGTTTAGTTGCAGGAGAGAATAACAAACATGCTGGAAAAGATTTTAAAAACATCCAAGACTTCATCATTTTTCTTAACTTTTGTGCCATGACTCATTAAAAAGATCCAATTCAAAATGCAAGGATTGCATGTCAGTATTTTTTAAACTAGAAGGTATGTAAATACTACTATAGCCCAAAAATCATATAAAATTACACACCAGCCTTTGTAGAGCTCATTTGTAGTGATTAGTGATAGCAGGCATATAAACAAATAGTTAAGTTTGGGGTAGGGGTTTGGGTTTGAGTTGGCTGCTCCATATCCTGTACCCATATATGGAAACATAACTCAAAGCCTACAGACTTCAGCCACCCAATGCTCTTTCTAAGTAACAAGAATAACCACTAGAAACCAAATAATTCATACCATCCATAAGCAACCTGAATAATTCAGCCGCTTCAGCTGCTTCATCTTCAAACTCTTCTTCTGCCTGTGCTAGAGATGGATGCCTTCTCATTTTAATCCCTTAACACCATCTGCTTTGTCATGTTTTGATTCATAGTTACTCTGTTCCCCCTCTTCAAATTCCTCTGCATCAAGCAAATTTTCTAGGTCCCCAGCAAAGGAATCCAGGTCACTATTTGCTTCCGAGTCACTTCCATTTTCATCATCATCATCAACAGCCGAAAGAGACTGAACTTGTCGATCCCAAATTTCCTGACACTTTTCTCTGGTCTGTTGCTGCAGCTGAAGAAAGGACATTCGCTGTCCACGTGCATACTTGCTGATAGTAGCTGGATCAACCTTGACTCCCAATGTAGCTTGCTCACTTGAAAGCTTGCGTATCATAGCAATGCGATGCCATCTAGTCTGTTTTGCTATCAATTCCTCAGGAACATTGAACTTAAGGAGAACCTGGATATCAAAGGAACAGTTAGAGACAGCAAATATTAAGTAATACATATTATCCAATTTCCAGCAGATTTGTGCAAAACAAAAAACAACACTGCAACCATCTTTATTTATTTATTTTTCAAAAATTGAAATATACTCTCTTCCTCGACCATTTAAATGGAAAAGAAAAGAATGTTGCCTGCTGCATGGACTAATTTTAATTTTAAAAATATTATAGGAAATAAATTTTAAAAATAAAGAAGATTATGATGACATATTTTTGCTGCTCCTATGCATTCCCAACATTTTAGGCTAGAATGGCTCTCAAAGTAATCAAGGTTAAGAGTATATCTGTCTTTCTTTCCTATCCCACATTCTTTCTAAAAAATTAAGAAAATAGTTACTGTATCAATCATCACTTAGTGAAATACCATCGGTCCAAAAAGCTTAAGCTAATAGGAAATATCCTGGATTACGCAGATAACAAAACTTGTTAGAATTGAAACTCTACTGTCACATGGATGCAAAATCACATAAACAAACACATGGATCCATATATGTAGTAATGTACACCAGCACAATTTAATCAACAGAATGAGGGGTTTTTCCAGTATTCAAATACATGACCCACAATCAAATGGGTTCTAATGCTATGTTAACTACAACAACCCCAAAAACTTAAGCTGATAGGAAAGAGCCAACCATCTTGTTTAACTTCATTTATATCATATATCACCAAGAACGATCCAAACCCAATACATTCAATTGACATTAATTTCCAGAGCATCCTGCCACCAGTCTCTTGCAAACAAGCAGGGGCATTCGTGAAAATATGTGTACATTAGAAAAAAATCTGTGTTGTAAAAATTCAAACTACACACAGATATTATATATAACAAATATTCCAATAACATGACATCTTAAGTGCTATATAGGCAAATATCGTTTTTTTTTGTGTAATGGTCTGAAGGAACACTAAGCACAATAACAGGAGTAGACAAATCTCTTTTATTTCTCCTGCCCAGAAAACAACTCAACCCAAAAGGTGAAGAACGGTGTCAAGTCTATTGTACAACTTCTTAGGGTTAGCTGACAGACAAGCTGATGCCTCTACAATTTTATTTGGTTTTATTGATATAAAGCTGGTAAACTGTTTTGACATGAGAAATTCATGTCTTCCACTTGAGTTTTGAAATTAAACAAGCACTTGATGAGCAGCTTCGTCAGCTCAAAACTGATAAAATTTGAATAGAGCTTTAAAATTATGATAATCACACTATGGTGATTACAATTCTTTGTAAGAAAAATGACACACCTCTCTTGCAGCCTCCATGCTCAATCTACGAAGATCAGCATCTGTTCCGGTAACAGTGGAGCCTCCCTCGACTAACAGCTGCCTTCTTCTTCACCGTAGCATTTGACACCGGTGCTTTTGAAACAGCACGGGACATAGCTAAATCCAAGACCCCTACCGGATGGATCACCAACCCCAGTTATTTCCAAACGCTCAATATTGTCCTCTATCCTGAAATAAAAAGGTGAATACATACAGCACATGTCAATCCAAATATAAGCATAATCTAAGAAAATAGGAAGTGGGATCTATTAGGATTCAAACAATTTTTTTTTTAATCAAATATACTCTCATATTATGTTTAAACAACAGCAAGAGCTTAAACTTATTACTTAGGAAAGAATCCATCAATTTCATTAGACTCTGACACACCACAACTGGAAGCAGAATTAGATAAATTAATTATCCTTCTTTTACAGGGAACAGTACATAAATTAAACATTGGCAAACAACTCTGTTCCAAAAAAAAAAAAAATAACCTCCAAATAACAACCTCATTATTGATATTCCTTTTTAAAAAGTGTCCCAGTAATTAGAACAATTGTGCATGAACAAGAACACACCTTTTTATCCATTAGAAAGATTAGTTTACCTTTTTTTTTTCAGGAACAGAAAGATTAGTTTACCTGGTTGTACAGGCAACAAAATTGCTGCTCAGATTCCATGGAGTTATCAATAGTTCCCTCTCAATATGCGATGCAGCAGCCAGAGCAATTGCTTCATCAGGGAGTTGACTCATTGCAGATGAAATGCTAGCAGGAGAGTTAACTGCGTAATACCTAAATGTTTTAGCCGGTACAGGCCAGCTAGCATACTTTCATATGCGCACACCTAAGTCAAAAGAGAAAATAAATGGGAGCAAGAAAGTGTAATGAGGAAACTATACATATGGCAAGAAAACATAGCTAACAAATAAAATAAAATAAAAAACAGTTTTGCGTGAGTCTCTTTATCCAAGTTGTACGCCGTTTACACTGCTGACTGCAGGATTATAATAACTGGAAAATATTTTCTTCAATTTTTTTTCTCTCTTTAAGATTCTACAGTAACTATACAAGACAAAGATGCGGCCAAGTAAATCACCCAAAAATACTACATGCAGACACCCAATTTTCTTTTGGCCCTCATCCATTATAGGGAAAACGTTTAACCTGAGGACTGGTTCAATTAAAACATTTGAGTCACAATGAGGAAATAGCAATAGATTTCTCACTTATTTTCTGCCTTGTATTAAAGATATAAAATTTCATTATTTTACCCAATTTTATTAGAAAAACAGCAAAAAAGAAATAACACACGAAAACATGGGGGAGTTCATAAAAGAATTAGAAAAAAAAATAGAAAAAGGAAAAATTAAGTATTTTCACAAACTTAACATGTCAAGAAAGCCTCAAAAAAAAGCTGGAAACCAAGGTGGGAAATTAAAATTTGAAGCCAACCAAATTCTGTCCCTGAAAATCCCATTTTGATATTCTGCCATGTCACCAATTTTCAAGCACAACAAAACTGCCTCCCCGAGCAACACAACTACCAGCTAGCTAACAACTCATATGCAGACTAAGATAGTGTCCAACAGACACACCACTCAGTAGAAAAAGAAATAATAATGACCTTGAATCAAACTAATCCACAACACCTTAAAACAGCATGAAAGGACCTTAAAGTCAAAAGGGAGCGAAAGACAACAGAGCTACTGAGCCACTGCACATCATGAAGTATCATGCTACAATACGAGCACCATCTGACAATTGGATGAGTGATACTAACTGAAGTCGAGGTACAGACACTCGAGCCTAGTAATTAATCGGTTTAGTCTAACAAATACAATACTTGGTCAGCAGAGCAATTGCAGAACCTTTTTAATAAAAAAACATATCGGACTGACCTAGAGGGAAAAAGTATCACACAAGATCATATGCTGAAAAACCAAAATACACTGAACCCACTCTTCTTGAGCCAAAAAGATTTATGATTGACATGGCCTATTGCTCCCGTTTCACCTTACAACATCTAACATTACACTCTGGTATATTAATGGCAACTACCATTTTTTTTTTGAAATAAATGGTAACTACAATTAATTGCACCAAGAAGGAAGAAATTCAAAGAAAATGATTATTCTTACCAACCTAATAATGAACTAGGGAAATTCAATTACTGCAAATGACGACTTTTATCAAGCAATTCCGAAAGCTGTGTTATCAATTTATGGAAACAAAATATTCCCCACTTTCATGTACAAGGAAAAAGTTCTAATGTTGAAAAGGATCTTCCACAACTAAATAAACAAGGGATCTGGAATATGTGGAACTCACATGCTCTGGACACACCAATTTTCTTAAATCACCCTCAGATGGAATGTTGAAAGTGCGCTTCATAGACCAACCTGTTTTCCCTTAACATCCCTCTGTAGATTGCATATGCATGTAAAACAAAAGGGTCAGTAAATAGTAAAATAAAACAGTTACAAAAAGTGAGAATAATCATGCTCCATCAAATCCCTGGACAGATATCAAGCAAACATACAAATTTGAGTGAAAAATATTATGAATACATTTAAAAGCAAGATTACCCGCAAAAATGCACATTCCTTCATTTTTTTCCTGATTATTGCTTCTGAAAGGTTAGGAAACTGTGCAGACAACTCATGTACACCAATGCTGGGAGGCAAGCCACGTTTTCCAGCAGCAGAAAACTCACGGAACACATATACCAACAGTCTATTTATGTTATAATTCTGAAGATTCTTTGATCCAGGAGACATTACCTCCATGAGGGGCACCTGCAAAAAACAGTCAGCAAGATGAGTAATACTGAACTCATAAATTTTCATATCAAATCGGTAATACTGCTCAAGAAATGAAAGGAATGTAAAAGAATGAAAAGAATCAAATTGGTAATGCTTCACTAAATTCAAGTTGTTTTTTTTTTACTGATACAGAAAACTCTCTTGAAAAGTCAGATTGTCAAACTGAGTGTCTACCAGACATACAACATTGTTTCAGCTTTAAACAATTAAATAAGTACACAATCAGCACTAGTTGAACAGCATATCAGAGAAAGTAACTGGCAACATAAACAAGATTAATTCAAACATGACTCATGTTCTCCCTCAACAACAGGGATATGAAAACCCTTTAAGATGCATTAAGTCTCCAAAATTATAAGTCACAGTAGTAATTGACCACCACGTCAAGGTTTCTTGGGGTTCCCCACTGCATATAAATTGATTTCATCGCATTGTAAAAGCGTACCAGTCAAATTGAATGCACAGCGGCTCTATCCAAGATAGTACATTATGCAGAAGTAACCAGCTGATAAAGATGCAAGAAATGAAGAGGATAAAAGACAAAGCATTGAAAAATAAAAACACTGGATTCCAATTGACAACTTCACCTAATTATACAACTCACAAAATTGCGTCCGATAATATATGATATTGATGTTAAAATAACGTCACTCTCAATTCTCTATTTTACTCTCCTGCTTCACTAGAGCCTATCATCTTTGCTGCTCTGCATTTGCATATTATAGTCAAATAAAGTCGAACATGCTGCCTGATCTTAAAATAGTTTGTTCATATAAAGCTACCAATCCGTTGAACTAAATTACATGCAATGTCATGATACCCTCATTATCACAATAAAATTTGATGGGGGTAAAACAATGCAGGGATGCATTATAAGACTAAGGTATAACCAACCTGCTGTCCAACAACAGCAATTTTGTCAATGCGTCTTATGGAAATCTTTCCCTTTGCAGATCGGACCAATAAATAATCAGTTGATGCCACCTTATGAGGAAATAAGGGTGCCCTATACATGTTTGTTTCAAGAGATGACTGAATGGAACCAGCTTTTATGTCTCCAAGGAAGGGAGATTTATCACCAGGCTCTAGTATCAGAAGATTCCCCAAGCTGTTGTTTCCATTGCACAGCGCGCTGCTGGCTTGATCACTTGGGGATGATTTTTGATAATAAGTGCATAGGTTTGAGCCCATTCCGGCATTGCTCAGCAGTAGAGGCCTTTCCTCACAATACCTGCAAAGAGATACAATAATTGAGTGTTTTCTCAAATTCTCTCTATCCCTGTACAATGGAAACTTTTATTACATTCAGAAATGAATGAAAAGATAAGTCAGTTGGTTGGTTGGAAATGTAGTACATAATAATTCATAAGGTATTCCTCACAATACCTAGCTATTTTCTTATGCTATTCTTTCTATTAGTTATCGGTATAAGTTTGTGTAAGGACATTACATGTATGATATAACACTAACAAGGGCAACAAAAGGAGTCAGATATGGTATCTACCATTCACAAGAGAAGGTGATCATAAGCAAAAGAAAAACACCAAAAAGCCATATATATATATAGTTCGTTTCTCCTCGGTGCGCATTGACATTATAAAACCAATTTCTCATCTATCGGCCATTAGATTCATCTACTTTTCCTTAGTCAACATTCACTTTGCTTAATCAGTAGGGCACAAGTCTCACATTGACTTTATTAAATCCAGTGTGTACTTAGGAGAAACATACATACTAACTATTGCATGAAGGTAAAATAACATAATCAAATATTTTTTGCATTTGCATCATTAAAAAAGCTTTACCGATGCTCATTTATAAAGCAAATGAAACAAAAACAATAAACAATCTACTGAAAAAAATGGTTCAAAGCATGATGTGAAGAGAAACATTTTGTGCAGTTAGAATCAATTCTATACATGGCTTCTATTCATTTAGGAATATGATGGAGAACAATGACAGAACAAATAATGCAATAATATAGAGAAGCACCAGAGAAAGGCAAGAGTTATCAAACAAAAAATAAAGCCACGTACTCCATCAGAATAATGTGGCCATCTTTCACAGAAAGATCGGATTTCTTCTTAAAAGCTCCAGGAGGGCGCAAAGACTTATTTTCACCAGGAAGCTTTTGGGCCCTTGGCAACAAATGTATTTTTGTACGAACAAGATGAAGCAAGGAATTCGGCTGAACATTTTGATCAGCAAGAGATTTGTGGTCTTCAAGCTCCTTTCCCAAATAAAATAACTTCACAGTTTCTGCTGGCTTGAAATCTATTAGAACAATAGTGTCAGTAAAGGCCTTCCCTTCTTGACATATTCAAATCTTTAACTCCACTTGGTAAATTAATCAATTGTTTAAGATATGAAACATAATCTAACAAAAATTACACACATAAAATGGAAAATGCATGGAAAAGGAAATGACAACCTAGCTTCTTTGAAGCCTTTGTTTTTATAGAAGAGACAGTTTCCTCAGCATCAACATGCAGTTTACTTCCTTTGCCGCCTAAGCTCTTAACTATAATTTTCATGGGCCCTTGGGTCGGCAGCTTCCCTTGTTCTTTGACAGCCACCTCATTGTCATGGGGATACCATAAAGCTTTCGGCCGGTGAAAATTAGCTATATCTTTACTGCAACACAGAGGTAAAAATCAACAGATTAATTGTCAAGTACTGAGTACAAACTAAATAAACAATCAAAATTAACAGCTTGAACATAGACCCCAACAAATACATATAAACAAAGAAATCTACAAACTTTCCAAAGCATAAGGCATTTAAATATTTGCAACACTAATATACAACTCTTCATAGGAATTTGGTACCATTGGCTGAAAAACACAGGAAGCCCCAATTATTGTTGTGCATTCTGAGTGAAAACCAGACATGAGACTCCAGAGCACATGGGCTTCCTAAGTAACCATGCTGAAGGTGAACGAATCCCAACACAGGCTCCCCTCATACATTTAGCTATATCCGTATTATTCTACTCACTACGGTAACTTTTAAGCTAACAAATAGAAAGCCTGACCTGATTAGAGCAGGTTTCCATTCATTTAGAAGATAATTCTAAAGAGAATATGGGAAAGAGAATAGATCAACTACACTAATGATACTAACCTTCTACAAGCTAAATCATTCAATCAGGTTTTCAGGCAAACAGAGAATGCCAGGTGGATGCAAAAGAGTACGGAGAGTAATATAAGAGAATGACCACAAAAGATGGGAACAGGTCATAAGGCATGAAGGTTTTTAATGAAAAAAGGTAATCCTCTAAATGTTTGAAATAGAGATGGCTTTAGATCTTAAGTCCAGACATTTGAATGATTAAGGGATAAAAGTCTGATTACAGTCATGGAAAATAGATAAGAACTTTAAAGTTTGGTTAGCAGTGGATGGCAAATTTGTTGGTACTGACCACATGAAAAGCACAGCCTGGTTTTTTTCTTAACAGTGAATTTAAATTTCAGCTTATGGGAGCTACAGTCAGAATGAAATTGAAATTGATTTTGTTCAGATTCTTTAGGTAAGGAAGAAAGACCCTATACGACCCTTAAGTTATTTGAGCTATGCTCAGTTGCTCACTATCCAAATGAGTGACATACCCATGAATGAGAAAAGTATTATTCAATATGGGACATATAGGACCAACCACTGTTGAATTAGAAATAGTGAGATAAAAAGAATATACTTCTTTAGCTAATTAAACTCGATATAAATCCTTAAGTAGTTTGCAAGAGCATAAACCAGTTAGATAGATAACAGACAAATCCCTTTATTACTAATCTAGTTATAGAGAACAACAGAGAAATGTAAACCATGCAATAAGATAAGAGACCTGCAGAAGATATAGCATTCATCCTTACTTGCTCAACTTCAGTTTCATTGTCTGCAGTTTAAGTGCAGGCGCAGAATGATGAACTCTAATACCATGAGCTGTTCGTTTGTTAGAATTTGATTGCAGTTGCTGGGAAATTTTCCCGTTCATATAAAACTTGTCATTAGCAATATTAAATTGCCAGTCAGATTGATATTTACGACCAGGTAGCTCAAATGAATCTGCACTGCTTGGCTTTACAGATCGAGTTACAATCATGGCACCGGCATGAAGTTGAAGATGTTTACTATCCTTGTTATCCAAAATTTCAAACAGCATCTGCTCATCTTGAAGATCAAGAATTAGCTTAGGCTTTCCAACAGCTTCCTGCGGCTCCCATATAATATTGTCCAACCATGATCCTTCCATCATGTCTCTATTTTGCAACATAAGTTTGCTAAATTGCTTTACCGCATCACTTTGGCAAAACTCTACTGCAAAATTGTCACTTCGAACATCTTCATTATTAAGCCCATCCATATCCAACCTAGATTCTAACCTCAAAAGCTGTGGGTGGCATCTGCTTTCTGTGGTTGCATGATCTGTATGCTCTGAAGAATTTCGTGATTCAAAAGGATCCAACAAAACAAGAGCATTTTGCATACCAATGTTATGATTCTTCTCATCAGGGTTCATAGACTGCATTGACAGCACATTATGTTGCCCAGACTCACTTTCTGTTTCCCTAATAAGAGTAACTTTCGTTTCAGGTTCAGCAATTTCACAACTCTCCATGGAATTGTCACTCATTGCAGGAGAATTGTCCCAGAGGATCTTTTCTTCCCAGTCATTCTGATCAAGAGGGAAGAATTTCGGACTCAACATCGATTGCCATCCCACAGAAAGATTTACCGTTAAGTCCTCTTTCATGGGTTCTGCACAAAGACAAGAGTCCTTTCTTTGCACATCAGAGATAGGAAGAGCATCTTCGACATCACCAAATTTCGCAAATTCTGAGCTATCATCACTAAGAAAGGAGATATCATGTTGAACTTTATGTTCCTGTATAAATGAAAAACATTTACCGGAGCCTCTCAGATATGCCTCTTCATCCTCTTCAATAAGATTGGAAAAGTCCATATTGTTGTATTTATCTGAAATGATGAATGGCAAGAGGGGGAACCAGATAATTAAAATAGGAACTTGGAGAAGGAAAACTATGAGCATCAGTTGACAGGAAATAGGTACACCAATTCAACAAATTATTGAATCCTGAAGACAAAAAGTCAGAAAATATGACCACATACCTCTATGAGTGTAATATCTTTGGTCTCCTTTTCCTTGTTTCTTCAAAGGCTCACGAATACCAAATATTTCAGAGAACCTTAAGATTACTGACCCATCTTCTACAAACAAAACTGGCAGTGGTGTGGAAACTTGGTCATCTAATGGCTCTTCCACTATATCAGCAACGTCCTGCTAATTTTTATAGCAACAAATGCAAATTTCAAATGAGTTCTCTCCGATCCATCAAGTTTACCATCTTATAAGAACAGGAGCTAAAGTCAATAGCTAAGCAACAGGTAAGATCTGTTTCAGAATGAACATTTGACCCAAACAATCAAAAGAAGCAACTTGCCACACACTTGAGATATAAATGACAAAATACTCCCAACTTTTTCATTTTATCAAAAAGGAGCATTTTTTACTTAACAATGTAACAAGATAAGCAAAAATGAATGCACATATTTTTACACTCTTTACAAGACAAACTGACATCCATGTTATGGTTGGAAAAGAGGTTCTATGGAATCAAAATATAACGTCATATACCAAAATGACTTTGCAGTGGCATCATGTGCTAAATAAATAGAAAGTCATTTTCTTTGGATTCGTATACAGAAGATACTTTTAAGAGGCCTTTAAGGACCAAAGAAGAACAAAAGTACATTGGTAAATGTAACAATAATGTCATTGTTTCTGTTACTTCTGATGAGGTTTAATGAAGTGTTACTTTAAAAAAAAAAATTGTAACAATAATGTAAGTTAAAGTGGTCACAACTGTGGGGAGTTGTGACAATGTAGGTATTGCCATAGTAGTTAACAGCAAAATGAAAGGTGACAGTTATAGTGGTGGCAGTGTAGCATAAGTCAGAGGCAATTGCAGTGGGTGAGCCATTCACCGGAATAGGTGGTTGTGGCAGAAATGGAAAGGAAGGTAATGAGTACAACGGCAAAAATATAAAGGTGGCAGCGAAAGTGATTAAGTCATTAGTGATCATATCAAAAATATAAAGGTGGCAGCATATATATAATATATTTATATGTCATGTTGAATACGATCAGTTTAATAATTATGTTGAAGATAAACACCACCACCTGCATATTGAATAGGTAACACAATGCAGCTTGCATAACCCATTTATTAAAAAGTCATGTAAGTCAAAAGGATAAATTGACACGGAAATCTATCCAATTAATCGGAGGCGGAAGTGATGCCTTCTAAAATTGAAGGGACAAATGTAAATCGTCAACTGACCTCATTAATATCGTTTCCCTCAACTTCCATATCTTCTTCAGTACCCAAAGAGACAACTTGTTGCTCATCCTCAATAGATTTTTCTCCTTCCAGAACTGCCGGACCACACTCACCCTGCTCACCTGAATGAGTGACACAAAAGTCATTCAAACAACAAATAGGGAAGTTATAGAAAAAGAAGAATCATGAGCCAATAATGAGTTTTGTTGACTAAATACTCAAGAACCAAGGAGAATACAGTATCCACAAACAGACTAGTTTAGAGCCTTGCCAATTGGTCCCTACATACTTACATTCTCATTTGACTTAAATTATATTTAAAAATCTACTATAACATCTTTCTTTTTCTTTTTAATAAGAAACATAATTTTATTAATGAAAGGGAAAAAATACAAGAGAGAATTGAATCAAAAATCCACCAAACCAGAATGGAAATGAACAGAAAGAAAAATAAAAAAGGACACACTCCCACCTGCTGAGGTTTGACCAAAATCGGAAAACAACCATGCGAATGCGATTTTGGAATTAGATAAAAACATCCTAGCCAGGGTTTTTGGTTAACAGCCAGGGTTTTTTTTTATCTAATTCCAAAACCAAGTATTTTATTTTATTTTAGCCAAACCTATGGGGGTGTTTTGGAATTCTCCCATATATATCAGTATGCATAACATGTCCAATATAATAGCAGCTACCTTGTTCAAAATAAAGAAGGAAAGATCACATAGTAAACAGAATTATAAAAATCCATAATTTTGTTCAACACCTAATTTAATGAACAGAATATGCAATATGGATAAAGCATTGCTTAAATAACAAAAATGACAAAGAACAAAAGTTCACAGAAGTTGTAGTTGAGTATGTAAGTGAACCCTTGAAATTGAATATTTCAAGACATCAACGATATAACATATAACCTAAATTATCAAGGAATCTATAACAAAAAAAAAAAAAAAAAAAAGCAAATTAAACAACAGCAATGTTCTTTTAAAACCTTAGTTTCTGATGCAGCAAGCACCTGAATATTATTTAATACATGTACATGTAATTCTTGAATCACTAATCTTTCTTTAAGCTTAGGAGAACATAAAACCATGCTTTTATACGAGATATTCAGTGAGAAAAAATTTAAAACCAACCCACTAAAAAGAAATAAAGGACAGTCAACTGAAATTTTCTTATTCAGAAATAGTGTTAAAACGAAAATCTTCCACAACCCATTCCCCCCTTCCTCTAAAAAGTTTAAAAATAGACAGAAAATGAATGTAAGATTATAGGAATACTAAACATTAAATCAACAGAGTTAGTAACTTGAAATTAAAACTAATTTGGATATTGTTGAAACTTCATTTTCTTTCCTCTAGCTCTCAAGAACATAAACTCAAAACTTATGTATGAGGTCTTCGATAAGAAAAAATCTTAAATCAAACCACAACAAGAAATGGACAATCAATTAAAAATAGGCAGAAATAATTATGTAAACATGAACATCTTCTACAACCTTCACCCTTTTCTATAAATGATTTGAATATAAGAGAGAGTGTGTGTGTGTGTGAGAGAGAGAGAGAGAGAGATGAATGTAATATTTATAGGCATTATTACAAATCATACAGAGGTAACAAGTCGAAATTAAACCTGATAAAGATACTGTTGAAAGTTCATTTTCTTTATGCACCACTTCCTGTTCCTTTTCAAATTCATTTTTGTTATCCCCCACTTCATGTTCCTTATCAAATTCCTCATCCTCATCATAATTTTCATCATCAAATATAGAAGTTGTAGGTTCCAAAGTAGTCAATGAAACTTCAGCAGAGAAAAATTCCTTTTTTGGTAACAAATAGTCCTCCTCACTTGCAGCTTGAATCTCTGGCCCCTCATACTGCTCCTCAATATCTTCATAGTCAACAGCATCTTCGGCCTTCTCATCATAATCTAGTACCAGAAAACCAAAAGTTTAACAAGTATCAGAAAATTTGGGCAGAGATAAGTCAACCAAATAAAGCAGTGATTTAGTCCACTTGATTTTAACTAAGAAAATACCACCATCACTCCAGCCCAAGCTGGAAACTTAATTAGAGATGTTGATAAAATAGATAAACAACAAACCACATCAAGATTTCAAATCACTGAAATCAGTAATTGAGCATGCAATAAACACTTACTAAAGCAAAGTTCTCTATACTATACAAATCTAATAGCTAGACCTTACGCTCAAATGATATAATCAGATGATACTAGTTTAACACCAAGAAATCATCCTTAATTTACTATTTGTTAGATAAACAACGTTCTGGCAGCAAATTACAAAAGCCTTGGTCACATAATTCATTGACAAGAGCAGCAAACCAGTTTGGAGGAGGATTGAGCTATTGCAAGTCAATTTGACCTCAAGTTGTGCAGTAAAAATGTAAAAGCATAAATTATCCCTCAATCACAAATTATGACCCCTTAGTCCCTCAACTCTTTGGTAGAGAAAGACATTTCTGATTAAACCATAACTGGAAAAAATGAAAGTAAGGCTCTGTTCAAGCAGACAACAAATAAAATTAAGAGTGTTCTTATCAGAAACATCATTTGTAATATAACTCTTTTGTACAAAGTTTTGGTTTGTCCATATAACTCTTTTTCAATAGCTTGTGGACTGTTTGTTCATGTTTTGTGTTAATAGAAGTTTTTTTCTTGTTTCCTAGCAAAAAATATATATATATAGAAACAACATTTGTAATAACAGAAAACAGGGAGATACAAGAGAAGAACAACAAATCCACAGAACCTATAACAAAACAAACCTAAAGTGTACAATAAGCATAAAACATATAAACTTACAAATAGCTGTCACTAAAATTGTAGACTTCCAGTTTTTTTCCCTTTTGATGCAAGTGGGGTTGAATCGTCAAGAGCCAGCCTTATTTATTCTATTTTGGTATTTAAAACAGCTGACTCTTTTGGTATAAAATATATTCTCTTAGTTCCCATTTAAACTTTCGAAATTTTCTAAACAATTATTTGCTTATATATATATATATATATATATATATGTTTAGCATCCCTATTTTGTATCAATTATAACATTAGGACACTGAGCAGCATATTTCCATCTCTGCTGCTAGAGAAGTTCATTCAGTGCACCAGATCACTACAGTAATCAGAATATGTATGTACTAGTTTGAGTAAAAGTTTGCTTCTCATGGTAATACACCCATGAGTCACGAATCATTGTAAAAGAACCAAAAGAAACCACAACCAAATAAAAATATTGGAAGGGTACACTCTTCAACCCATGATATCCAGCTGAAAGCAATCTTTTGCATTTAATAAACTCTTTCTTTTGCATCTATTTACATCTGTTAGCACAGCTGATAAAGGTGCTGGATGACATTAACCTAAATGCTGAATGTCTCTCGAGATGATTAATGAAGAAAGCAATATAAGAGATTAATTAGTTAAAGAAACAAAGATACTAACAGAACATCAAAAACTGCATGAGAGAGGTTTTCCTGGCAGACAACATCACCTTGTTCAGCAGCATCAGCTGGAGTTTGAAGTGATTTTACTGACAGCTGAAAGTATAACAACCTCATTAGTATTATATCATCAAAAAGCAAATCTAAGACTTGTGTCCAAATATATCGCCGAAAACACTAAGAACAATAACACTTAATTAAGACTTTCATACATCTATATCTGTGAGAGATGAACCCAGCTTGTCAGCCAGTGCAGCAAGATGCTCCTTTGCATCCTGAAAAAATATTGCATCATTAGCATTTATGGAATCAATGAGGTCACATGTGCAACTTTGCTAAATAAATAAAATAAAAACACCAACCACTTCAGAAAAAATGAAATAAAATTATAAACCAGGCAGCCTTTCAACCCTGAAAATGAAATAGAATGTTTGGTGAACTCAATGCCACCACTTAAGTTGCATTTTTGCATGAAGCATCAGAATATAAAATGAGGTAGGAACACAGACACACACAAAGGTAAATGGACAATGGCTCAAAATAATCCTTTCCAAATTCTTCTTTTTCTCTCAATCCTATAGACTAGAAATCATCTCCACCATGATCTTCAAAAATTATTCTATTTCTCTCATTCCAAACCACCAAGAAAAAAAAGCCATTACAGCACATTTTTCCACAAAATTGCAGCATTTTTGCCTCTTCCATAAGTCTTTGGTGATTTAGATTTTAGCCAAAAACTTTCCTCCAGGATGCTGGCATAGACCAGCTAAGATCCGTTGAAACAAACAGCTTATTATTCCACAGCTCAGAGGATAAGAGACAATGCAGGAAAAGATGGTGTATACTCTCTGAACTCATTTTGCACACAACATGCCAGTCGCCATAAAAAGGATAGGCACATGTTTGACATCTTCTTTTGGATTCTATCATTAGTGTTCACCCTACCATGAGCCCATGACCTACAGTCCTGAGTCCTGACTAAAATTCTAACCATACTTGGAACTTCAGCTTTCCAAATAAAGCTGGCTGGATCAAAAGAAGAGGGGATTGAGTCATCAGCAAGGCAATGACAGTCTAAGCATCAAGCAGGGAAATCCACCAATTCACTAACCAGTAGGACTACATTATCCGAGAGCATAATTGACACCAAGAAGCATCAAAGTACTCATAATCTGCTTACATATATTATTACAGAATATGTTGTTTGTGCATATTATGACAGAATTACTTCATTCACATGTATTGTGATAGAATAAATATGATACAAGGGGGAGGAAGAAGATACCTCATCAAGGTAATCAACATCAAGATCACCAGCATTGTCAACATTTCCGAACATAAATCCCAAAAGCCGGTTACCCCCACTTTCCTCATCATATTCCTCCTCGTCATCTGCCAAATGAAACATCCAGATAAGCTTTGAAGGTAAAAGGAAAATCCACAGAAGCTTATAGGTCACTGCTATTATATTAGAAATAGCTAGAGATAAAATGAAACGCAGTTAAAGACAATAAGCAAAAATCCAACAAATCATGATAGAGTACCAAATAAAACCAACACAATAAAGAAATAGTCATTCCACAAACAAGAATATCATGCATCATCAAACCACAAAACTTTTGTGTTCCCAATGCACTGTAGACTACTTTCCTAATCGCCATAACCATTATATTAATTAAAAGTGAGTAATCAAGATCATAGTGGAATCATTCCATTAAAAATTCAATCAAACATCTAGTGGTAGACTACTTTCCTAATTCCTATACAATAAAACATTAGCTTTTATTCTTAAACCTAGTCTCCCGTCTACAGTTAACGCCATTTTCATAACTCACAAAAAATATGGAATTATGAATTTATCTGTACATCACAATTAACATATTAAACAAAAATAGTGACTGGTGCTTAAAAAACAACTCACCTTCATCACGATCATCCTTGGAAGCACTACCTGAATCGTAGCCACCCATTTTATAATGATAGCTTACAGTGATAACCCTACAGTACAATCACAGTGAAAACTCAAAATCAAACAATTTCAGGGCACAAAACAACTAAACAAGTTTAATGCTTAACTTTTAACTTCTAAGTTCCCAAAAGACACAGAGAAATATGAAGACTTGACTAGTTCAGTTGTTTAAATTCTAAGTCAAACCCTAACAAGTAGAAACCATGCCTTCAATTTTCTACAGAAACATAAATTCCTTGTACAGCACATACTGCAAACAAACAAACATCATAATTATAATATAATTTAAAAAGGAAAGTAGCAAAAAAAACAAAAAATAGTTGCTTTTGCATGGCTAATATGGGTATTTAAAAAAGAAAACAAAATTGAGCTAAATTTACTCATTCCAAACACCTGATGTTTTACATTATTCAAAAAGTTCTGACCTGCGTAGCAATCTGGATACCGATGTATAGAACACTTGGACAAAATACGAACAGAAGACTGAATTGCATTTTGTTGGGTAATTTGGAAAGAGGATTTGACGGATTTTTCAAAATGGGTTTGTTCAAGAAGGCTGATTCAGAAGAGAAAAATCCTCCCATGTACTTTTCTACAGGGGATTGAGTAGAGCATAGGTTCAATAACTAGAAATAACAAGAGAGGACAGCTAAAACTAATGGAGTCACAACTTGATTTCTCAAAAGAAATACTTTTCTTTGTTTAACTATCCATCAAAGACCCCCTTCTCCATCAAAAGAAACGATCTTTTCGCGGAAAAGAAGGTTTCATCAAAACAATTATATATTTCAGAGCACCTCTAAACTAATTTTATTGAAATTCTACGAATATATATATATATATATATTCCATAACTACTAAACAATTCAGTAATATTCACACGTACATATCTAAACTAAAAGCCTAGAAGAAACTAACTTAAACTCAACATTTACTCAAAACCCAAATTTGCCACCAATGGTTTCAATTAACCAATTTCTTCCATTTTATAAAGAACCCATATCTTATTCTGCAGAATTTTCTCGGCTAACACACACAAACCCAACAAAAAAAAAAATTTGAATACAAGTTCTCAAAAGAAAATAATGAATTTAAAATAAAATTCTGATCAGAATGGAAACTGACCTCTGGAGCTTCAACGAAGCAGCATGAAAAATACCAGTGAGGCCGTGAATATATGAATTTAGCGACAAAGATTGAATTTTTTTATTTTTTTTTCTGTTCTTGATGTGTTTATGTGTTCGGACTTCGGACTCCAAAAAATAAGATTTGCGGACGATGGTGTTTTATATAGAATTGTATCGGTTATCCAGTGCGGTCGAGACCATAGTTTTAAAATGACGTGTCAATACCCTGTGTCAGTTGGTGTTTCCTGGTGCTTTGATTTGATGAAATCTGATAATTGTATAAAGACGCCTATACCCTTGTAGCCGTTAATTATTTTATTTATTTATTTATATTTAAAATGGATTTAGGGTTCATGGATTTTACAAAAAAACCCGTAATAGAGTACTTAATTATAGTTTTGTATTTAAAATTTTGAAACGGTGAAAATGTAAAGTTACCTTATAGGCTATGGCCCAATAGTACTTCTCAAAGGAGTAGGCCCACTGGACGCCTTGAGATTTGTCCTAAAATAAGTTTAGGCTATGTTTGATAGGAAGGAGAGAGAGTAGAAGGGATGGATTGATTAAGGGGGAGAGAGAGTAGGAAGGATGGAGAGGATAATATAAATCATTCGTGTTGTTTGGTATTGAAAAGATGGTTGAATTGATGGATTGGTATATAATTTATAAAATTACTATATTGCCCTTTAATAAATTGGAGGTTAATAAAAAATTGGAGGGTATTATTGTAATTTTCCTCCAATTTTTCCTTCCCTCTCATCCTCCATAATTGGAGGGATTGGTTTTGGTGGGCCCAAAGGGAGGAGAGCTCCCTCCTCTTCTCCTCTCCCCTCTCTTTTCTCTCCAACCAAACAATGGATTGGAGCTCTCCTCACATCTCTCTCCTTCTTACCCTCTCCCTCCCTCTATCTTTCCCTCTTACCAAACAAAGCCTTAGTAATTGCCGAACTGGTTTCATAATATAAGGAAATATTTCTACTTTCCTCATGTACTCTCTCGATGTGGGATCAACACTTAGCGGGTTCATGGGTTTTGGTGTGGATTTTTTTTCGGAGCTACACCCGAACCCGCTACAGGTTCAAATTTCAGAACCGTACCCATTTAAAGTAGCTAAACTCATTTAAAGTAGTTACTTTATACTAATATATTTTTTAATACAACTTTATATTAATATTTGTAGAAATTTTGATAAAATAAGGTTGGTCCGATGGTAATAGTAAACCCCTTATACATGTACCACGAGATTGTGGATTCGAGTCATCCACCCTAAAAAGAAAAACCTGAATTAATGCAATGCTTAAATATATATATATATATATATATATATATATATATATAATCAATTCAAATTGATGGCTCAAAAAAGAATTATCAATTAGATTTAATAACTAAAATAATAAATTTGTTACGACAGTACTATTCAGTGAAAAAATTCTCTAATCCGGCCCACGAGCTTTATTCAACTCACACAAGACCAATTAGTCCAGCCCAAATAGATATGTCATGGTAGGACTTCCAAAATAAAAAAACGTCATCATATCATCTGAATGTTCATTTCTGACTTTAAGCCAATGTATTTCAGTTTCTGAAGAAATTTTTGTGTGTACGAAAAGGTCTGACCACGTTAAATATATCATATGATAAAAAGATTATAAGTGATCGGACGAAAATAAAGTAAAATCCATGGAATTTCTTCTCACCAAATTCTATCACTTAGAAAAAATTGCTATTTTCTTAAGTTGTGTTGATGTTCTGAGAATTGTGTTGTCTACCAAGTGAGTTGTATGGACATTCATGACTTCATCAGTTGGTATTTAATGTTTATATATTTTACTTAATCATACGCACATAGAAATATAGAATAACTACTATCTTGTACATTAATTAAATTCACAAGTGAGAATTCAAATTAACAGCTGAGAGTTCATAAATTTTGCTTTCTCTTCAGTGTAATATATGTAATAAAGACCGCAAAATGTTATAAAAATCAGCATTGTTAGTGCTTAATTATTAAGTTTTTGTACCATGAGGTTGGCTAAGTATCATGCCACTCACAAGTCATACTTACACATTTGAGATTGTAAGTTCGAATCATGTCTCCCTCCTTAAAACCTCCAATTATTTGTAGTTGTTCGAACAAAAAAAAAAGATATTAATCAAGTTCTTAGATCGTGCAGATACCAACATGCTATCAAAACAATTTTGTTAAGAAGGTTTAATAAGTTTTTGGGTAATTTACTGGTTACTAATTAAGATTTAAGAGAGATAATTAATCATCATTATACAATAAATAAACACTAACTACTTCAAGGGTTATATATATCCATTCATAATTCAAGTGGTTATGTCTCATGTAGACTATAGTGAAGTTACTTTCTAGACTGTACTTGTAGTGGTTTATATCGCTAGATCCATCTTTAACATGACTGGTGTCAAATTTAAAAATAAAAATTACTCTTGTTATAGAGTTATCCTCATAGCATGGTTGTTGCCCTTGTGGCAGCATTCGACCATAATTACCTTATCACCCTATAGCATATGTAAATGATTTGTCATTGTCAATTTGTCATATCATTTATCATATTATCCAGTGATTTATACGGTAAAAACATATCATTTATCATATCGTTTTAGTTGATTTTTGGATTAAGCTTTTGAGTTGTGTAGATATAGAATTACTCATATATTAATACATTGAAGAATCATCGTCCAACGTGGCTTGATGGTAAGAACGTCCATTCAGTTTGACAATATTAACAGGTTCGAATCGTCACTACTATACTTGATATATAAATAAAAAACACATTGAAGATTCAATTCCTTTATCTGACTTTGTCAAATAAGAGTAGCACATGATTGCTTAATTCCATATAATTAGAAGTCTAAATTAAGAAACCATCCATTGACTACTCTATCACCGAGATACCGTACAATACATGCATCAACTTGTCATTATATATATATTTATACAAGTTGCCACAACTTATGAGAAGAATATCAACGCCTTTGAATTCCAACCATTTGTTTCCATATTTGCCGTAGGTCAAAGACTCACTTAATTATTAGCTCATCCAAAGTCTATTCTTCTATGTACGTGCAGAGAGTACTGCTGCCAACAATATGGTTTTATCTATGAGAAATTGAATATAAAAATGTGAGAAATTCTGAGTCCCAAGAACACAAGCTAGCTAATCAGTCAGGTCGGTCTAGTTATGCTAATAACGTTATGTAACTTCGGTATGAGTATTTAATTACTCGGTCAATCAATTATATAAGTAAAATAAACAAGTTTAATCTCTTATTTTGTGATTTGTTAACAACAACAACTACAAAACGTTTTCAGAACTGATCTAATTTGAGAATTATATATATATATATATATATATATGTTACAGAACCACCGTATTCCCACATGATCAAATGATGAAAAGTTGAAAACCTTGTCATCTATGCACTGGCATTGACATTAATGAAAGAAATTAGAAGCCAAATTAGGCTTATAATGACTTTGTTTTAGTCAACTCATCTCTTTAAAGGCCAAGCCAAAGCTGCATCTCTCTATCTCCAAATCACTCACATCTCATCATCTTCATGATGTCTTCTTCTAGCTACCTTATACTACTACTACTTCTTGCTTTCAATGCATATCATTTTATATCAGCCGATGGTGAGCTTAATTTCTTTTAAATTTCTTACTTTTCAATACATTTTCTAAATTGGTTTCAATACATTTTCAATGCATATCATATGATCGCTTCTAATCAATATGATCCTTGTTTTGGTGTAGCCGTTACTAACATCTTTTCAATATGTGATAATATATTCAGTGACTACGAGCATTGATTGTGGAGCATCCGGATCTTACACCGAAGCTTCAATTGACTGGACTGGAGACAAGGACTATATTCAAAATGGAGAGTCCATTGCGGTTGACACCAGCAGCAATGGACTGTCTCGAGCCATGACCACATTAAGGGTATTCACAACCCGGAAGAAGAATTGCTACTCAATCGAAGCAGAAAAGTGGACGCGATTTCTTATCCGCGCAAGCTTTTACTATGGAAATTACGACAACAAATCTTCTCCTCCGAGTTTTGATCTCCACTTCGATGGGAACCATTGGATAACCGTTGACACTTCCATGGACACAGTTGTTTTCCACGAAGCGATATATGTTACCAAGGGAGACAACATAAGTGTGTGTGTTGCTCAAACATATCCCAACATGTTTCCTTTTATATCAGCAATTGAAATCAGATCCTTGGGACACAGCATGTACAATCAAGTAGATGACAACAAGGGTCTGATTTTGAGTTGGAGACTTGCATTTGGCACTAAAGATATTGTCAAGTATGTTAACGCACAATTTTGTAAAACGATAACGAACAGGCATATTGGTTATTGTTTTAACGGTGTATGTTTTCATGAATTATAGGTACCCGGATGATCTTTACGACAGAATTTGGTTTCCGGCGACAAAACCAGCAGTGTTCAGAGAAGCAACTAGCGCTGTCACCGTTGTTAATACATATCTAGACGACAATCCTCCAACAGCAGTGTTGGAAAATGCATTTATTGCACCAAACACATCTTCTACAATATTGTTGAAAACTGGCCTTCCTTCAAATTTCAATGAAGTTCAAGTCTACATGAGCATGTACTTCGCAGAAGTTGATGAGCTCGATGCAAACCAGGAAATTAGATCCTTCGATTTCTACGTAAATGGTGTCGTTGTCTCCGATCCTATCGTCCCACCTTATGGAGAGGCGATACAGTTATCCTGGAAGGGCTTTGCTTCTTCAAACACTAGCTTTGCTTTAGAAGCTACTTCTAATTTAACACTGCCTCCTCTCATCAATGCCCTGGAAGTTTACACCGTCACTGATGAGTTAACAGATGGAACTTCTGCAGATGATGGTTAGTATATATATAACCCAAAAAAGAACTACTTTTTGACAACATAGAAAGCACTTTTAGTGATTAAACAAATTTTGGTATTTTTCCTGTAGTGGGGGCATTGGATGAGCTACAACAGAAGTTTGAAAAACTGCAAGGATGGAAGGGTGATCCATGTCTTCCTTTAACATTTACATGGGACTGGCTCAATTGCAGCACCACTGCGACGCCTCGTGTAACAGCACTGTAAGTTATTTCTGGTCAGATCATCGATCATCATATTCTTCCTTGAAATAAGCATGGAATTAGATTTTGCAAGAATTGAATCCTCCACTGTATGATATATTTTCAGGTATCTTAGTGGCTATGATCTATCAGGTTCACTTCCAGATTTCAGTTTCATGGATGCTCTTGAGACAATGTGAGTATTTTTGACAATAAATTTATAATTTTTGCATATCCCTTTTAGCTCAGATGGTGTATTAGCGACCCCATCATACACATGTATAAACACGCATGGAGAGTTTCCTCCCCGATGTTGTGGGAGTAGATTTCTGGGTGTGTATGTAGTGTTTGATTTCGACAACTCTTGGAATATCTCTAACCCGTTCGGTGACGGAGAGATTCTGAATTAGCTTTTACCTCTAATGTTTTTTTTTCATTGTTCTTCTGCAGAGATCTGCACAACAATAGTTTAAATGGTCCGATCCCAGATTTTCTTGGCACATTACCAAAATTAAAAACATTGTGAGTTCTTGCCAGAGCAATTTACTTAGTGTTTCTTCCAAAGAATTCACCACTGAAAATTATATTTTCTTGTTCAGGAATTTGGCAAATAATGAATTCAGTGGACCTGTACCAAGCTCTCTATCAAAGAACACCAATTTAAAACTAACGTAAGTCAACATTTCAAGCCTAAAAAAATTCCTCCTATATGTTCTTGATTTGATGATGATTCAATGATTTTCTCGTTTCAATCACAGAGTAACAGGCAATCCGGATTTGTGCACCTCAGGCAAGTCGTGCAAGACTACTAATACTAACACGAACACTGACACAGACACAGACACAAACACGAATTCTGGAAATTCTACAAGAAAAAAGAAGAAAAAGAGCAACAAACTACCAGCAATATTAGGAGGTTCAGCTGCAGCTTTGGTCATTTTCTTTGTTGGTCTGGGATCTCTTGCTACATTGCACCAGCGGAGAAAATCAGCAGCAGTAGCAACTGCAACCCCAGGTTAGCAAGCAACAACATTAAAGTTTATCAAAACTTAACTTTTATTATTATTTTTAACATTGTAGATTTATACAATAAGACACAAGAGATAACTTGAACAACCCATGATCATTTTCATGGCTGATCTTAATTAATGCATATTTAAGATGTCTTGCCGCATATGCAGTGTTTGATCGGCTCAGCGGATTTCTGATCCGATTTGTTTTAATATTTTCCAGGGCAAGCTACAAATAAAGGAGGCAATGGGCCTAAGGGAGGGGCAATGGGCCTGCAAATGATGGGTAATGCAAGCCCAACTGTAGTCAATGAGATTATGGTCAACGTTCATGATCCAACGGCCGTGGAGGCTCCAGACCAAATGGATCATCATCAGGCTCACCAAGGAGATCATGATACCAGCAATCACTAATTCTTTTTTCCCTTTCATTTCTATTGTAATCCTTGCTTTTCATTGTAATTCTTTCCCCAATGTTGGCATTTGAATAAAAATCTAACAACAAAATACAATACTCGCATATAAGTACTCATTAGGACAGTTTAGATAGATTTAGTTTCAAACAAAATCCTTTGAAACGCAAAAACTATAATTCTCATGGTTTAAGTACAAAAAATAAGTCTAAGATAACAAGTTTAATGTAAATATAAGTAACAAAAATCATCAAATGAAAACAAGTCAAAAATACTTGCATTTGTCTGTTTCGGTGGTTTCGACGAATTCGGTTTCAAACCAAATCTATCAAAAACTTAGGTTCTTATAATAAGTTTGAAAAAAACGAGTATAAATTATTAAAAAAAACACATTTTAAATGTAAATATAAGAAATAAATCTATCAAATGAAACAAGTGATACAATACTCGCATATAACTATATAAGTGCCCATTAGGACAATTTAGAAGGATTTAGTTTCAAATCAAATCCGTCGAAAAGTTGAAACATCGTTTCTCATAGTTTAAGTACAATGAGTATAAAATATAAATTGGTCCAAGATAACAAGTTTAATGTAAATATAAGTAACAAAAACCATAAATCGAAAACATGTCAATAATACTTGCATTTGTACGTTTTGGTAGAAACCGAATCCATCAAAAACTTGAGTTCTTAAAGGTTTATGTATTTACATTAACTTTAATAGGTTGAAGATTCAATTCCTCGTTGTCAAATAAGAGTAGCATGATTGTTTATTTCCATAGGTAGAAGTCTAAATTAAGAAACCATCACCTAAAAAAATATATAGGAAAATTAACACATAATTTAGGTTTTAGTATTCCATTGAATATTGATTCTATCACGTTGACATCAACTTGTTCATTATATAAGTTGCCACTAGCTACCTTACAAATTATCAGAAGAATATCAACGCCCTTAAATTCCAACAAGTACTGTTGCGTAGGTCAAAGATTGACTTAGCTCATCCAAAGTCTACCCTTCTGTAACTCTCAAGAACACGACCTAGACCAATTAACAACAACCAAGTTGTTCAAGAGCACGACCTAGACCAATTAAAAACAATCAAGTTGTTTCTATATATATACAATTTTTCTATTGTCAGTTTTTCTTGATATAAAATATATCAGGATAAATAATGTGGACTATTAGATTTATATACTTTGACTCAAAGTGTATGTATTTGTCAAAACTTCTCCATAATCTGTGGTTCATATTCTTCGTCCTGATATATTTTATAGTAGAACGAACTGACAGTAGAAAGAAAAAATATTTATATATATAGATTCCCTCATAAGGGATTTTTTATTTTAATTTCGATAAATACCACCATGAAATCACATTGACTTTAATGAATTTTGATCTGAATTTTTTTGGTGGTGATAAGTTCATCGACATCTACCTATGAATAAAATTTGAATTTTTTTTTCAAGTGATAAGACTATTTATCCTGATTATTTTAAATATGAAAGCATCGGAAAAATAAGCGAAATATAGGAAATTCAAGAAAAATAGTTTTAATACTTGAAAAATTATCAAATTTTATTCATAGGTAGATTTTCATTCAAAACGATATGATTTAATGGTGGTCATTATCGAAATTAAAATAAGAGATCCTCAAAAGAGACTCACTATATATGTGTGTGGAGAGCCAATACAAAATTTAATATTCAATATCACGCAAAACAAATATATTAATATTTAAGAAATAAGTTATTAAAAATGTGATATCTTTTAGTCTTAAAGGTAGTATCACAAAAAAATAATATTAATTTTAAGAATTAAAATGTAACTTATCGTTATATTATATCTCGAAAATCATCTAGAACAAAATATTATTATTTTTTATGTCACTAACAAATAATGTAGGGTAAAACTAATGGTGTAAAAGGGGGCCGGCCCGGCCCACATCGGCACGGCCCCCCGGCCCGTTTAGGAAAACGGGTCGTGCCTGACACGGCCCGTTTTCCTAAATGGGGGCCCGGCACGGCCCTTCCATGCCGTGCCGCGTGCAGTGCCGGGCCGGCCCGTGGGCCAATTTGGCGGGCCAAATAGGCCGGCCCATATATTTTTTTTTTAATTTTTTATATATTATTATTTTAATATAATAAAAAAAATGTTTATAATAAATTAATAATAGATTATAGATACATTTTTTATTTTATTTAATGAATTAATTCAAAAAATAAATAAAGATAAAACATGAAAGAAAAAAAAGTAGATAAAAATATGAAATGAAGAATTCTTTATTTATTTCGGACTTTCAGTATTACATATTTACATGATTACCTCATTAAAAACCTTACCAAGAAAACCCAGTGGGATAAAAACTTGGTAAGGGAAAAAGAGTGCAATCGTATTACAAGTAAATGTACATGTACAACCTAGTTCTGGACCTGGTTACTGCCGGAACCCTCATCGACATATAAATTGGAGAAATTTTGAATAAATTGTTCATCTACCGTTTCATTTTGCATCCTCTTTCGAGCATGCTCCCAATCCCGAATGCATATTAATACCTCTACCATCTCTGGAGTCAAACAATTTCTTCTTGGTTCAATAATTCGTCCACTCGTGCTGAATGCTTGTTCTGAAGACACAGTGGACACGGGGATAACCAGTATGTCACGTGCTAAGTGTGACAAGACCGGATACCTGTAGCTATAGGTCTTCCACCATAACAACAGATCAAAATTCTCCGTGTTTTCGTCGGCATCAAACTGTGCTTCAAGGAACCTATTCAGTTCGGCACCAGAAGATGCAGCAGATCGTGTAGTTGAAGAAGAAGAACTTGCTGATTTGTCTTTTTTCCGGCGTTTGAGAATGCTCCAACTTGTCGGCAACGGTTGTGTGTCTGGTTCTGGTGATGGTTCCGTGTGAATGCCGCCAAACCTGCGCTCATAAATACTAAAAACTTCGAACAACTTGTTTCGAATGTCAGTAATCTGTTCGGAATAATCTATTGACAATTTTTTACCAGTAAACTCAAGCAAATATTCTAAACCAGCTAATTTAATTCTAGGATCTACTATAACACCTAAGGCATAAAGGAAAGGCATTTCAGACCAATATTTTTTAAACTTGGTCTCCATGGCAACAACTGCATCGCCAAGCAAGTCATCTTCCCTATAAGTGTTTAACATGTCAGACATTTCCACAATCTGATGGATTGTCTGGGAAGATGTGGGGTAGTAGACCCCAGAAAGGGTTACAGTGGCATTGTAAAAAACCTGTAAAAATTCAACAAAAATCTTTGCCACATACCAATCGTCTGGTGTCAGTGATTGAGCAGGTGGACAGCCACTTTCGGCCAATTTCATGTTATAAAAACCTGAAATAGTTGTATCATATTCCAAACAATTTTTCAGCATTAAGTAAGTAGAGTTCCACCTTACCGGCATATCAGTTTGGAATCGTCGGGGTCGTAAACCGTTTAATGTACAGTGTCTGCCAAATTCTTGAAATCTTGGATTAGAGCTACCGATCCAAGAAATGGCATCTCTGATGCGTTCTATACGATTGCTTACTTCCTTCAAACCAGACTGTACAACTAAATTTATGATATGACATGCACAACGCTGGTGGAAGAAATAACCCCCAGCTTGCGGGATGTTTCTTTCAGTAAACAATGCAATAGACTTAGTATTTGCCGATGCATTATCTAATGTGATAGAGAGGATGCGATGAGTTATGTCATAAGTTTCTAAAACAGAAAGAATGACAGCAAAAATATTGTCTGCGGTATGTGCAAAATCCATAGGACGAAAACCAAGAATTTTTTTTTGTATCCTACATTCAGAGTCTAAATAGTGTCTTGTGACACATAAATAGTCCTGTTTGGAACATGCGTTCCAAATATCGGAAGTTAATGCAATTGAGACAGTTAGATGCTGTAATTCAGCCGTCAAGTCATCTCGTTGGGTTTTAAACATTTTTATCAAATCGTTCATAGTGGTGGTTCTAGAAACAATTTGCATTTGGGGGCAAAATGCAGATGTGATAAATTTTTGAAAAAAAACACAGTCACCGAAATTAATAGGTTGATCAGTTTGTGCAATGTACCGTGCCAAACATTCTCTAGCATGCGCGGCGTCGTAATGCCACGTCGTAACCGACCCGTCTGGGTGCCGTTGCAGTTGTGTCTGGGTTGTATTGGGTACATGTACGTGTTTGGGCATGCATTTTAGCATATGCCTTCTCAAATGACCGGTTCCACCCTTAGTAGTGGTATAGTTCTTAGGACAAAACTTACATTTGGCTCTGGGGCCGACCGTACCGTCTGGAAGTGTCATTTCTACTACGTCAAAACACTGCCATACGTCTGATGTTAACCTCTTAGATTTGGTACGTGATGTCGGTGTGGCACCGGAACCAGAAGGTCCCGCTACGGTTTCTGCCGGTCCGGAGAGATCAAAATCATCGTTCAGCATGTTTAGACCGTCTGGAAAATAAGGATGGGTAGGATCCATTTCCTAGAAAAAAAAAGTTTAGGTCATTAAAATTAACTCATACACATACAATGATTATTTTACTAACAAAATATATTAAAATTAACTACTAAAAATAAAATGATTTTTTTACTAAAAAAATATATTAAAATTAACTCCTACACATAAAAATGATTTTTTTTTTACTAAAACAATATATTAAAATGAACTCCTACACATAAAATGATTATTTTACTAAAACAATATATTAAAATTAATTCCTACACATAAAATGATTATTTTACTAAAAAAAGGTATTAAAATTAACCCCTACACATAAAAATGATTTTTTTTAACTAAATCAATATATTAAAATGAACTCCTACACATAAAATGATTATTTTACTAAAAAAAATATATTAAAATTAACCCATACACATAAAAATGATTTTTTTTTACTAAAACAATATATTAAAATTAACTCCTACACATAAAATGATTATTTTACAAACAAAATATATTAAAATTAACTACTAAAAATAAAATGATTTTTTTACTACAAAATTATATTAAAATTAACCCCTACACATAAAAATGATTTTTTTTTTACTAAAACAATATATTAAAATTAACTCCTACACATAAAATGATTATTTTACAAACAAAATATATTAAAATTAACTACTAAAAATAAAATGATTGTTTTACTAAAGAATTATATTAAAATTAACCCCTACACATAAAAATGATTTTTTTTTACTAAAACAATATATTAAAATTAACTCCTACACATAAAATGATTATTTTACAAACAAAATATATTAAAATTAACTACTAAAAATAAAATGATTTTTTTACTAAAAAATTATATTAAAATTAACCCCTACACATAAAAATGATTTTTTTTTACTAAAACAATATATTAAAATTAACTCCTACACATAAAATGATTATTTTACAAACAAAATATATTAAAATTAACTACTAAAAATAAAATGATTTTTTTACTAAAAAATTATATTAAAATTAACCCCTACACATAAAAATGATTTTTTTTTACTAAAACAATATATTAAAATTAACTCCTACACATAAAATGATTATTTTACTAAAACAATATATTAAATTAACTCCTACACATAAAATGATTATTTTATTAAAACAATGTATTAAAGTTAACCCCTACACATAAAAATGATTTTTTTAACTAAATCAATATATTAAAATGAACTCCTACACATAAAATGATTATTTTACAAACAAAATATATTAAAATTAACTACTACAAATAAAATGATTTTTTTACTAAAACAATATATTAAAATTAACTCCTACACATAAAATGATTATTTTACTAAAACAATGTATTAAAATTAACCCCTACACATAAAAATGATTTTTTTTTTACTAAAACAATATATTAAAATTAACTCCTACATATAAAATGATTATTTTACAAACAAAATATATTAAAATTAACTACTAAAAATAAAATGATTTTTTTACTAAAAAATTATATTAAAATTAACCCCTACACATAAAAATGATTTTTTTTACTAAAACAATATATTAAAATTAACTCCTACACATAAAATGATTATTTTACTAAAACAATATATTAAAATTAACTCCTACACATAAAATGATTAATTTACTAAAAATTAAAATTAAAATTAACCCCTACACATAAAAATGATAAATTTACTAAATAAATAGAATTAATAACTGATATAAACATAAAATGATAAATTTACTAACTAAACAAACATATTAAATTTAAAATATAACACTTAAATAAAAATGTACCTTTGAAGTTTGAACTTTGGTGTCTTGGTGGAGAGATTAGAGAATAATAGTAAATTACTAATAAAATATTATAATAGTATATTAGTAGTGTAGAATAGTAGAGAGGGAGTAAGAATGAAATTAAGAATAATTGAAATTGTATAGAGAGTTTGAGAATGGAGAGATTGAGAGAATTAGAGAAAGTGAATGAAAAGTGGAATGTGTGGGAGTATTTATAGAAAAAATAGAAAAGTGGGTAAAAATATAAAACACAAGAGTTGAGGGGGTAAATTGTAATTTTTATAGTTTTTTAAAAAACATAACCGTTGGCTGACGTCAGCCAACGGTTATTTTTTAAAAAAAAAACCGTTATACACTTAAATTAAAAAAAAAAAAAAATTCCGCGGGCCCAACGGTCGGCACGCCGTGCCTCAAACCCTTACCCGGCACGTGCCAAGGATGGGGGCCGTGCCTGGCACGGCCCGCCATCCTTGACAGGCCGGCCGGACCGGGCCCTCCAGGCCCGGCCCATATTTACACCACTAGGTAAAACCCAAAAAATTGTATCAAGATACACAAAGTATTACAGAATAAGATAATAAGCCTTTAATATTTACACAGCTTTTTACGGTGAAAATAATCGAATATATTAAATAATAATATATATTAGACTAGACATTAATGGATGAAATAATGGGAAATTATTTATTATTGTTATTTTTTGATTGGAAATTAAAATCATAAAAGGAAAGGTGATTGATTTTATATCCTACAATCATGGGTAGTAAAATAATTTATTAATTAATTTATATTATTAAAATAATAGGATGAATCAAGCTAATATTATCATCTATCATAATTTTTCTATAATTAAAACTTGGAGTATTTTCATTGGTTGTAAGGCTATGACCCTTATAGGCCCAAATTGCCCTTGTATATATAATCATTCTCTTATTAGATCAGTATAGTTGCATAACGTTGTGGCAACGTCTCCACAACGGGGCCACAACATTATGAAACATTGGTGTTAATACTGATTCAATCGGTCAATATAATTAGTAAAATAAACATTAAACAAGCTTAATCCCTTGTTTTGTGATTTGTTATAGATTTACAACAACAAAACGTCTGATTTCAATTTGAATATTTCTTTAGTATATATATATATATATATATTATGGTAATTATACCCACCCACCCACCCCTCAAATGATGAAAACCTTGTCATCTATGCACTGGCATTGACATCAATGAAAGAAATAATTAGATGCCAAAATTAAGCTTAAAATGCCAGCTCTTCTATTTAAAAGCAAAGCCAAAGCCAAAGCTGCCTCCCTCTATCTCCAAATCATTCACATCTCATCTTCATGATGTCTTCTTCTAGCTACCTTTTTCTACTACTTCTTGTTTTCAATGCATATCATTTTATATCAGCTGCTGGTGAGCTTAATTTCTTTTCAATTTCTTATATATCTTCTAAGTTGGTTTCTTATTTGGTAGCATTTTCCATTTTCGTTCATGTAACTTAAACGTTAAAGAGCTTAATATGATCATTGTTTTTGTGTAGCCGTTAGGCCGGTTACTAACACTAATAAATTCTTTTCAATATGTGATAATATATTCAGTGACTACGAGCATTGATTGTGGAGCATCTGGATCATACATCGAATCTTTGATTAATTGGACCGGAGACAAGGACTTGATTCAAAATGGAGAGTCCATTGCGGTTTTGTCCAGCGTTGGACTGCCTCGAGCCATGACCACCTTAAGGGTATTCACAACCCGAAAGAAGAATTGTTACTCCATAGCAGCTGAAAAGGGGACGCGATATCTTCTCCGTGCAACCTTTTACTATGGAAATTACGACAGTAAATCTTCTCCTCCGATTTTCGATCTCCAGTTTGATGGGAACCATTGGATAACTGTTGCCACTTCAATGGACACAGTTATTTTCCACGAAGCGATATATGTTGCTAAGGGAGACAATATAAGTGTATGTGTTGCCCAAACATTTCCCAACATGTTTCCTTTTATATCAGCAGTTGAAGTGAGAACCTTGAACCCCACCATGTACAGTGAAGTAGATGCCAACTATGGTCTGATTTTGAGGAGGAGGGTTGCATTTGGCACTAAAGATATTGTCAAGTATGTTCATGTTGACATCTTTGTCACATTAAGAGGCATTGTTTATTGTTTTCGAAACTCCTTTTTTCTGTTTTGCAGCTAATTACTACTACAATGTTGCTTTCTTGTATGTTTTAGGTACCCGGATGATACCTACGACAGAATTTGGTTTCCGGCAATCAATTCAGGAATATTCAGAGAGGCTACTAGTAGTGCCCTTATTGCTATTACTCCAGCCAACGATCCTCCCGCAGAAGTGTTGCGAAATGCGTTTATTACACAAAACACATCCACTGCAATAGTTTTGAGAGCTAACCTTCCTGTGATGAAAGCTCCAATTCTCATGAACATGTACTTCTCAGAAGTTGATGTGCTCGATTCGACAGACGAAAGATCCTTCAAGTTTTACATAAACGATGTCCTTGTTTCTGATCCTATAATCCCACCTTATGGACAAGCAATTCAGATGTACCTAAAGAACTTCTCTGCTTCTTCAAACACTAGTTTTGCTTTAAGAGCTACTTCTAATTCAACACTTCCTCCTCTCATCAATGCCTTGGAAGTTTTCACCATCACTGATCAGTTAACAGATGGAACTTCTGCAAATGATGGTTAGTGTGTATATAAGCCAAAAAAGTGATGTATTCAAAAGCACTTTTGAGTTTTGACAACATAAAAAGCACTTTTAATTTTCCTGTAGTGGGGGCATTGGGTGACCTACAAAAGAAGTTTGTAACACTACAAGGATGGAAGGGTGATCCATGTCTTCCTTCAACATTTACATGGGACTGGCTCAATTGCAGCAATGATGGGACGCCTCGTATAACAGCACTGTAAGTTATTTCGGGTCAGATCATGATCATATTCTTGCTTATAATAAGCATCAAATTAGATTTTGCAAGAATTGAATCCTCCATTGTATGATATATTTTCAGGTATCTAAGTGGGTATGATCTATCAGGTTCACTTCCAGATTTCAGTTCCTTGTATGATCTTGAGACAATGTAAACATTTTGACTACAGATTTCTCACTTGTTAACAATTACTGGTTCTTAATTAACTTTTTCCCTCTAATGTTCTTTTTTTTTTTATCATTGTTCTTCTGCAGAGATCTGCAAAATAATAGATTAAATGGTCCAATCCCAGGTTTTCTTGGCACATTACCAAAACTAAAAACATTGTGAGTTCTTGTCAGAACAATTTGTGTAGTGTTTCTTCATGAGAATTCATCACTGAAATTCTATTTTCTTGTTCAGGAATTTGGCAAATAATGGATTCAGTGGACCTGTACCAAGCTCTCTATCAAAGAACACCAATTTAAAACTAATGTATGTCAACATATCATGCCTAAAAATTTCTCATGTATATATTTCTCGATTCGATGATTCAATTATTTTATTGTCTCAATCGCAGAGTATCAGGCAATCCGGATTTATGCACCTCAGGCAATTCGTGCAAGGCTACTAATACTAACACGAACACGGATTCTGGAAGTTCTTCTAACGATTCTCCGAGCAATAAGCTACCATTAATATTAGGTGTTACAGCTGCAGCTTTGGTCATTTTCTTTGTTGTTCTGGGATCTCTTGCCATATTGCACCAGCAGAGAAAATCAGCAGCAATAGCTGCTGCTGCTACCACCACAGGTTAGCAAGCAACAACAACATTAATGTTCATCAAAACTTTTGATATTGTAGATTTATACAATTTAAACACTAGAAATAACTTGAACGAATCATGATCATTTTCAAGCCTGATCTTAATTAATACATACATAAGATGTCTGAGATGCATATATAGTGTTTGATCGGTAGATTTCGACGGACTTCTGATCCAATTTATTTCGATGTTCTTCAGGGCAAGCTAAATATAAAGAAGGTAATGGGCCTAATGGAGGGGGGATGAGCCTACAAATGATGGGCAATGCAGGCCCAGCTATGGTCAGTGTTCATGATCAAACGGACATGGAGCCTCCAAACCAAATGGATCATCATGAGTCTCACCAAGCAGATCATTAAACAACAACTGAGCTTCCCTAATTATTATTTTTTTTTTCTATTTCATTTTTTTTTTTGTAATCCATGCTTTTCATTGTAATTCTTTCCCCAATGTTGGCATTTTTTTTAAAAAAATTCTATCAACAAAATTTACTCAAAATTTTACTTTTTTTATAGTTGACCCAAATCCTCTCCATCGTAAATTGTGAGAGAATTTACCACCGGACCAACCTCGTCTCGTCAATATTACTCATATATTTATATCAATACATTGAAGATTCAATTCCTCCTTGTCAAATAAGAGTAGCATGATTGCTTACTGCCATACTTAGAAGTCTAAATTAAGAAACTATCACCTAACAAAAAAGGAAAATTAACATATAATTTGGTTTTTCAGTATTCCATTGACCCTATCATGGACACATCAACTTGTTCATCATGATACGTGGCAACATCGTAGTGTGGGATGCATGCATCATGCATCCCACGGCACCCAAGATCTTCTCTATCGATTATGAGAAGAATATCATGAACACCCTTAAAAATTCCAACAAGTTGTTTCCATACTTGTGCAGATCAAAGATTGACTTAAGATTATTTGTTCTAGTTACATAAGATTATTTCGGTCCTGAATATTTTTTTTTAGAATCGACCTGACTAGAGAATTATTATATATATTATAGACCCACGAAACCCTCGCATCAAATAATGAAAACCTTGTCATCTATGCACTGGCATTAACATCAATGAAGAAATTAGATGCCAAAATTATGCTTATGATGACTTGGTTTTAGTCAAAAATCCTCTATTTATAAAGCCCAAGCCAAAGCTGCCTCCCTCTCTATCTCCAAATCACTTTTACATCTCATCTAATGATGGCTTCTTCTAGCTACCTTGTACTACTACTACTGCTTCTTGCTTTCAATTCATATCATTTCCAATATGAGGGTTTGGTGGGCTTTCTAGCTGATGGTGATCTTTCTTTTCGGTATTTAATTTACTTTCAGGGTGCGTTTGGTATGCGGGGCGGGACGGGATAAGGTGTGACAACTTGTTCTTATCCCACGTTTGACGCGATCTTAGCATGGGACAGGACGGGATAAGGTGAGACAAAAATCACAAAAATTTGCCCCACCCGAGATCCTAGGACAACTTGTCCCATGACATGGGACAAGTGTCAAAAAGACCAATTTATCCTTTAAATGTTCAAACAATTACAAACATATCCAATATATTATATTATATATATGATTAAATATTATTATTATAATATATAATATTATATATGTAATTATAATTTATATATTATTAAATATTATTATGTATAATAATAATATATTTAATATCTTATATATTATTATATATAATATAATTTATATATATTATTATATATTATTATATATAATAATATATTTAATATATACATATATTATAATATAAATCTTATATATTTATTATATATATAATATACAATATTAATATATAATATTATTAAATAATTATAATATATTTTAATTACAATATTACTATTTGTGTTAAATATAATAATATTGTAATTGAAAACAAGAGGTCATTTGAACTCCTTGTTTTTGTTAAATATTATAATATATTTCAATTACAATATTTATTTAATATTGTTAAATACGATATATAAAAATTGTTTAATATTAGACAGAACAAGGAGGACACTCTGGTCATTTGAATCTCTTGTCTCGTCCTGTCCCAGCCATACCAAACGCATAACAGTACAATCCACAGTCATGTCCCACACATTCCAAACACATCATGGAACAACTGTCCTGTCCAGTCTAGTCCAGTCCCGTCCGCGTACCAAACGCACTCTCAATACATTTTCTATTTTTGTTTCTTAATTAATTACTTGGTAACATTTTCCATTTTCGCTTAGATCGTGCTAGTTACACTTCTTTGTATGTAAATGTTAATATTCAGTGACTATGAGCATTGATTGTGGAGCATCCGGATCCTACACCGATGCTTCAATTACATGGATTGGAGACGATGACTTGATTCAAAATGGAGAGTCCATTAATGTGGTTGGCACCAACATTGGACTGTCTCGAGCCATGACCACATTAAGGGTACGTTTCACAACCAGTACGACAAAATTTGATCTCTGGTACTTAATTTAGGATTCACAGAGGCTAGTACCAATGCCATCATTGTTAATACTCTATACTCTAGAGTTTAGACAACGATCCTCCCACAAAAGTGTGTCGAAACGCATGCGTTTATTTCACAAAACATATTCGGATCAATAAAATTGAATACCAACCTTTGTTGTTTTTTGTGTTAGTCCATCAGGAGTTCATATGCAGGCCCAAAAACAGATCAAATATAGAAGCCCAAAGTTGAAGCCCAGATAGAAGAACTCACAGCAGGCCCAATCTTAAGCTCCAGTCAACTAAAGTCAAACTTCTCAGGTGATTATTGGAACACACCGTTTTGAGGCTTATCTGATAAAATAAAGATATTGAAGATATCTTACATGTCTTGCTGAGATTGGCTCAGAGAGATTACGACTGACGTGTATTGATAAAGGTATATATATGAAGAGATAGTGAGAAAATAACTCTAAGATATTCATTCGATCATTTTAGGTTTTCTGATAGCTTTCTCTCTCTGAAATCCTTTCAACTGTTCTTGAGTGTTCTTGAGATATATTGTAATCGTTTTTGCTCAGATTTGTACATCTGTTGTGTAGATTAAAGTATATACTTGTAATCTACACTGAGAGTAATCTTGTGATTGTATTTTGTCTCTGTAAGTGAGAAGTTTAGGGTTGATTGTTAATGGTAACAGATAGGGTTCTTTGTGAGTGAGTTTCTTTTAGGTTTCTTTTGGGTAGATCTTTGATCTGTAACACAAAACGATCATATAGTGGAGTGAGCCTTCTCATCTGGCTCAACGTGGATGTAGGCCAAATTTATTGGCTGAACCACGATAATTTCTCTGTGTTGATTTCTTTGTTTTTTTTCTATTTTCATAGTTGGTATTATATTTTCTGTATTGTTCTTGCTTGTGTAAGTGTATCTTACATGTTAAACTTGCAAGAAAGGATTCGGTTAGGGTTGATTGAGTAAGGATCAAACCCTAACAGTGGTATCAGAGCCTGTATAGTACCAACAGCAGATAACCAGAGACAAGATCCACCGGTGGCTGAGCCTTCAAGTATTGAAGACTCAACAGAAGAAGAAAACAGTGACTCAGCTAGTAGTCACGAGGAGGTAACAGTATCTAATTTTGGTAATTTTAACTTTTCTTGCATGAATATGAAATTCGAAATAGACAAATTTGATGGTACTGAGGATTTTGGCATTTGGAGAAGGAAGGTGAAAGCCCTCATCTCTCAGCAAAAAATCCTCAAAGCCATCGAAGGTCCTGAAAAGTTGCCTGAATCTTTAACTATAGAACAAAAGGAAGATATGTTAGAAATGGCCCTAGGTACTATAATTCTGAATCTGTCTGATAACATACTTAGAGAGGTAAATGATGAAACAATTGCATGCAATGTTTGGAAAAAGCTTGAAAGCCTTTACCTGACTAAATCTTTGACTAATAAAATTTATATGAAAGAAAGATTGTTTGGTTTTAAAATGGACCATAGTAAACCCCTTAGTCAAAACCTAGATGAATTCAAGAAGATGACTATAGAGTTAGCTAATTCTGGTGAAGATGAAAAGCTGAGTGATGAGAATGAGGCAATCATTCTCCTCAACTCACTTCTTGAATCTTTTAAAGATGTTAAGGCTGTTATCAAGTATGGGAGGTCTTCTCTTTCACTTGAAGAGTGTATTTCAGCTTTAAAATCTAAGGATTTAGAGTTGAAAACAGAGAAGAATGATGGAGGTGAAAATCTGTTTGTTAGAGATAGAACTCCTGCTAGGAATAGTAACAATAATAATCATAATCATAACATGGGAAAAAGCAAGAGTAAAACCCCAAACCATAACAGGTCTCAGTCTATAAATATAAGCAACTCTAGGAAATGCTACTTCTGTGGCAAAGAGGGTCATATCAAGAAATATTGCTATGAAATTAAAAGAAAGAACCAAGATAAGAACCCTAGTGATGGTGATGCAGCTATTGCATCAAAGTCTTATGAACCAAGTGAAGTACTCACTGTGAGTACATTGGACATCAAAACTGAGTGGATCCTGGACTCAGGGTGTTCCTTTCACATGAGTCCCATAAGGGATTGGTTTACTGAGTTCAAAGAACTCTTAGGTGGAAGTATACTGATGGGTAACAATCAACAATGTAATGTAGAAGGTATAGGGTCAGTTGCCATTAGGATGTATGATGGGATAGTAAGAATCTTTAGCAATGTCAGATTTGTGCCAAAACTGAAAAGAAACTTAATCTCATTAGGTGTCCTAGATGAGGAAGGGTATTCCTACAAGGCAGAAAATGGTGTGTTAAAGGCTTCTAGAGGTTCTCTTGCCATCCTTAAAGGTGACAAGAAAAATGGTCTTTATGGCTTGAAATGTGAAACCGTCACAAATCATGCCGCAGTTGCAGCATCTAAGGTAAGTGACAAGTCTGTCATATGACATCTAAGATTAGGCCACATTAGTGAAAAAAGTCTTAGTGAGTTAAGTAGACAGAATCTGCTAGGTGGAGATCTAGTGAACAAACTTGAATTTTGTGAAAATTGTGTGTTAGGAAAACAACATAGGCTGGGTTTTAACACTGCACAACACACCACAAAACAGGTCATTGAATATGTTCACTCTGACCTTTGGGGACCTGCTAAGGTCCCCACTCATGGTGGAAATTTATATTTTCTGTCCCTAATAGATGACTATTCTAGGAAGGTTTGGATCTACCTGTTGAAATCCAAAGACCAAGCTCTTAACAGTTTTAAGGACTGGAAAAGGCTGGTTGAAAACCAGACCTCTAAGAAAATTAAGATACTTAGAACTGATAATGGCTTAGAGTTCTGTAAGGAAGAGTTCAATAGATTCTGCATAGATGAAGGGATTCAGAGGCATAAAATTGTTAGATACACACCTCAACAGAATGAGGTGGCTGAAAGAATGAACAGAACCATTCTTGATAAGGTTATGTGCCTCTTGATTGGCTCGGGTTTGAGCCAAAATTTATGGGGAGAAGCTATCTCAACATCAACCTATTTGATTAATAGGTCTCCCTCCACTGCCATTAGTTTGAAAATTCCTGAAGAAATGTGGACTGGGAGGCCACCTAGTCTGAAACACCTTAAAGTGTTTGGATGTGCATATTATGCACACCAATCTGAAGGAAAGTTAGAACCTAGGTCTATTAGAGAAGTTTTCCTAGGATATCCCTTAGGTGTTAAGGGTAATAGGTTGTGGGTGAGAGATCAAAAAGGGTTATCATTAGTAGGGATGTCATATTTGATGAGTCTAGAATGCCATGTAAGGATAAGAACCAGTCCTCTGAATCTCCTCCAGATCCTTTAAAGGATGATGGAAATCAGATTCAGGTGGAAGTTGGCAGCCCGCCATTTAGTCTTATCCCTGTTCAATCTGATCCTGATGATGAGGATAAGGCTGCCCATTCTGATGGTTCTCATCAGGTGGAAGAGAATCAGAATCAGCCAGATATTAATGAGTCTCTAGCTGATTACGAGCTAGTTAGGGATAGGGCTAGAAGAATTATCAAACCTAACAGTAAGTATGCCTATGCAGATGTGATTTCTTTTGCATTGTGCACTAGCCATGAGATAGAAAATATTGAGCCTAGAACCTATAGTGAAGCTGTCAATTGTATTGACAAGCTAAAATGGCTGCAAGCTATGAGAGAAGAGATGAATTCTCTTATGAAAAACAAGACCTGGTCTCTTGTTGAAAAACCTGATAAACAGAAAGTAGTAACTTGTAAATGGATTTATAAGATCAAGGATAGTGTAGACAAATATGTCCCACCTAGATATAAGGCTAGATTAGTAGCCAAGGGGTTCACACAGAGAGAGAGAGAATAGATTATAATGAGATCTTCTCCCTGTTGTTAAGTATAAAACCATCAGGATAGTTTTAGTATTAATTGGCTATTTTGACATGGAATTAGAATAATTAGATGTCAAAACAACTTTCTTGCATGGAGACTTGGATGAGACAATCTATATGTCTCAACCCCGGAGGGTTTTGAATCCAATTCTAAGCCCTCCCATGTGTGTCTTCTTAAAAAGTCTCTATATGGGCTCAAACAAGCCTCTAGACAATGGAATAAAAAGTTTGACAGCATTATTACTAGCATAGGTTTCATTAAAAGCAAATTTGATACATGTCTTTATTTCAACAGTGAAAATATCAATAAAACTGTCTTTTTGCTTTTATATGTTGTTGATATTGATGATATGTTAATTGCTAGTAAGAAAATGTCTAGCATGGTAGAGATAAAGAAGAAGTTGAAGTCTGAATTTGATATGAAAGATTTAGGTAATGCAAAACTGATTTTGGGCATGGAAATCGTTAGGTCTAGGAAGGAAAACAGGTTGTGTTTAAAACAGTCCAGTTACTTAAATAAGTTGATAGACAGATTTGCAATGAGAAATTGCAAGCCTGCCAATGTCCCTTTATGTGCTAATTTTGTGTTGTCAGCAGCATTATCACCTAGGTCACTAAAAGAGAGTAGATACATGGAAAATATACCCTACTCTAGTGTTGTAGGATCAGTAATGTATTCTATGATAAGTACTAGACCTGACTTAGCACAGTCTATTAGTGTATTGTCAAGGTATATGGCAAATCTAGGGAAAGGCCATTGGAATGCCATGAAATGGCTTCTAAGGTACATCAGCTCTACCATATCAGTAGGACTGTATTATGATTGCACTAATAGTGTATTAGATATAGTTGGATATGTTGATTTCGACTATACAGGTGATAGAGATAAAATGAGGTCTACAACCTCTTATTTCTTTACTATTGTCGGCTGTTGTGTCAGTTGGAAAAGCCAACTACAGTCAGTTGTTGTTTTATCAACAACTGAGGCAGAATATATTGATTTCACTGAGGCCATAAAAGAAGCCATTTGGCTTCAAGGCCTACTAGGTGAGATATGTGTCTTTAGAGGTAAGGCAGTAATATTTACTGATAGTCAAAGTGCTTTGCACTTATGTAAGAATCATGTCTTTCATGAGAGGACTAAGAACATAGAGGTAAAATACCATTTTATTAAAGATAAAATCTTTGAAGGTACTGTTGAGGTGAAAAAAATCTCCAATGAAGAAAATCCAGCAGATATGGGAACCAAAGTGGTTCCCTATAGCAAGCTCAAGCATTGCTTGAACCTGCTGCAAATTGGTGACTATGGGTAGTCTGTTAATAGAGTCTTGAGCCAGATTCAGAATAGCTTACTTTACTATATGAACTGTGATGAACTAAGGTGGAGTTTGTTGTTTTTTTGTGTTAGTCCATCAGGAGTTCATGTGCAGGCCCAAAAACATATCAAATATAGAAGCCCAAAGTTGAAGCCCAGATAGAAGAACTCACAACAGGCCCAATCTTTAGCTCCAGTCAACTAAAGTCAAACTTCTCAGGTGGTTATTGGAACACGCCGTTTTGAGGCTTATCTGATAAAATGAAGATAATGAAGATATTGAACACACCGTGTCTTGCTGAGATTGGCTCAGAGAGATTACGACTGACGTGTATTGACAAGGGTATATATATGAAGAGATAGTGAGAGAATAACTCTAAGATATTCATTCGATCATTTTAGGTTTTCTGATAGCTTTCTCTCTCTGAAATCCTTTCAACTATTCTTGAGTGTTCTTGAGAGATATTGTAATCGTTTTTGCTTATATTTGTACATCTGTTGTGTAGATTAAAGTATATACTTGTAATCTACACTGAGAGTAATCTTGTGATTGTATTTTGTCTCTGTAAATGAGAAGTTTAGGGTTGATTGTTAGTGGTAACAGATAGGGTTCTTTGTGAGTGAGTTTCTTCTGGGTTTCTTTTGGGTAGATCTTTGATCTGTAACACAAAACGATCATATAGTAAAGTGAGCATTCTCATCTGGCTCAACGTGGATGTAGGCCAAATTTATTGGCTGAACCACGCTAATTTCTTTGTGCTGATTTCTTTGTTTCTGCTTTTATTTTCTATTTTCATAGTTGGTATTATATTTTCTGTATTGTTCTTGCTTGTGTAAGTGTATCTTACAGGTTAAACTTGCAAGAAAGGATTCGGTTAGGGTTGATTGAGTAAGGATCAAACCCTAACAACCTTCATTCAATTGAAGTTCCAATTCTCATGAACCTGCATGTACTTCTCAGAAGTTGTGCTCGATTCGACTCAGGAAAGATCCTTCCAATTTTACATTAATGATGTTGTTGCCTCGGATCCTATCGTCACACTTTATGGAAAAATCGATTCAGAGATACCTGAAGAACTTTTGATCAGATCAGCACTGTAAGTTATTTTTGGTCAGATCATCATCATATTCTTCCTTGAAATAAGCATGGAATTGGATTTTGCAAGAATTAATTAATCCTCCTTTGTATGATATATTTTCAGGTATCTTAGTGGGTATGATCTATCAGGGATGCTCTAGTGACAATGTAAACATTTCAATCACAGAGTATCAGGCAATCCGGATTTGTGCACCTCAGGCGAGCCGTGCAAGACTACTAGAGCCTGTTTGACGTCTGGGTTTGGACTGGGATTGGACTAATTTAGTCTCAATCATGCGTTTGGTGATGGTCTGAAATATTGGACGGGTAATCCCAACATCAAAATAGTCTCATAATCACGGGATTAAATACACCTACCTCCAACCCCACATTTATTTATCCCTGGATTATTTTACATGTGTATCCTACCTATTTAATTCATCCCACCAACCCACACCCACCGTCTCTTTCATCTGTATCATCTCCCTCATCACTTTCTTTTTCATAAAAATCTCAGCAAATCATATCAAAGAATCAATGACACCTCTCAAGCAGCATGTGTAAATCTCTATTTCAGACTCTCAATCGAAGGTATGAAAGTTGCCCAACACAATTTGTTGGGTTTATTTAGGGGCCGTTTGGTATGCAGTCATCCTTACATGGGAATGTGAATCTTATAACATTCTCATGTTTGGTAGGAGGTTTGGGTTTTTGGTTTCCCGGGAAAGTGAATCCCATGGAAATCACATTACCCTCCAAGGGGGTAATGTAAAACCCTTCCCAATAGGTGGGTTTCAGATTACCCTCCATCTGATTCCCACCGTGGGTCCCACATTTAAATTAAAAAAAATTCTACCCTAGTAGACACAAAAATCATTCGCTTCTCACATTCTCGCCTCCCTTTCTCTCCGTCAAACCAACCGGAGTCCATCAAACTCGCCGCCCTCTCTCTCCGTCAAACCCTCTCTCGTCGTTGAGGTATGTCATCTCTCCGATTGCTTTTAAGTTTGTTCTCTGCAGTTTCGTTGCTTCACTATTTCTTCTTTTCTGTTTTTCGATTGCTTTTCTTTGATGCTTAGAATGTCTCTTAATTTCTAAATTTATAGCTTTCGACATAGTCTTGGATTCTTTTTTATTTTTGGCTTTGATAAAAGGAGATTTCCAATGCTTTCATGTTCTGGTTTGTTGGGTCATCAGGTATGTGCTTTTGTCTCTGTTCTGGGCTGGTGTGGCTTCGTTGGTGGTTTTGTTTTTGGCTGCCTTGTTCTGTTTTGTTCTCAGTGCTCCTTGCTCTTTGTTTCTTGTTTCTGTGGTTGTTGTGTGTTGCCTTCTTTGGGCAGATTTCTGGGGTTTCCACTTGCTTGCCTTTGTGGCTTTTATGAAGTTTAATCTTTTCTAAGAAAAAAGAAGGAAATCAAACAAAAGCTGAGACAAGCTGAATACATTTTGTTGTTTGAGTCAGCTTAATAAGTTGATTAAAATTTAAGCCTGGCTTAAACAAATTGGTTAGAAAACAAATTGGTTAGTCACTTTTGTCTCCAATCTAGATTGAGAAATATAAACAGGAGAGGCTTCAAAATAAGTGGATAGATAAAATGGTACAAGGTAATGTAGGTATGTAGCTACATTGGGTATCCTCTGTTGAACTTGAACTACTTTCTTTCTCAGTCCTTAATTTGTAGCATTCTTTTGTGAAGAATTATTTTCAAATGGTGTTTCTTTTAAAAAGAAATTAATTGGGATATGCCTTATCAAGTTATCAGTCAATTGTCGTGCCTTGCAATGATAATGTTCTTTTAACAGTGATGAGAAGAGTGCTATCATTACTGACTATGATTGCATCGTGGTCTGGTGGCTTGTTGCCATGTTTTGATCCTCTGTTCCCTTGCTTTTTAGTGCAATAATATATGTTGTTAAAAAAAAAAAACTATTGTAGAATTTTCATTGGTTTAAACTTGTACGTGCAGATATGGCTCGTCTTCATTTGGTTGCAAAGAAAAGAATTGTTGGAAATTTGATTCAATACATGGAGATCTTAAATGAGATGAGAATGTTGTTCATTTTTCTAATATGTATTATCATGAGTAGAAGACATCTAAGTAAAAAGAAAAATTGCGGTAAAACTTTTTTACATAGGCATCACATACGTCAACTAAATTATCACCGAATGATATATGAGAGTGACTTAGCATGCATAGAGAGCATTCGTATGGATAGAAAAACTTTTTCCATTTTATGTCATCACCTTAGAACTGTTGGGGGTTTAAAAGGGACAAAAAATATGGACGTTGAAGAAATGGTAGCTATATTTTTACATATTATATCTCACGATGTTAAGAATAGAATTATGAGACGACAATTTCACGTTCCGGTGAAACTGTTAGTAGACAATTCAATGTAGTCTTAAATGCTATATTATGTCTACATGAGTTATTACTAAAAAAGCCAGAGCCAGTTCTTGGTGATTCAACAGATAGTAGGTGGAAATGGTTTAAGAATTGTTTAGGAGCACTAGATGGAACATACATTAAAGTAAATGTCTTAGCATCGGATAGACCTAGGTATTGGATCAGAAAGAATGAAATTGCTACTAATATGTTAGGAGTGGTCTTACCAGATATGCAGTTTATTATGTTTTGCCTGGATGGGAGGGTTCAGCTGCTGACTCTAGAGTTTTACGAGATGCTATATCTAGGACGAATGGGTTTAAAGTTCCACAAGGTAAAATTTTATCCTTTTGCATGAATGAATGAATGATAAAGCTTACTATATGAGTTATTGCTAACAAAATTTTAAATAACTTGTAGGATATTACTTACTATGCGATACTGGGTATCCCAATGGTGAAGGTTTCTTAACACCGTATAGATGACAACGCTACCATTTGAATGATTGAACACTCCCACCTAATACTCCTCAAGAATTTTTTAACATGAAACACTCATCTGCTAGGAATGTAATAGAACGAGCATTTGGATTGTTGAAGGGACGATGGGCAATTCTTAGAGATCAGTCATACTACCCTGTCAAAATACAATGTCGTATTATTTTGGCGTGTTGCCTTCTCCACAACTTGATTAGAAGAGAAATGTATGTGGATCCTTTAGAAGATGCTATACTCGAGAATAGTGACAGTGATAACGAAGATGAGGATATAAATAGTGATTTTTACACTCACATTGAAACATCAAATGCTTGGACCACTTGGAGGGACAACTTGGCAAGAGAAATGTTTCTACAATGGCTGGGAAATCGACATTCATAGATGTTATGTCTATAGAGTTGCATATTTAACTTCTTGTATTATTAAGTTTGAACCTTTTTTTTTCTTCTTTTTGCTTACATTTCAATATTGGACAACCTGTATAACATTCACAGTTTATTGTTTATGACAATTTTAAGTTTTTTTTTTTTTTTTACTTTCTATATGTTTCAAATTTTGCTTTCTATGCTTACCTTTGAATGATTTTTTCTTTTATGATTATAATCTAAATTAATTTGTTATGGTAATTTTTTTTAATTTCAAAATTATTTATTATAAGATAAATATAAATTTTTTTTTAAAAATAAATATTTTAATCAATATGAAAAAAAAAATGATTATTAACAATTAAAAATTTATTCAAAAGAAAAAAAAAATTCTCATATGCAACCAAACACGGTTATCTGATATTCCCAGGAATCTGATACAATATTCCCATGTACAACCAAACACTAGTATATATGTTTCTCAGGAATCACATTATCGTGTTTAACTTTTCCAGGAATCAGATTATTTTGATTACCACATACCAAACTGCCCCTTAGTCCTACGTTTGCAGGACTATTTTTTTTTTAAAAATTTAATAAAGAAAATTAAAATATTTCTTCAGGAAATACTCTTTATCAAATATTTTTCTTCAATCCAGGAAAAAAAATCCATTTCTTCAATCACATTCCACTATTTTTTTTTTCTCCAAATGCAGACCTCTTTCAATCTTTCAACAATCCATATCCAAACACACCTCCTCCATCAATATTTGATTCCACAACCACTAATTTTTTTTTCCAAATGCAGACCTCTTTCAATCTTTCAACAATCCATATCCAAACACACCTCCTCCATCAATATTTGATTCCATCCATATGTTTCATCAAACATGTTTCTCCAAACACAATATAATATTAATTTAGTCGAGACCAACCTAATCCCATCTAATCCCGGTCTTATCTCAATCCAATCTAATCTCATGAAATAGTCTAATCCAATCTCGCGTATCAAACGAGGCCCTAGTACTAACACAAACACGGATTCTGGAAGTTCTTCTAATGATTATCCGAGTAAGAGCAATAAGCTACCAATAATATTAGGTGTTACAGCTGCAGCTTTGGTCATTTTCTTTGTTTCTCTGGGATCTCTTGCCATATTGCGCCAGCAGAAAAAATCAGCAGCTATTGCTGCTGCTGACACCACAGGTTAGCAAGCACCTAGAACATTAATGTTCATCAAAACTTTTGACATTGTAGATTTATACAATAAAACACAACTAGAACAACCCATGATCATTTTCATGGCCGATCTTGTTTAATCTTAATTAATATATCCGGACCGAACATGTATGGTTTGATTATTAGATTTCGATAGACACCTGACCCCATTTCGGACCGTTTTGTTTTGATGTTCTTCAGGGCAAGCTACATATAAAAGAGGCAATGGGCCTAATGGAGAGGCAATGGGCCCATGGGCCTACCAATGATGGATAATGCAGGTCCAGCTGTGTTCGATGAGTGTATTGTCAACATGCATGATCAAACGGCCACGGAGGCTCCAAAACAAATGGATCATCATCAGGCTCACCGAGGGACCGTGAAACCAGCAACAACTGATCTTCTCTATTTTTTTTTTCTCTTTCATTTTTATTGTAATTCTTGCTTTTCATTAAAGAAGCTTGTGAGATCATGTAATGTATGTGATTTGTTTAATATTCTTTCCCCGATGTTGGCTTTAAAAGAATATATATATATATATATATATATATATAACTATAACAACAAAATTTTGTCAAAATTTTGCTTCTTTATTGTTTACCAAAATCCTCTCCATTGTAAATTGTGACCTAACTTAACTAAAATTAGAGATTTTTATAAACAATTTAGATTATTTCTTCAGTGGACTGTTTTCCCTTCTTAACTTTTGAAGATCATGTAATACATAAAGGTAATTAATAATAAATTATAACAAGATGCGGTTGATTCAATGGTAAATCCTCTCATTTCTTAAAAACTTCAAATTTATATAATATTTTAAAATAATAATAAATTATTAATAATTTTATTTAGTTTTGTTTTAATAAAATAACAACCTGGAGTCATTTGTCCAAGTCTCAAGCTCGTCCATCTACTAGCTGAGCTACGCCCCTGTTGGCGATTCAATCATAATATTTATACCATTTGAATTGTCGAACATTTCATTCCTAAAATTATTAGTATTATTAATGTCAACCCAAATCCTAAAACCATATAACTTGTTGCACATTATATTACACTTTGTTTGGTTTAATTAAAATTAAGAGAATAAAATAATTCCTCTCCAAAATTATATATATCTCTATAACAAAAGAAAAAGGACAATGAAATAGAAAGGATGTCTCATCTTTTGTGGGATTCTAGAAAGTAGAAAAATGGGTGTCCCTAATTTGGTATGTATGGTAGGTCCTAAGATTTTTGTCTTTTCAAAATTATTATCCTCAATATTCATTAAAAAAAGGAAATAATACAACCATGCTCATAATGATATTATTTTCAATTTATCCAACTTATTTTTTTTATATACATTTTAAAAATGATTATTTTAATAAAAATAATAGTTGATTTCATCCACAATAAAATTTAGCTGATAATAAAGTCAAACAATTAAAGTGACAAGTAAAATAGTCAATAATAACGAAAAACGAAATAACTCAAACGCCGAGAGCTAACGTGTGTTTTGTCAAAATGTTCTTGCTTACCTCAAGAACTCCAAGTGAGAGTTATTCATCTTTGACGAGAGTAGCTTGCCTGAAAGAGGGAAAAAAAACATATTATGAGTATTGGTTATTGATCGACGTTTTAACTCTTATAAAAAAAATTCAAAATAAAAGACCCACTTGATTTGTTACTAATAGCTTTTTAAAAGAGATTTATAACAAATTATACACATATTTTTTTCTAGATAAATTTTAGTGAATTTTTTATTTAATATAATAATAATAACAATTATAATAAAATCATTTACATATTTAATTTAAGAGAATTTATCATAGAAATCATAAACTCCAGATTTTTAAAAAAGTCTACAAATCAACAGGCCATAAAACGCCGGAACACAACACGAAAAATATACGTCGCCACACGGAAACATTGCCCAGTCATCTATTGTACTTATCATCTAAAAAAGTCACTATTTTCTTTGTCGCTCCGTGACTCTCCCCTCTGCGTCTCTTTTTTTCTCTCATTTTTTTTTTTCTTTTCGATTTAGGGCACACAAAGATACAAAAACAAAAAAAATCTAAAACTCGCTCTTTGACTCAGTGACCAAACCAGGATCTCTGATCTGCTCCTCAGGTATTCTCACTCTGTCCCTCTCTCTATCACCGACTTCGAGTTGATTGTGAACTCACCCGAGTTCGATACTTCGATCCGACTCTTTTACGATCGTGTCACTTCCGATTTTGAAAAATCTGTTTTTCTTCGTAATTGATTCCGATTCTTCAATTAGGATTTTCTTTGACGCGGATTTTGATTGTTAGTAATTAGTATTACGTTTCCAGTTTTTTATTTTATTTTATTTTATCATTTAAGCTCTCTGGTAGCTAGGTGAAAAAGCTATAGTGTAGAAGCCTAGAAATTTTGATTTTATTTTTTATATTTGTTTTATAGTGCTGTAAAAGCTCTACTGAAGTAAGCCAAATAGAGGAGCTTTGTTTTTGTTTTTAAACGTTCCTGGTTTCAGCGTAAGTGCTACAAAATCATCAACCTTGAATTCGGAATTCGAGATTCTAGTTTCTCTATTTTTTTTTCCAAGTGAACAGACGGAAGATTAGGTTATTGGAATTTTAAATTTTGGAAATGCTACATTGGTTTGATTTCTTTGAATAGTCATTATGCAGACTGTAGTTTTCGATATAATGATAGTTATTTGTGTTTGTAGTGTACATTTAATGAAAAAATAATAATTTTGGTGTGGATTTTCTAGTGAAGTCCTTGGGTCGTTTTCTTTACACTGAAAGTTTGTTATATTTACTGTGTCCAAAAACTGAGATATAGGGTCCTAAAGTATTGTCCTTTTCTCGAATTTTAAACGTTGACGGTGGGGCGTACTGAATTTTATATTTGGTAGTTGAAAGTTTCAAGAGGACTATCGTTGTGATAGGCTTCAAATTGATGTTAGTGTTATAAATATATGCATATCTTATTAGATTTGGTTTGTTATTGACTTACTGCTTTTCAGCGTCTCAAATGTGGCGTTATGCATTTAGTCTCTTACAATAATGTTGTACTTTTCAGGATATAAGTTGAATATTCGCTGAGAAAAGCTTTTCAAATCAGCATTCTATCTACTTATTTTGAAGATACAGAGAGCTGCTTCTCATCAAGGAATGATATTTTGCATGACCGTTTGACACCTGTGCAATGTCTGGGTTACTTAATGTATTGGCACTTGCTCACTTAACTTGCAGACTCTAGAACCATGAAATTATCTATCTAGTTTTGGCTCTTTCATATTTTTTTCTTGAATGAGATGATGAGCATATTTGGTTTTTAAACCTGTTACTTGTTTCTCATTTTATGTATATATGAAATGTAATTTTATAAAGGAGTGAGGACCTTCACTTATGGAATTTTGAATTCTTTGATCTCCTTCGTGAGTGCCTTAGTGAAGTGATACGTATACATGCCATTTTGTGTTTTAGTTTGTTATTGTGAATTTTGCTTATATAATAGGTGACATGCATATATATATATATATTGTCCTAATCAATGAGTAGTGTAAAACATATTGTAAAGTTTGAGGCTTTGTAACGTTTTGTTGCGCTGGGAAAATTTTAGAATCTGGTTTTTAATTGGATTGTCCTAAAAGATATCACAAGTCTAATCCTTCCAATTCTGCTGCATAGAAAAATAGCATTTATTTGCCTAATTTTTTGTTGGGATTCGCTATAAAGTATCTACTTGACCATTTGTGTGGTAGAAAATTAATGTAGCATCTTTGTGCTGGATTCATCATTATTACAAATGTTTGACAGTGTTTATTATTTTATTTTCTGGTGATATGCAATTTAATTGTTTGGTGCATCTTGTTGCAATATTGACATAATATGATTTGCAGTCTTCTCTCAACGGATCTGCTTCAAATATTCCAGACGGCACCGGTCGATCGTTTACTACATCTTTCACTGGACAGTCTGGTGCAGCCTCCCCTGTTTACCATCACTCTGGTGAGTTGTCTTTTCTGGTTTCAGTTTTTTTTTTTTTTTTTTCCTTGCGTTCTTCAACTTATATAATTGGCTGATTTCTTTTGCAGGAACTCTTCAGGGGTTGCATAACATTCATGGAAGCTTTAATGTTCCCAACATGCCGGGTACTCTTACATCAAGAAATTCAACAATAAATAACGTTCCATCCGGTGGGGTTCAACAACCTACTGGAAGCCTTTCTAGTGGAAGATTTGCATCAAATAATCTACCTGTTGCTCTCTCTCAGGTACAGTACTTTTGATATACTCACCTAATGGTAGATCCAGCTCTTTATGACCGATGGTAGTGGAAAAAATTTCTGTGTGCGCTCTTTATCTCCGTGTATGTATTGTGGTTCTTCACCATGTTCTCACTTGTGTTTTCAATAATTGTTGCAGTTATCTCATGGAAGCTCCCATGGACATTCAGGAGTCACAAACAGAGGAGGTATGAGTGTTGTTGGAAACCCTGGATTTAGTAGTAACACAAATGGAGTTGGTGGTTCTATTCCTGGGATTCTTCCTACCTCAGCAGCAATTGGTAACCGGAATGCTGTTCCAGGATTGGGAGTATCTCCAATTTTGGGAAATGCGGGTCCTCGGATAACAAGTTCAATGGGAAACATGGTTGGTGGGGGCAACATTGGAAGGAGCATAAGCTCTGGTGGAGGATTATCCGTCCCTGGACTAGCATCTCGTTTAAATCTCACTGCAAATAGTGGATCTGGGAGTTTAAGTGTTCAAGGACAGAATAGGTTAATGAGTGGCGTGCTTCCCCAAGGTATATTAGCTTGTAATGGTGACTTATGTCTTGGTAGGAGTTTTGCTGTTACTAATGCTGGCGTTTGTTACCTTCAATGAGGATTTGTCTTGTGAGTGATATGTGTGGATTTATGATAAATAGCTCGGTCAGGATTGAATTTTAAATTTTAAAATTTAAATTTAACCTTAAAAGGGAAAAGAAATTAATAGATACTGTTTTTGCTAATTATTGCCTTATAACTTACACTTTTCCATGGACCGTTATAGTTACAGTTTCCTTTCATTGGGTTAATAGGTTTAGTCAATGCATTTATAACATGACCCAAATAAGCCTTGCCCAGAGCACGGTTGGTTTCTAAGATTGCTTCTGGCCTGCCGGTTTTGCACAATCCCCCCCTCCCTTGTTTTTCTCAGTCTTCTTATTATTGGGGTGTGAATACATATTTATTCATTTGTACTAGTTTACCTTTGTTTGAGTGCCTGACATAATTTGTTTTCAGGATCTCCGGTCATGTCTATGTTAGGAAATTCCTATCCTACTGCTGGTGGTCCCCTTTCCCAAAGTCACGTTCAAGCAGTGAACAATCTGAGCTCTATGGGAATGTTGAATGATGTGAACTCTAATGACAATTCCCCTTTTGACATAAATAACGATTTCCCTTCGTTGACGAGTCGCCCTAGTTCAGCCGGAGGGCCTCAAGGACAATTGGGTAATCAAAGAATAATTTTGCAGTTTGGCCCTTTGGATACTTTATTTTATCCTATCTCTTCTGCCGCTTGAAATATAATGTAAAGTGACATTTCAGGGTCATTAAGAAAACAAGGTCTTGGAGTTAGCCCAATTGTTCAACAAAATCAAGAGTTCAGCATCCAAAATGAAGATTTTCCCGCTTTACCCGGATTTAAAGGTTCAAAGACTTTCTTCTGACCCAATTTATGATATAAATTATTCTTTTGTAATGAAATATCTAATTATTTCCTTCAGTTAATGTGGTAGTAGCTGGCTGCTTATGATTTGGAAATGGAAAAATATTTGCCATGTGCAGTGTGTAAATAGTTTGCATTTACACTTTGAGCACTAATAATTTCCGACTGAAGTTATGAAATTTTGTTTTGGATTAGTTGATTGGTCATTCTTACAAAAAAAATGTTGATCATTTGCACTTGAATTATGAGTTGTTGACCTTACTGTTAGATCTTATACAGGTGGTAATGCTGATTACGCTATGGATTTGCACCAGAAAGAGCAACTTCATGAAAATACCATGTCCATGATGCAATCTCAGCACTTCTCTGTGAGTATTTTTCTTTATAGAATTGAGAAATTCTTTTCATTTATGATGCGTTTGATTTTTGAATTTCCTCATGTTGGATCTGCAATGTGAAGATGGGGAGATCTGCTGGGTTCAACCTTGGGGGAACTTATTCTTCTCATCGTCCGCAGCAGCAGCAGCAGCATGCTCCATCTGTTAGTAGTAGTGGTGTCTCTTTTTCATCTGTTAACAACCAGGATCTTCTCCATCTACATGGTTCAGATATGTTCCCATCTTCGCATTCAACCTACCATTCACAGGTGTTGCTTTCTGTTTCTGAAATTGGTTTATCATATATACATATATGTGCATTGAGGGGTATCAGAGTCCAGTGATAATGTTTTTTTTTCCAGCATGTCTTATGAAACTTAAAAGCTGAAATACGTGGTGTATTGGTATTATCTTTCAGAAAAACACAGTTGTAGGGCGAATTGGTGTCTAATGTAGATTGATCTTGTACCTTAAGTGGTAATACCCTGTTGGTTAAGGTAGATAGATTTGAGAGAGTAAATTAAAAATCACAATGGTCTGTTTCACTGCTGCATAACTGGCCAACATCCTTGTAGACATAATTACTCTTATCAACATTTTTTCTGCTTATTTCCTCTATGGATTTGGTTCTGATAATCTATCGGTTTATTTTTCAGACCAGCGGACCGCCTGGCATTGGACTAAGACCTCTAAATTCCCCAAATCCTGTTTCTGGTATTGGTTCATATGACCAGCTTATACAGCAGTATCAACATCAAAACCAGTCCCAATTTCGCTTGCAACAAATGTCTGCAGTCAATCAGTCATTTAGAAATCAGGATATGAAATCCATGCAGGCCGCACATTCTACTCCCGACCCATTTGGTTTGCTTGGTTTGTTAAGTGTGATAAAGATGAGTGATCCTGATCTCACCTCGCTTGCTCTTGGAATTGACCTGACAACACTCGGGTTGAATTTAAATTCAACAGAAAATCTTCACAAGACCTTTGGTTCACCATGGTCTGATGAACCTGCAAAAGGTGACCCAGAGTTCAATGTGCCACAGTGTTATTATGCTAAACAACCTCCTGCTCTTCATGTGAGCTGCTCTTCATTATTGTTTTTTGGTGGTTTTGGGTGCTTCTTGATTAACACCTCACCTAATCTTATTTTGGATGGCTGCAGCAAGGATACTTTTCGAAGTTCTCGGTGGAAACATTGTTTTATATATTTTACAGGTAGAACTCTTATATTCCATCTTTTTATAGCTATTATTATTATATTCTTGTTAGTCATTGCCTTCATATTTCATAAAATTGTTAAGCCTAATCGTTTTCTCCTCTGCAGCATGCCAAAAGACGAAGCTCAATTATTCGCTGCAAATGAACTGTATGCTCTCTTAGCCTTAACCGATTCAATTATAATAGATGCCTATATATATTGTTTCCTTTCCCAATGAAGTGGATTTACCTGGAAACTTAGGATGACACTATTTTTCATGTGCAATTTATTTTACGAGACTTGGAAAAGTAGTAAACTCACAGCACTATGACATTCATGGCAGTTATAACAAAGGTTGGTTTTTTCACAAGGAGCTTCGGCATTGGTTCATCAGAGTCACCAATATGGAGCCACTAGTCAAGACAAACATATACGAGAGAGGATCTTATCACTGTTTCGATCCATCGACGTTTGAAATAGTCCGCAAGGTTTGAACAATTTTATACTCGTTTCGTTCATTAATGATCTTTTAGTCTCCAATATTAGCTTTTGTTTGCTGGTAATCATCTCCCCCTGAATATTAGAAGTATTTTATTTGGCTGCAGGATAATTTTGTTGTGCATTATGAGATGTTGGAAAAAAGACCGGCTTTACCTCAACATTAACAAAGCTCTTTTTTTCTTTCTTCTTTTTTCGAATCTACAGTGTAAAGTTTCCGTTATGGAACTCGATTCATTAGAACATCAGTCAGTTTGCAGCATTAATTTTCTTTGAATTTTAGCTAAGTTTTAGCAGTTGTTACAGCAATTGCCCTCCATTTAGCTTCATATCTCCCCCCTTAGCAAGTATGAGACAATGCAAAGCATTCAATTACCGAAGATTACACCAAAGTAGTAGTGTATTTTAGGAATTTGGAAATATATTTTAGTTACTGTAACTATTGCTTTGCCCGAAACTTGGCAGATCTAGAGTAATCGCATTATTTTTCCGATACCAAATTGTCTTTCGATATTTATGGGATTAGGAAAAAATTGTCAAATTAATCGTAAAATCTTCATCTATGACTTGGGACTTTTTCATTTTAGTAAAAATTACAGGTTTGTAAAACAAAAATGAAGTAAAACTATCCAAAATGCTAGTGAGAAGCGTAGCACCATACGTCCTCCCTTTGATACATCCATCACAGAAAACATTTCCATGGCGTACAAAACTGGTGCTAATGTAGAATTCTCAGTTGGTGAAATTGTCACATTGGCTGAACCGAAAACCCGAACCGGATACAAGGACACAACACTGTATGCATTATCATATCTACCAAAGATTGGGATGTCTGTGGTACTCGGTTTCTGATTGTCAATGTAAATGTCTACCTTGTTTGTTTGATTCTGAGGATAATAGAAAGTTGGGTCCATAAAGTAGAGCACAAAATAGGCTACTATAACTTCTGTCTTCTGGGTTTTAAATATATGGAGTCAGAGATGTTTTTTCCTCGGATTGCTGTTGCCATCACAGGCAATGGTGGATTGTTTTCACCCAACAGTGAGTCGTTGGGGATTATCTCCGCGGTCGTATTCAGATATTCTGACATTTCTTTAGATTCCCAGATTCTTTCATAAGACTCCTCAAATAGTCCAATAAGTTTCCTGTATTTTCATAAAACACAGACAATATGGTAAATTTTTTCAGGGAATTCTACTTCTAGGATTTCGTTGGTTGGTTTTAAAATTCGTCAGAAACCTGATAGGCATGGGTGGAGGGAGAGGGGGGCTGACAGAGTCCATAACTCCCCTCTGCCCACAAGAAAACTTTAAAAACCATTTAAATAAAATATAAAATTCTTCCCAAAATTTAGAGATTTATCACTTCAGTCCCCCTAATTTTTGTTTTTGTTTTTATATAATGGTTCCTCCAATCTTGAATTTATGGCTTCGTCTCTGCTGATAGAGGTCAGAGGTCTACACTTTTGTTTGCACCGTAGTTGATTCTGCTATGGAGATATAAAGCAGTTTTGTTCTCCATCAACCTGTACATACTGTAACCTCCGTCAAATGCAGCTGCTTCAATGGAAGATATAAAAGGGACTTCATCATTGCTAGTACGCACTAAGCACACTGTTGTCTGCGCTTTCTTCAATCTATAAATCAATTCATGGTAAACAGGATCTTCTTCGCTCATAGAAGTCGTAACATTTGCCCATAAATTTCCATCTATCTCCAGTTTGAAACTCGGTGGCCTGGATAGTCCATCATAGTTACCATACAAGAACCCGGCTCGAAGAAGATACTTGCTATCACCTGAAATAATTAATGGCAACTCATAGCAGTTTTTGTTTCCACCCGGGAAAGATCGAAGGGTATTCATTCCGATGAAGTTCTGGTTAGTAGCGAGGAGAGTATTTTTCCCGGATTTAATGAACTCTTCATCAGTATGCGATGTATCAGTAACGCTATCTCTATCTTCTGTTGTAGTTTCATTTGATGATCCACGGTCTATGAGCAATCTATAATAGCCGATTGCTGGAATAGAAAGCTTATTCTAATTAGAAATTCTTCAGGATCTATAATAATATTCAGAAACACTAAATTTCAAAAGTTTAAGCTATCAGAAAACGACCTAACAACAGTATTTATTATTTAAACATCCTGACCAATATTAAAGAGTACTGTTTTCATCATTTGGCAACTGTAAGAACTAAAAACTCAAAATTTTTAGAAATCAAGTATCTTACATCTGTAACATGAAGATGGCAAGAAGTGTAGTGCAGATAGATACAACAGAGCCAGCGACAATCTCCAGTAGCCCATTTCCCGATTGAAGAAGATACTTGTTCGAACGATTTTAGTTCAAAGCATCCGATACGGTATTGAGAGTATATAGAGGGTGGTTCTCTGGTAAGAATGTTCTGAAATTATAAGTTAAGAATATCCAACCACTGCCACACATTCATATTGAGTGTGAGTATTTGTTAATGTAGGGCTGTGGGCCCACTGTGAATATGTGGATGTGGTGAAATACAAACATAAACATAGTCAAAAACATAAACATAGTCTTAAACATAAAATTGTATCAGCAGAAGATACAAACATAAACATAGTCAAAAACAAGGATTTTATAGCTGTGGAAACATAAAAAATTTCAGGAATCAGGATGGGAAATGGGAATATCCATTTATTTAATATTTACATCCTTGAAAGTCTTAACGTATCTAGAAAAAAGAATTCATGATCAAACAAAAGGATAACCTGAACGGTCAACCAAGAAGATTAAGGAGAAATATGAGAATGGTTTCCCCCTCTAAAGTTGGTGGGCAAGTTTACTACGCAAGTGTACCCCAAGCCCACAATGACGTTGACAGCGCAATTAGGTACCACACACGTTTCCGTTATGGAACTCGATTCATTAGAACATCAGTCAGTTTGCAGTATTAATTTTCTTCGAATTTAGCAAGGTTTAGCAATTGTTACAGTAATTACCCTCCATTTAGCTTCTAATCCCTTTTTTAGCGAGCATGAGATGATGTAAAGCAATCAATTACCGAAGATTTACACCAAAGTAGTTGTTGGGAAAAGTTGATGCGGAAGCGCATGATTAATATGGAGCACAAAAAAAAATTATCTAAATACATAAAAATAAGATGAAGAGAATCCTATCATACAACAAGCTTTTACGTGAAAAACCCAAAACAGGGAAAAACCACGACCGTCAAGACGATGAGAAAATATCACTATTTAGAAAATTGTTAAACCTACACGCTCAATATTCTCTCTCAAACCTCAAACCCCTATCATTACAACTAAGCCTAACCGAACCTCATGCTCACAACCAAGTTTACTTTCGAGTTTGAGCCTATTCGAGTTCGAGCCCTAAGCTCACGGGCCATAGCTTCTCTTGGAATATCCATGGATATCAACGGATCTCCTCCGTATATTCTTTGGATCTCCTCCCTAGATATTCATGGATCTCCCCTCCTGGATATCCACTAGGTCTCTGGTCATATTGATGAGTTGCACAATTGATGATAAATTATCTAAAGTACTTTATTGCATTTGATATACACAAAAAAATAAAAATAAAAACAATTGATGGGTTGTCAAGTTGGCTCAATGCCACCATTATCTTCCAGTAGCTATTACTGACTTCTTGGCACCATAATCATTCAGCAGCCATTTGGTAATGTGCAGCGGTATTTGTTAACAAATGGGGAAGCCATTTTTGTTGACAATTGAGGCTTGATTGTCTTAGATATTACTTCTATAAAAGAAACCTTCAGCAAGAAGAGAAAATAAGGCAGAGTTAGGCAAGACACGAAACAATTCGTATTTGAGCTTCCAGAGAGAGTTCTTGAGAGTTTTAGAGAAAAAACTCTGTTTTTGTAATTCTGAAATATATTAGTTTGCTGCCTCCCGTGGACGTAGGCAATTGCAGAACCACGTAAATATCTGTGTCTTTGTGTTGTGTGCATTTTTCTGTTTAATTTCTGACCATTTCCGCAACATGATGGAGTGGGATCCACGCTATCATTCAACCAGTCATCGGGCAAAGGATTAGTCATATCTTTGCGGCTTAGATGAAGATGTTCATTCCGAACGATGGTGAGACTGAAAGGAAAACAATTAACTGAAATAGGACAAAGATATTGTGATGTCTATAATACGCTTGAGGATAGCCTCGATTTCAAACAAAAATTTCCAAATGTTAAATACCTAGTGATATCACACATATACATCACAGATCACAACAAATTATTACAGAGAAACGTAATCAACAACAATGCGATATTAGTTTTACCTTCCATTCTCTGTTGCTAGTGACTGAACAAAACATTTAACAAATGAATGTCATCATCTGAAAATGATACCAGAAGGCTATTTGAAGGAAAGTCTAATATTTTCCTTACCAATCTGGTATTTGGTCTCAAAAGAGGGTCAACCCTAGTTTTACAGGCTGAACCTTTTTCCGTTGCAGCGGATCTTTCCAGCCGGCTCTTTTGTCTAGTTACAATTGTGCTTTGTGAAAAAGGCTCTGACACTCTATACTCGAGCTAATTATTTCAATGCTTTGGCATTCTCTCTAAGTGATATATGTTATCAAATAAAACGATAAAAATAAAGAAATATAGGGGTCAAATAAAACAAGCGAAGTGAAATGTAAAAAATGAACCGTAACTTTATCGTTGGGTTGGACGTGCTCAACTTTCATTTCTTGGTTTGTAAGAAATTTCAACATTTCAACCTTGAAACTGTCCAAGAGGGGTGCGACTATTGTTCCCACCAGATCAGATACTTCGACGTCTTTAAAATACTTGAGTGAAACTTCTTTCTTTCATGTTTTCTAGCCTTTGTTCCAAACCCCGGTGGATGATAGCCCAGTATGACTCGTCAACCTCTATGGTGGGGCTGTACGCATCTAAAATATTATCGTTGTTCACCAAAATAAGGAGTGCTTCAGCCTTTTTCACGGTCCACGCAACCAAATGTACTGGGAGTCTGTTTACATACACTTCATGCTGTGAAATTCATCCCCAATAAAAAAATCTAAAGAACCGGAAGACACCCTTGGAAATACTGTGTACCTCCATCTCTGAACTTTCTGACACCCTCCATTAGATACTTAAAATAATATGTTGCCCATTTCTTATGTTTGATTCATTTCGGATCCTTCGGTTGTGTGAACAATGATTCGTCAACTGTTGGTGATTCGATTCAGTCTATATTCAGTCTATATTCAGTCTAAACAAAATACAACTCAAATTTCAGTCTAAATCTAAAATTGCAATCAAATTTAGTCTATTTAGTATATACTCAATCAAATTAGTCTATATAAAATCATAATACATCAAATTAACATACAGATCTTCTTAAAAAAAACACACACACACACACACAATCTTCACTTTGATCCTTCCTTTCTTCATTTTCTTCAGCTTCTAGCTTAAGTCTCGAGCAGTAAAACTTACCAACAAATGGACAAATCAAAAGACAAGAATAGAGACTTACAAGAAAAACACATATAAACAACTTAATAAGAAAAATACAAACAAAACATATAAATACCAAACGGAATGCTTAACTACTTAATATGGCACAAACACAAACAAGCAGACTCAAATAAGATGCATCGTAAACACAAGATTCAAATAGGATTCAAGTATGCAAGAATATAATGAAAATGTAAGACCATGTCTGACTCAACAGTCTCCTCATTCTCCATGCTTCAATAATTATGCATAAAGCATTGATAATTTAATCAAACATGATAATTAAATGAATCTAACATGGTAATTTAATTAAACTGTAACATTTCGGACAAATTTACACAAAAAATCAGATATTCAAACCCTGAAATTAGAATATAACAAGCAAATATATTATTGTAGATTTTCAATAACAGAAATTATGTTACAGAACCAGAAAACATATGTATATATTTACCATCTCATAGAAAACAAAACACGCACATGCATTTATTAGAAAGAAAATGGAGACTCTTTTACATGACTTCAATTACATATCAAATATTTAATCATAAAATATTCATCTATGACTTGGGACTTGTTTTATTTTAGTAAAAAAAAAAAGATTGTAAAACAGATATGAAGTAAAACAACAAAGAATGCTAGTGAGAAGCCTATCATCATATGTCCTCCCTTAGATACATCCATCACAGAAAACACTTCCATAGCATTCAAAACTGGTGCCAATGTGGAATTCCCAGTGGATGAAATTGTCACGTTGGCCGAACCGAAAACCCGAACCGGAGACAATGACACAACACTGTATGCACTATCCATTCTACCAAAAAGTGGGATGTCTGTGGTATTCAGTTTCTGACTGTCAATGTAAATATCAACCTTGTTTGTTTGATTCGGAGGATAAAAGAATGTTGGGTCCAAAAAGTAGAGCACAAAATAAGCTACTACAACTTGTGTCTTCTGAGTTGAAAAATTGATAAATAAATATATGGAGTCTGATATGTTTTTTGCTCGGATTGCTGTTGCCATCACAGGCCATGGTGGATTGTTTTCAAGCAACAGTGAGCCGTGGGGGATTAACTCCGTGGTCACATTCAGATATTCTGACATTTCTTTAGATTCCCAGATTCTTCCATAATCCTCCTCCCTTCTACCGATAAGTTTCCTGTATTTTCATATAACAATGGCAATATGGTAAATATTTTCACGGAATTCTACTTGCAGGATTCTGTTGGTTGGTTTTAAAATTCGTCTAAAACTTTAAAAACCATTTAAATGAAATATGAAATTCTTCCCAAAATTTAGAAATTTTTCACTTTGCCGCCCCTAATTTTTTTTGTTTTTATATAATGATTCTCCTAATCTTGAATTTCTGGCTCCGTCCCTGCTGATGGAGGTAAGAGGTCTAATAATACACTATATAGTACATATCTTAAGTCACTTACTCTACACTTTTGTTTGCACCATAGTTGATTCTTCTGTGGAGATACAAAGCAGTTTTGTTCTCCATCAACCTGTACATAAAGGAACCTCCCATTATTACAGCTTCAATGGAAGATATAAAAGGAACTTCATCGTTGCTAGTACGCACTAAGCACAATGTTGTCTGCTCTTTCTCCATTCTATAAATCAATTCATGGTAAACAGGATCTTCTTCGCTCATAGAAGTCGTAACATTTGCCCATAAATTTCCATCTATCTCCAGTTTGAAACTCGGTGGCCTGGATAGTCCATGGTAGTTACCATAAAAGAACCCGGCTCGAAGAATATACTTGTTATAATCATCATTACCTGAAAATATTAATGGCAACTCATAACAGTTTTTGTTTCCATCCGGGAAAGATCGAAGGGTATTCATTACGTTGAAGTTCTGGTTAGGAGAGAGGAGAACATTTTTCCCGGATTTAATGAACTCTTCATCAGTATGCCATGTATCAGTAATGCTATCTCTATCTTCTGTTGTTGTTGCATTTGATGATCCACAGTCTATGAGCAGTCTACTATAACTGATTGCCGAAATAGAAAGCTTATTCTGATTAGAAATTCTTTAGGATCTATAATAATATTCATAAACAGCTAAATTCAAAAGTTTAAGATATTAGAAAACGACCCAACAGTAATAATTATTATTTAAACATCTTGAAAATAAGTATTTGTCTCTAGGCATATAGCTCAACTGATAGATGGATGAGCTTGATGCCTGTGTAAATGACTCTCACGTCAACGGCTCCAATCCTACCATGGCAAAAAAAACTTCAAAATAATACCCGGTTTGAATAGATGGATAGATAGTGTCAAAAAAAAAAAACATAAGATATGTATTTTAATGAACTTTTTTTCTTCTTTTTTTGCATTGGAAATTAAAATTAAGAAAAGAAGATAGATTGAGTTTATCTTCTAATTTCATGGACAATAAAATAGGGAAAATATTTATTAATTAATTTAAACTAATAATATCATAATTTATTGTCTACATACTTTGTATAATATCATATTTCATGTATAATAAATATTAATATCAATTTTATTGGTTGGGGAGCCATGGCCCCTATGGGCCCCTCTAATTTCTCCCTTGCATGGGTCTCCCTCTCTCTCATGTTTTCCGGTGTTTACTTGGTGTTCCAGGATAAGTTAGCCTATCTATAGATTACAATTACTTGGAGCTAAAGAAAACTTCTTGGACCACTTCTTGATTTCCGTTTGGATTATATGGGGATACGAGCAATTTCCAACTGTAGCTGTTTATTTTAGTAATTTGGAAATATATTTAGTTACTGTAACTATTGCAAATTGTCTTTGATATTAATAATTTTGACCCTGCATGGGTCTCCCTCTCTCTCATGTTTTCCAGTGTTTACTTGATGTTCCAGAATAAGTCACCCTATCTATAGATTACAATTACTTGGAGCTAAAGAAAACTTCTTAGACCACTTCCTGAATTTTGTTTGGATCCTATGGGAATACAAGCAATTTCCAATTGTAGTTGTTTATTTTATGAATTTGGAAATATATTTAGTTTTTTTTTTTTTTGAGAAGCAAACTTTATTAAACAACAAAGAGCACAACACCACAAACAAGGCGGACAACCAGCAAGCCCCACGCAGCACGAACAAGACCAAAAGAACTATAACAAAACAGAGACAACAAAGAAAGGAGCAGCTGATAAGAACCGAAAACAGGGGCTAAGAACAAAAACACCACAAAAACCTCAAAAAAAAAACAAAAGCAGCAAGCTTAGAACAAGCAATTAGCTTCAGCTTCACCTCCAGATCCTTTTTTTGCCTGTAAGTCAGCAAAAGAATTAGTTGCTCAAGAACTATACTCAACGCTTGCCTGACCCATACAACTCCAAAGGCTTTGAATTTCGTAAATCAAATGCACGTGCTTAATGTTTCCCAAACCGCTGCTATTTATCCAAGAAACTGCAAAGTCACTACAAATAATAATTCTCTTACCCACCAGCTCTGTTCTTGAAGCACTATTTTTTCAAGCTCTAGCAATAGCAAGAATTTCTGCAGTTATGGCATCTTGCCTACCAATATTGGCCGAGAAAATGCATAAAACTTTTCCTCTGTGATCTCGGAGCACTCCCCTTATACCTGCTTGACCCAGCGATCCCCTTGCTGAGCCGTCTACATTAAACTTCAGAGTTTCCGAGGACGGGAGATCCACTCCCCCACCTTTGGAGTCTTAGCTTTGCTAGAATCCATACAACGCTCGGGTACGTTCAAAAGAATACGGGTAATGGAATCTCGAGAGCCAGTCCCAAGATTCTTGAATCACCAAGTGTCTCTAAATCTCACCATATCCAAAGCATGAATGAAGGAGCGTAGACATTCTTGAAAACCTTCCCGTTTCTCGTTTCCCAGATTGTCCAGAATACTGCAAAAAACAAAGAAAACCAAGCTCTCTCGGAGTTCTTCTTGGGACATAGACCAGCCCATCCTCTCCACCAATCCATCAGAGAAAACGAGGAGCAACAGCTTATATCCCACCTGTTCATACTATTGGTCCAAAGATTCCATGGCGAGTGGCATTGAAGAAATAAATAATCAATAGACTCAACAAACAAACTACACAAAGGGCACTCTTTTATTTAGTTACTGTAACTATTGCAAATTGTCTTTGATATTTATGTGATTAGGAAGAAAATGGAGACTCTTTTACATGACTTCAAATACATGTTAAATTAATCGTAAAATCCATCATCTACGAGTCTTTGACATGGGTCTTGTTTTACTCTAGTAAAAAAACAAGATTGTAAAACAGATATGAAGTAAAACCGCATAGAATGCTAGTGAGAAGCCTAGCATCATATGTCCTCCCTTTGATACATCCATCACAGAAAACACTTCCATAGCATTCAAAACTGGTGCCAATGTGGAATTCCCAGTGGATGAAATTGTCACGTTGGCCGAACCGAAAACCCGAACCGGAGACAATGACACAACACTGTATGCACTATCCATTCTACCAAAAAGTGGGATGTCTGTGGTATTCAGTTTCTGACTGTCAATGTAAATATCAACCTTGTTTGTTTGACTCGGATGATAAAAGACAGTTGGGTCCATGAAGTAGAGCACGAAATAAGCTACTACAACTTGTGTCTTCTGAGTTGAAAAATTGACAGATATATATATGGAGTCTGATATCTGTTTTGCTCGGATTGCTGTTGCCATCACTGGCCATGGTGGATTGTTTTCGTCCAACAGTGAGTCGTTGGGGATTACCTCCGCGGCCACATTCAGATATTCTGACATTTCTTTAGATTCCCATATTCTTTTATATTCCTCCTCCATTCCACCAATAAGTTTCCTGTATTTTCATAAAACATAGACAATATGGTAAATTTCAGGGAATTCTACGTCCAGGATTCTGTTGGTTTGTTTTAAAATTCTTCAGAAACCTGATGGGGGTCTAATACGCTACATGGTAAATATATAAAGTCACTTACTCTACACTTTTGTTTGCACCATAGTTGATTCTGCTATGTAGATACAAAGCGGTTTTGCTATCCATCAACCTGTACATACAGGAATCTCCCATTATTACAGCCTCAATGGAAGACATAAAAGGAACTTCATCGTTGCTAGTACGCACCAAGCACACTGTTGCCTGATCTTTCTTCAACCTATAAATCAATTCATGATAAACAGGAACTTCTTCGCTCATAGAAGTCGTCACATTTGCCCATAGATTCCCGTCTATCTCCAGTTTGAAACTCGGTGGCCTGGATAGTCCATCATAATTACCATAAAAGAACCCGGCTCGAAGAAGATACTTGCTATCATCTGAAAATAATGGCAACTTATAGCAGTTTTTGTTACCATCTGGGAAAGATCGAAGGGTATTCATTACGTTGAATTTCTGATTAGGAGCTAGGAGAACATTTTTCCCGGATTTAATAAACTCTTCATCGGTATGCCATGTATCAGTAATGCTAAAGCTATCATTTGTTTTTGTTTCATTTGATGATCCACAGTCTATCAGCAATCTACCGTAGACTGTGACAGCTGGAATAGAGAGCTTATTCGGATTAGAAATTCTTCAGGATCAGTAATACTGGTTAGAAACAGCTAAATTAAAAAGTTTAAGCTATCAGAAAATGATCTGACAACAGTATTTAAGTACTCTAACAAATATTAAAGACTGTTTTCATTGTTTGGTAATTGTAATAACTAAAAAATCAAAATTTGGAGGAAATCAAGCTTCTTACTTCTGTAACATGAGGATGGCAAGAAGTGTAGTGCAGATAGATACAACAGAGCCAGCAACAAGCTCCAGTGATCCATTTCCGGATTGAAGAAGATACTTGTTCAAACGATCGTTACGATTTTGAGTTCAAAGCATCCAATATATATATATATATATATATATATATAAATGAAAGCAAAACCAGCAAAAAAATTTATCAGCAGAAGATACAAACATTGACAGCTTGGCCGATGTAAACGAGGTCTTCGATGTTTAATGTAAAGAAATATTTTATTGTAATTGATTGTTCAATTACTCAATTTGTATTCAAAGGGCATCTCCAACCCCACTCTATCCCTTGCACCATCTCCATTTTTCAAATAAAACCCACCTCCAACCCAGCTCCAAATCCAGCGCCATTTTTGGCTTGGTGAACAGGTGCGACACTGTTCACCAAGCCAAAAATGGAGTTAGCCTTGGTTTCTTTTTTTCCAACCCAATATTTTTATTAAATCACAGTTTGACCCTATTTATTAAAATATATTCTGATTATATCATTTATTTAAAGGTTTTATTTAATTATAGTTGTACCCTAATCAATTAAATTTATTCCAATTTGGTTCTTTTTATTATTTAATGATTTTGTCTTGATGTAATTATTATTTATATTAATATTTATAATAAAGTAAAATGAAGTGAATAATTAAAATTTTTGATTGCAAGTATAAATCACTTAATTCAAAACAGCGGAAATTAAAGCAAAATACATTAATTAAAAATAACATTATAAACGAAATACAAAATTCATAGTGATGAAATAAATCACCATTAATTGGAAGACACTAAAATTAAGGGAAAATACAACATAAATTACAACAACGATTTAGTAGTCCGGAATAGCATTTCCAGATCCTTCGAGACTATTGAAAAAATCACCAAAAGACCCAGATGTTGAGACGGTGGTAGATGAAAATACCCGATTTCAAGAATTTCTAGCTCGACATAGAAAAATCAGGGATAAAGAGGCTCACATTGCATTCTGAAATACGTTAATAGATCATTTGTGAGATGAATATACTAATTCAGATAATTAGATGATGAGCATTATGTACTTTTATTCTTATGCTTTTTATTTTTTATTTTATGAAATGTAATATTTAAGTTATTTTAATAAGAAATGCAATATTTACCTAATTAAATTAAATTTCCTTTAATGTATTAAATATCATAATTTCTTATCGTATTGCAATATTATGTTAATTGTGGGGTGAAATGTTAATTGTGGAGAAATATTAAAAAAATGGAAAGAAAGAGAATATTACCTAATTTTGACTTCAATATCTTAACAATCCACGTGCTCTTAATCCAAGAGTTATAAATGCATTCAATTATCAACCATTGGATTAAGAGCACATGAGTGGTTGAGATGTTGAAGTCAAAATTTTAAGTCACAAATTTAAATTGATTTAGCTTGACTCAATTAGTAAGGGTCAGGCTATAGCAATTTAAATTTCTGACTTAATTTATTAACTTCAGTATCTCAACCATTGGATTAGAGAGCACATGAGTATATAAGTGGTTGGAATATATTAGTAATGCTATCTCTATCTTTTGTTGTTGTTTCATTTGATGATCCACGGTCTATGAGCAAACTACTGTAGCCGATTGCTGGAATAGAAAGCTTATTCGGATTAGAAATTCTTCAGGATCTATAATACTAGTCAGAAACAGTTAAATTCAAAAGCTTAAGCTCTCAGAAAACGACCCATCAACAGTATTTAAGCAATCTAACGAAAACTGAAAACTGTTTTAATTGTTTGGTAATTGTAAGAACTAAAAACTCAAAATTTGGAGAAATCAACCATCTTACTTCTGTAACATGAAGATGGCAAGAAGTGTAGTGCAGATAGATACAACAGAGCCAGCAACAAGCTCCAGTGATCCATTTCCGGATTGAAGAAGATACTTGGTCAAACGATTGTTACGATTCTGAGTTCAAAGCATCCTATATATATACAGTCATTTTCCTGTCAGTGCGTACTGATAGAATTATATAAGGACATTGAATGTGATCCACTCATTTATAAAAGAGTTTTGATAAGTGCATACATACCAAGTCAAAATATGTAAAATGAATGGCTCACATTCAATGTCCTTATATAATTCTATCAGTGCGCACTTATGTGAAAATTATTGTATATATATATACATACATATATAAATATATATATATATATATATATATATATAAATGAATGCAAAACCAGCAAGAATTTTTATCAGCAGAAGATACAAACATTGACAGCATGGCCGGCTCATGGGTACATGGGACCTTGGCCTTAAAATGAGGTACAGTATTTAATATTTAATGTAAAGAAATATTTTATCGTAATTGATTGTTCACTTACTAAATTTTTATTCAAGTTAGTATATGCTTTACTACTTGTACCAAATTTATTAAGAGTTCCTTTTGTAATTGAACTATTTTTTCAGTATTTCTATTTTTTTTTAAAAATTGATTTTCTTGTCTTTGATTCATATTTTTTGTTAGACATGAAAAAACTAATAAAACTGATAAAAAATATATATATATATATATATTTTGTTACGGCAGGAAAAACTAAAAAAAATACAAATACAAATACAAATATAAAATTAGGGTTAGGCTAAGGGAGTGTTTGTTTTTTATATCTAAAGTCTTATAAAACCTTAATTTCTTAGACACATGGATAAGTCTTACAAATTAAGATACTATGATATATTTGTTTTTTCATTTTGGATAACTTATTACAAATGTAAAATTGATTAGATTGTGTTAGAGTTTCTTCAAAATTGGAAATTTTTAGAAAATTGATTTTTAGGGTTTTATTATGTGTGGATAAAATTGTAAATATATGAATTGTTATAGGACATTTGTGGAAATTTATTAAAAAAACTCTACTATAGCACTTCTTTAATAAGATAAAAGTCAGAATTTTTTACTTTTTTAAAATACATATATATCTTAAAATAAGATATAAGTTGAAAAAACAAACAAATTGATTTATTTAATTTAAGATATAAGAGGCAATAAGTCTTATAGGGAAAAAAACAAATAGCCCCTAAAACAACCTAAATTTATGATTTAAAATTTTGATTTCAACATCTCCACCACCTATGTGCTCTTAATCCAAGAGTTATAAATGCATTCAATTCTCAACAATTAGATTAATAATACATGAGTAGTTTAGGTGTTGAAGTCAAAATATTAAATCACAAATTTAAATTGATTTAACTTGACTTAAAAAATTATAATAATATAGTAAGGGTCATGATATAACAATTTAAATTTCCGACTTAATTTGTTGACTTCTATATCTCAACCATTAGAAAGCACATGAGCATATGAGTGGTTGAGATATTGAAGTCAACAAATTAAGTCAGAAATTTAAGAGTATATAGTCTGACCATATAATGGCTAAAGTCATAAGTTTGGAACAATATAATTTAAAATGTCATCAATTTTTTTTTTGTACATTTATTTATCATTAGTATAAGGAGGGTTTAAGAGATTTTGATAGAATAGTAGATATAAATTATTAGATTTTAATATGAATATATATTAGATATGGGTCAAGCTAAATCAACTTAAATTTGTGACTTAAAATTTTGACTTCAGCATCTCAATCACTCATGTGCTCTTAATCTAATGGTTGAGATTTAAATACATTTATAACTCTTGTATTAATAGCATATGAGTGGTTGAGATATTGAAATCAAACTTTTAAGTCACAAATTTAAGTTGTTTTAGCCTAACTCATTAGGTAATTTAATATTTTTAACGATAGACATTAATTTCAAACCATAAAAACGATAGTTAGTTGAAAAATAAATGGAAAATTGAGATTTTATTAATTAATGTTGACAATCATAAGAAATTTTTTAACATACAATTAATTAAAAAAGAATTAAATCTATAATAAACCTTTGCCTAAGCCGGCCCTGATTGACAGTCAAAAACCAGGATTTTACAGCTTTGGAAACATAAAAATTTGAAGGAATCAGGATGGGACTCGAGTTTGTATAAAACATTAAAACTATAGCAAAAAGACTGTTTTGTATGGATTACAAAAAATAAAAAGACAATGACAAAGGACATAAAATAATAATAGTATTATTAATTTAGTATTTCGATTTAACACAAGAATTGATGATGTTGATATTTTGAAATGAATGATAAATTTGTATATTTATATAAGGGACAATTGCAATACAACATCCTGACGTTTGCTCAAATTGCAATTAGATCGTATTTTTGTCTAAATTACAGATAAGTACATTTGACCTAACGGTTGACTGTTGGTGTCAACGATTGAGTGGTCCAATAGTACAAAATATCCAAAATACCCCTAAGCATCTTATTTTATAAATTATTATAGTAATTCATTTTATTTTATCAATTCTCAATGACCATAATGCCCTAAACTAGCCATTTTGAATCACTATAATATTATCATCAAAATAAATATTATTAAACAATACTTTTTTTTAAAAGAAAAACATACATATTCGCAAACACAAAACTTTCCTTGTTTAATCAAAACACAAAATCCAAGAATTCTTATTCAATCAAAACTCAAAACACAAAACCCATCCAAGTTAAAAAAAAAAATTGACACAACACAAAACCCATTACAGATTCAATGAATTCCAAATACAAAAAGCTAAATGAACTTGTTCATAACAAAACAATACAACCAAAACATTCTTTTAAAAAAACAACACAACCAAAATGGAAACAAAAAAAAACATTGATTCAAGTTTGATGACCTCCATTTTGGAGGAGATCGGTCTCCTCAATTTTGGAGAACATCTAATCTCTCCAGAGAGAGAAACAATAGAGCAAGAGAGAGAATCGTCTCTCTCCTCCAAATAAACGATTCCCTCTCCTCCATTGGAATAGATATAATTGTTTCTCTCTCTTTTGAAGAAAAGAGAAATGTTCTTCTCTCCTATGGCGGAGAGAGAACCTTATTCTTCTCTTTGATGGAGGAGAGAGAATTTTGTTTTTCAAATGTATCGCTTCTCTCTTCTTCGAATTGAATTTTTTTATATTTTGATATTTTCATTGCTTCAATTTCTTTTAAGGACAAAAATACTTTAATACCCTTTTGACATAAAAATCTCGGTTAATTCTAACAGTCAACGTTAAGTCAAGGCACTTATTTGTAATATAGGCAAAAATGCAATCTAGCTGCAATTTGAATAAACGTCAGTACACTTTATTGTAATTTTTCCTTTATATAAATAAATCGGTGAATTGTGTATAAAGATGATAATTAAAGTAGATTAAACAATGCGAGATTTGATTGGTCAAGTGGTATTTCTTTCGAGTGGTGCTATTGTCACACCCCCTATTGATTTATGAGTAGTGCTATTGGCACACCCCCTACTGATCTATTCATGCCCCACTTTTTAAAATTTTGATTTAATTAAATAAAATTAAATGTTTTTATTAAATTTTTTGGTTTATTTCCAAAACTACTCATTTACTTATTTTTCTTTAATACATACCATATATGATTTATCTATCTCTTATCTCTGTATATGTATACATCTCTCTCACCTTCATTGATTGATTTATTTTTTTCTTCTTATTTCTTTTTTTTTTTAGTTTTTTTTTTCTTCTTATTTCATGATGGAAACGAAAAAATAAAAAATAACAGGGTACTTCAACACAACGACAGCTTGATATCATTCTAAAAAAAAAAAAATTCAAAGAATAAATTGTTTCCATATGCTTACTATCATTGTCAGACAATTCTTGCTTTATGTCATTCTCAGACAATTCTTCAAGATGTTTGATATCGTTCTTAAACAAATCTTCCATATTCTTGATATCGTTCTCAAATTCTTTCATAATATTTTAGATGTATGTAAGAAGCAGATTTTAGGGTTTAAAAATTAAATTTTTTTTTTGAAGAAGAAACAGATTACGGGTTTAAGAATTAATTTTTTTTTGAAGAAGAAACAGATTATTGTGGTTTTTTTTTTGGAAAAGAAATATGAAATTTCAATAGATTTACTTTGTAGAAGATTTCTTTCTTAAATTGTATGTCGCAATCACGACAAGCAGCCCTGCACTAAGCAAGTCGTAGTCCCAGCTTTTTTTCTCCTTCGATAGAGTCAGATGCGGATAAACTCCTCTACTAGCTTCACTCCAAGAAAGATGCTCATCTCTCAAGGGCTTCTCTGCTCCTCCCCGCACTCATTACCGGTGAAGTCAGACTGAAGTGTAGCTGAAGGAGTGATCTACGAATAGGAGTTTAAGTAATTTTGATAAAGGAAAAAAATAATATTCTGTAATTTAAAAAGTGGGCCATGAATAGATCAGTAGGGGGTGTGCCAATAGCACCACTCTTGATTTATTCATACCCCACTTTTTAAAATTCTGATTTAATTAAATAAAATTAAATGTTTTTATTAAATTTTTTGGTTTATATCCAAAACTACCCATTTTACTTATTTTTCAAACTTAACACATACCATATATGATCTCTCTTTCTCTGATCTCTCTTTCTCTGATCTCTGTATCTGTATACATCTCTCTTACCTCCATTTGATTGATTTATTTTTTTTCTTTTTATTTCTTTTTTTATATTTTTTTTCTTCTTATTTCATGGTGGAAAAGAAAAAAGAAAAAATAAAAAATAACATGGTACTTCAACACAACGACAACTTGATATCATTCTAAAGAAAAATTAAACTTCAAACTTATTTCCAGAGAATGAATTGTTTCTAGATGCTTACTATCATTGTCAGACAATTCTCGCTTTATATCATTCTCAGACAATTCTTTCAAATGTTTGATATTGTTTTTAGACAATTTTTCCATATTCTTGATATCGTTCTCAAAATCTTCCATAATATTCTATATGTGTGTAAGAAACAGATTTTAGCTAGGGTTTAAGAGTTAATTTTTTTTTTAAGAAACAGATTACTGAGTTTTGTTTTTTGGAAAACGAATGTGAGATTTTAATAGATCTACTTTGTAGAAGATATCTTTCCTTAAATTGTATGTCTCTTTAAGTAATTTTGATAAAAGAAAAAAAAAATTATATAATTAAAAAAGTGGGACATAAATAGATCAGTAGTGGGTGTGCCAATAACACCATTCATTTCTCTCACACTTGTAATATTGAAGTAGTGGATTCGAGGAGTTTCCTCCCCAAATTAAATTCTTTTTTAAAAAAATAAACATCAATTCAGTAAAATGGCAAAGGCTTAAGCAAATTCTAAGAATGTTTTCTTAAAGGGAAAATTACGGTGGAGCCCTTGAGGTTTGGCCTTTATACACTTAGATTGAGAAGTTTGTGTATTCTACACAAACACCCTTTCAACTCAACGGTGGTGAACTTTTCCGTTAACTTGACAAACTTTTGCTTGAGAAATATCAAAACTACCCTTGCATAATAAAAACCAAAATTAACAAAGTCAAAACCTAGGTTATTACAACTTTGGAAACATAAAATATTTAAGGAATCACTGAATCAGGATGAGATTATCCATACACGTGTATAAAAAAAATTCGTTTATTCTTTCAATCTATTCATGTCTCCTTAAAAAATAAACATTATTTTTATAAATTCCTTCAATCTTTAATATATGTTGGACACACATTAACACATTTCACTACAAGAAAAAGGGATAACATCGATAAAATCTTTAACAAAAATCAAATATTTATCGCTAGAAAGCATTTGTAGTGAGGAAAATTAAATTTCGTTATTGGACAATTGCAGCGACAATATCTTTAGCAACAAACAAATATTTGTTGTTAGAAAGTACTTTTAGTGAGGAAGAGTAATTTTCGTCACTAGAGAAAACAGTTCCGGCGACAATGAATATAGTTGTCAGAACGTATTTATAGTGATGATATATTTTGTGTTGCTGAAACGTATCATTTTAACGACAATCAATATCTTTGTTACAACATATATAGTGACTATAAATCTTTCTTTGCCATAGCAGGTGTTCTAGCCACGCAAACAATCACTATCTTGTTTTTGTCGTTAAAGATATATTCTAGACGTAATAATTTTAAAATTAACAGTTCAACAAAATTGAGATATGGAGATGAAATTTTTTTGTTATTCGTCCTTAAAAAGTGCAAATCTGATAGCTCCTTAACCCAACTATATATATAAGATTTAAAAAATATAATTTTATTAAATGATCCAATAAACGTTTTTTTATATATGTATGTTCTAGAAATTAAAATTTTGATTAGTGGAATGAATTTAAATTTATTTTCAGTAAATTTTTATTTTTTACTTTTCCGATTAAATTTTGATTTAAAATAATAAATAAAAAATTAACAACTCATACAGGTTATATATAAACATTGTGCAATTGTTAACAAATCAAATCTTGTAGTCAAACGGTAAATACTGACCACTTTGACATGAGAGGGATGTCAATGGTACGGGTTCGGTACGGGTTTTCCATTACCATCCCCAATACCAATTTGCATGAGAAATACCATCCACGATGAATACCCGCCTTAAAATAAACGGTGCGGGTTCGGGGATTCCGCATTAGGGGATCGGTTTTTTACCTCATATCATCCTCATCCTATTAATGCATTTTTTTAATGACTTTTTGATAAAGATCATATAAATATTATTGAGTAATATGAAAATAATAGTGTGAGGGGCATATTATATATAATGATTTTGAATGGAGTAGTGTTTCAATGGAGGGAAAAAATGAAAAAAAAATAGAGGAAAATTATGTTAGTGGGAGGGAAAAATATGAGGGAAATGTATGTTTATATATATAACGGGGCGGAGCGGGGATTTAAAATCCCGTAACCGTACCGAAATTAAATAGGGTATTGAAAAAAATACCGGCCTTATACCACAACTTAAATAGTATGGTTAAAACCGCCCCTAACTGGTTGGGTCCCCACGGGTCCCCGTACCAATGAGTAATTTTGACATCCCTACTGATGAGGTTGCAAGTTCAATTCCTTATAATTGTCACTATTATCATGTGTGGGGTGGTGTGGTGTGGTGTTGCACCCTAGGGATAGATAGACCGGGTAGCGATGAGATTAATTTTCGAAGTTCAAACATTGTTTTGTTGACAATAAATATTGTTGTAAGAGATTATTTCTAGCAACGATATCATTTTCGTCACCGACAATCGTAGCGATGAAATTATTTTGTTGTTAAAATTCTTTTACGACGACTAGAAGGCTTAGGCGACCATTTTGGTTCGTTGTTATTTGACATTTTTCTTGTGGTGTTTGATAATTTTCATCAATTCAACCAGTTTAATCCAAATGGTATAAAGATTACAACTGAATCCATGTTATCTTATTAAAATTGAATTAACAAATTTTTAATAATGTATTATTAATTAGTTTGGTATATTATACAATCTTTCAAAGTTAAAAAAGGAAAATAGTTCAACGAAGAAAGAATCTAAATCGTTTCTAAAAATCTCTAAATTTATTTAAGTTAGGTCTCAATTTACAAGGACTGGATTTTGGTTAACAATATAGAAGCAAAATTTTGAGTAAATTTTGTTGTTAGCTTGGTATTTAAATGCCAACATCGTGTAAAGAATACTAAGCAAATCGTAGTCATTTCATGATCTCACAAGCTTCTATAATCAAAAGCAAGAATTATAATAATATTACATGATAGGGAAAAATAAAATAGGGAAGCTCATTGTTGCTAGTATCATTCATGATCAAAAGCAACAGTATTGGACATACTAAATGATCATTTGTTGACAATTAAACTGAAACTAAGAGCAAACCCAATGAGAACACGACACATGTCACCGGTACAATTCAATTTTATCTTCAACAATGTTACATATGATTTTTTAAAGAAAGAAACTTATCTATATTAATTAAGATCAAACAAGATCAGCCATGGAAATTGTCATGGTTGTTTCAAGTTACTCTTGTGTTTTATTGTATAAATCTACAATGTCAAAAGTTTTGATGAACTTCTAATGTTCTTGTTACTTGCTAACCTGTGGTGGCAGCTGCTGATTTTCTCCGCCGGTGCAATATGGCAGTGTAAACCGGTGATCGTCTGATCTGGCTAACGGTTGCATGCAGAGCCGCTCAAATTGTTCACTCTATCTTTGTGGTGTAGCTTATTACACTGAATCCTCTACATGTGGTCATATGTCACTGTCTTGATCAATTTCCTTCAAAAAAACTCCAACAAGGGCCAGAACAACAACAAATAAAATGACCAAAGCTCCACCTGAAACTCCTAATATTACTGGTAGCTTATGGATCTTCTTCGTCTTCTTCATCATCTTCTTGATTGGAGAATCATAAGCAGTAGAACTTCCAGATTTCGTGTTCGTGTTTGTGTTTGTGTTGGTGTTCGTGTTCTTGTTTGTATAATTAGTAGTCTTGCACGACTCGCCTGAGGTGCACAATTCCGGATTGCCTGATACTGTGTGATTGAAATGAGAAAATCATTGAAATATCAAATCAAGAAATATATAAAGGAGAAAGTTTTAGGCAAGAAATGTTGACTTACATTAGTTTTAAGTTGGTGTTCCTTGATAGAGAGCTTGATACAGGTCCACTGAATCCATTATTTGCCAAATTCCTGAACAAGAAAATATAATTTCAGTGATGAGTTCTCAGGGAAGAAACACAACACAAATTGTTCTGGCAACAGCTCACTCACAATGTTTTTAGTTTTGGTAATGTGCCAAGAAAATCTGGGATTGGACCATTTAATCTATTATTTTGCAGATCTCTGCAGAAGAACAATGAAAAAAAAAAAACTTTTTTGGCTTATATATACACTAACCATCATTTGCAGAAGTTCCATCTGTTAACTGATCAGTGATGGTAAAAACTTCCAAGGCATTGATGAGAGGAGGAAGTGTTGAATTAGAAGTAGCTCCTAAAGCAAAACTAGTGTTTGAAGAAGCAGAGAAGTTCTTTAGGTACATCTGAATTGCTTTTCCATAAGGTGGGATTATAGGATCAGAGACAATGACATCGTTTATGTAAAACTTGAAGGATCTTTCGTCTGTCGAATCGAGCACATCAACTTCTGAGAAGTACATGTTCATGAGAATTGGAACTTCCATCACAGGAAGGTTAGCTCTCAAACTATTGCAGTGGATGTGTTTTGTGTAATAAACGCATTTTGCAACACTTCTGTGGGAGGATCGTTGGCTAGAGTATTACCAATGATGGCACTACTAGTAGCCTCTGTGAATATTCCTGAATTGATTGCCGGAAACCAAATTCTGTCGTAAGTATCATCCGGGTACCTAAAACATTCAAGAAAGCAACATTGTAGTAGTAATTAGCTGCAAAACAGAAAAAAGGAGTTTCGAAAACAATAAACAAGGCCTCTTAATGTGACAAAGATGTCAACATGAACATACTTGACAATATCTTTAGTGCCAAATGCAACCCTCCTCCTCAAAACCAGACCAGAGTTGGCATCTACTTGACTGTACATGGTGGGGGTCAAGGTTCTCACTTCAACTGCTGAAATAAAAGGAAACATGTTGGGAAATGTTTGAGCAACACACACACTTATATTGTCTCCCATAGCAATATATATCGCTTCGTGGAAAATTGCTGTGTTCATTGAAGTGATAACAGTTATCCAATGGTCCCCTTTTCAGCTGCTATGGAGTAGCAATTCTTCTTTCGGGGTTGTGAATACCCTTTAAGTGGTCATGGCTCGAGGCAGTCCAACGCTGGACAAAACCACAATGGACTCTCCATTTTGAATCAAGTCCTTGTCTCCGGTCCAATTAATCAAAGATTCGATGTAAGATCCGGATGCTCCACAATCAATGCTCGTGGTCAGTACTGAATATATTATCACATATCGAAAAGAATTTTGTAAGTGTTATCAACATCTAAACCAAAACAATGATCATGTTTAAGCTGTCTAACATTACCGTGGTACATGAACGAAAATGGAAAATGTTACCTAATAAGAAATTAATTTGGAAAATGTATAAGAAATTGAAAAGAAATTAAGCTCACCATCAGCTGATATAGAATGATATGCATTGAAAGCAAGTAGTAGTAGTAGTATAAAGTAGCTAGAAGAAGCCATCATGAAGTTGAGATGCGAGTGATTTGGAAATAGAGGGAGGTAGCTTTGGCTTGGCCTTTAAATAGAGGAGTTGATGTCCACGGCAGGAGAAATGCTTTAATATACATATACGCCAAACCCATTTATATTATGCCATATAATATTCTTCTCTTATGTGATTGGTTATTCATATCACATAACATGATTTGATTGGATTGGACGTATACGCTTAACACACTGAAAACATTTATCCGTGCATAGGTTACCGTGTTTCCATGTGGGGGGTTTGGTCATTGGTGTGTGAGTGTCACAACTTCATTTGTTATTGTGGGTTTTATTTTTGGTTATATGATCAACTTGGTTGTAGTTAATTGGTCTTAAGACTTGTGTTATTGAGACTCTTTGAGCAGACTTTCTCACAGTTTTATATTCATTTTCTGATAGTAATTTGATTAGATAAAACACATATACGTTGGCATGTCGATACTGTGTAGAGAAGGGTACACTTTGGATGAGCCAAGTCAATCTTTGACCTACGCAAAACTGGTTGATATTCTTCTCATAATTTGTTAAGTCGTGATAGGCACAAATGCACAATATAATGAAGCAACTTATACAATGAACAAGTTGATGTGTCATTGGAATACTTAAAAGCCAAATTATATGTCAATTTTCGTATTTTGTTAGGCTCTTTGCAAGATCACCAAACAACATTCATTACAGGGGAGGGGTCATCCCACACTAGTACTGATAATTTTATGAATGAAATGTTCAAACTACAGCAAATGTCATTCACTATCCTCTTATGATTTGTATCTTATAAAGATGATAATTAAAGTAGAAGATTGAACATCAATTCACTAAAATGGAAAAGGCTTAATCAAATTCCAAGAATGTTTTCGTAAATTCATTTCGGTTCCTAGAAAATATGAAGAAAGAAGTTCTCCGATTATTATTAAAAAAAAAATTATAAGAACGGTCGTTTAGCTACTGTACAGTGATGTCAATGGATAGTTATGAGAGCAATAATATGACAATATAGAATGGTTTAACCACTATAGTTATGAGACCAATAATATGATAATTTAGAGACGGTTTATCTACTATACTGCTTATTTATGTCAATGGATAGTTATGAGAGCGATAATATTTTTTTACATAAACTTTCCGACATTCAAAGACGATATCTAGTTCTACTTCCCAAATTATAAAAGATGAGTTACAGGCTATAGACATCAAGAAAAACACGATATGGCTAGCCTTCCCTAGAGGAGTCCACTCGGCTGTCAACTTGTCGTTTTCAGCATTATTTTGAAGATTCGATATTCATTCCGACTCTACGATTGGGAGGTGCTCAGAACGATGCCTTTCAGGGCCGGCATTAGGTTCTCCAGAAGCTCTCTTTTACTCAAAATTCTATCAGATGAACAATCTTGTTCCTGACCAAGACAAAAATTAAATATATATGATCAGTGAACAACCAATATCATTCTGACCAAGAACTAGTTGAACACAAAAAAAAAAAAAAATCCTAGATTTTCTTCCCAGGTTATATTCATCAACTCCAAATCAAACAGGACTAAAGACTTACAATAAAATGTGACTAAAATAACGTTCAATATTTACAAGAGCCTGAAAAAGAAACTAAATCAATAATATAGCAGAGTTTACTCACATCTCCAGTTGCTGCAGACATAAGTGCTAAAAGGGCCACTGTTGCCGTTTGGTAATCTGTCAAAATCTTATACGCTGAATCATCTAGTTTATCCTGGACATTGGCACACAAGCTCAGTACACAAATTGACAACAAAAAGAACCATTTAGTGATAAAAAATCATGCAAACTACTTCCAAGTACTGCACGGCATGCCTATATTGAGTGTGTGTGTGTGTGTGTGTGAGAGAGAGAGAGAGAGAGAGAGAGAGAGAGAGAAGTATATTGTAGTTCTTGACGCCTAAGAAATAAGTAGAAAATGATTGTAGGTGAAAACATGTTTTTCACTTGAAATAACAATTAATTAAGTACACTCCAAACCTTCAATCGAGAAACAGCAACTGAAATGGCCCTTCCAGGGGCTTGAAGAGCTTTATTATGAATCTGTAAACAGGAACACTTGTGTTCAAAATTACATCAAAAAAAAGATATGTATGAGTATGTAAAATACAAACATCGAATTTGTATTCACTCGCCTGTATATAAAGTAGGGAAACAACTTTCGGCAGAAGAGAAATCGGCTCAGTTTCAGCAGACACTTGAGATGTCAAATCCTGACAATATAATGATAAGAGAGGTAAGACAAGTGAAACGGGTCATAAATTGAACCTGAGCAAGTCTCACCATTCATCTAATGCAAAGAAAAGAACTGTGTTTCTCTATCATGTCAACCCATACCTCACCCAGTCACCCTTATACAGGAAACAAAGACAGTGAAAAAGATCTAAAATAACAACCAAATTCCAAGATTTATCACAGAACGGAATAACTTATTTTTTTCCCGGGATACCCAGAACACAATGTGCTAGCAAAAGTTGCAATAAATCTCATGCAGAGTCATATATAGTCGTTCCTATTATCCAACGATAAATTATGCACCACTTATGACATGGCAAGACCAGTTTCATCAACATGTAAAAGATTGAATAATTTTTTCGTTCTTTATAAATTACAAGTATTCAAGAATACAATAGATTAGATATAGGAATATCACCTTACGATATGAATGCAAAAGAGTTCTCTCCAATTTCTTATCAAGTTTTTTCAAGTGTAACGCACTGGAAAATGGACCACAATGGAAAAGCTAAGTATCACATAAAGATACAAAGTTCACATGGAAGCTACAAAATGATACAAAAATTGCATACTACCTCTCCTCCGCCATATCTCTCAGAGCAGTCATGAATGTTTCCACTTGCTGCCACAGAAAATTTCAGAGTTAAAGTCTTAGCAAAGGTTTTAAGAACAACTATTTCTTTGATTAGAATTCTCAACAATGAAGACATTGTGCTTCTGAAAAAGCCACTAACCTTCCCTTCCAAAGCTTCAACTACAGCAAGAGCCTTCTTTGAAAGTAATCCTGGAAAACTCTTGGCCTGCACAAGCACAAGGGATCATAAGAAAGATGTGATTACAACCGAGACCTTTTTGAAATCATCATCACTTTTGTATATATCAAGGATGGATCAGGAAGTGCATTTCATACAATAACAGTTCTTTCTCCCGAACTTAGTGAAATAGATTCTGAGTTTTGTGATTCATCGACTTCTATACCATTCTTCAATCTGTTGTGCATATCCTACATTGAAAAAGTTCACAGTATTAGGTCCTACTTCAAATCATCATATATCTTAACCTGTAAGCCAACAACAAATTCAAACTGGAAAGAGAATAGTGAATAAGAACTACCAAGTTAAAAAAGAGGTTATCCACAATAGCAGCAGCTGTTGTTCTCATCAAGTGCCTATGCATTATAACCTGTAAATCAAAGAAAAACCTTCTTTTACCCACTTTCATCACCATTGTAGTCACTGAATACATCAATTGAATGTAAGAGAACTTACTGAAGTTGATTGGTCATCTTCAAACAAATCTAATGCTTTTTCGTACAACTGCATATTTAAGAAAGACTGCCAAAAGGGGAAAAAACTACAGTAAACATCAAAACTAATATACAAAAAAAAAAAAAAAATATCAACAGACAGCCAAGATACTGAATGCAAAGAAAAAAAAAATCTCCATAGTTAACCTCATCGACTTTCTTTTGCACATTATCAAGCAGGCGTTTAATTCTCTCAGCATTTTCTGTAAACAATGCCTTTCGTCTCTCCTTCAGACAGTTGATTAGCTTAGGTCTCATATAATTTGCTAAAGGCCTAAGAATTGCTTGGGGGTCATCAATACCTACCAGATCAGAATAATGCATTGATCAAAACTAGGTATAAGGCCGGCACGAAATTAGCTGAACAAATAACAAAACATAAAAAATATATAACAAACCTTGTTCTTCAAAATCAGGTTTAAGCATCATAATCTTTTGTAACACCCACTCTTCTGAAGGAACTCTAAGATTGTCCTCTTGCATTTTAGCTGAGTCTTTCTTAGCTCCTGGTTTGGAATCTGAGACTTGGTGAGAAGATGTATCCTTGCCTCTTCTCTGGTTTTTCTTAGATTTTGTAGGAACGTATTCCTGGTCATCTGCAGCACTCTCAGCTGCAGCTGATTTTGCATTGCCAGCAGATTTCCCCTTTTTCTTCTTTGATCCTTTCTCCACAGCATTTTTATGACTACTTTCACTACCAGTTTCATTTGATTCAGTAGACCTGCTTGAATCATGCCCAACTTTGGTTTCCTTGACCAAGGGTAAATCATCACTCAGTTATAATATCTGAGGACCCTGAAAGACTAAATGCTTCCATCTCTTTTTCCACGCGATCATAAACACCCTAATCATTGAATTGACAAAAAGGTGAAGCCATCAGAATTTCAATGATAGGCTAAACAGACAGAGAATAGATCAGATTAGGCTTCATCAAAGTACTAGGGATCCAAATCCATAATTGCCATAACTATATACCTGGCGGAAACCACAGTAAAGTTCAAAAGAAATGATACCGGACTCTGTTGTAGTGAATATCGGCAACACAAAAGGAAAGAGACAGTAAGACAAGATTTTTAAGTTTTTTGAGTTTTCAGGTAAAGCGAAGGCAACACAAAACTATGGAAACCAAAGGCGATTTACAGATATTTACAGATATAATGAGAAGAAAGGGATCTCAAAAGCATTAGAAGATCAACATTGCTTCCATAGACCACCTGCATGTCACGTCATTCTTCTGATTTTTCCTTAAAAAATATACAACTAATTTCTATTAATTTTCTTCAAAGTTAATACCTGTACCATCATGTATTCATTAAAAAAAAAAAAAAAAAAAAACCTAACAATCTCATCAATCACCTCAGGTCTTCTTGTTTATTTACTTGTAACACCAGTCACCAGCCAACAGAAACAGGTTGACAAATAAACCCAACCATCTAACATTGTCCGTTTGAGCATTATTAGCATGCTGAAACAATAGAAGATGAGAACACATGCAGACACATACCTCACATTATTCAATATCAAAATGCGAAATTGGGTTACTACAAGAACAACATTAATTTTCTAAAACAAAGAACACAGATGAGCTTCTTCATATAAGTATACCTTGACAAAACCATTGCTAAATATATAGGATTCACCCAGTATGAGCGCTTTATTATCCTGAAATTTAACATAAAAAATTAATGATCAATAAATAACCAGATTAAATGCAAGAGTAAGTTTTGACTCGGTAACTAATTTTAACCTTGAGGGCTGACAGAACAGTCGGACAAAGTGACAAAATCTTAGATGCATCTTGGAGTCCGAAGGATGAAGGTAATACAGAAAGAGAATCGATCCTACATTGATCCACCCAATTAGATTATATGACAAAACAGCAATGCATACAACAAAATAACTGAAATACTCAAGTTTATATGAAATATGCTCAACAGTGCTACTATAGTGTTAAGTTGATTTGAAGCCAAGGAAGAAAAACATAACGAAAAGTAAAGAAGTAAAACTTTATGTCAGGATTTACCAGCTACCACGCTCAACAGCATCCTCAATAGCAGCATCCAACATCTCGATCATTGAGGGATGAACAAATGAAGTAACTAAAGGCATACCTTCCGGATATCTGGACTAAATTGGTGAGTATGACAACAATTTCAATTAGATAAATACCAGAGAACCATCCTTGAATAGAAGAATTCAATTCAAGCAAATCTTTTCAAAGAAGTTCATTGCAATTTCCAGCAACACTACATCAGCATAAAAGCAATAAAATACCTGCAAGAACTGAACAGGCTGGGAAATTCCAAGTTTGTTCAGAGCCTCAGTAGGTGATGAAAGAATTCTGTAGCAAATAAGCAAAATACCAAACAAATAAGATACTGATCGGTTTGGAAATTTCTTTCCTAAGAAAATCATAAAAATATATAAATAAAAAGCAGAATAGATTTGCAAAGCATGAAGAGGAAGTAAAAAAATGAACATAGGAACCCCATAAATTTGTTAAATCACAGAACTGAATTTACATGCAATATAAATTTCAAAACTATGCATCTGAACATCAAAAGTTAGAAAGAGCAGGGAAATCTGAGCTCCAAACCTGCGAAAAGAAAGAATCCACACAATCCCTTTGAGCAATAGCAAAGACCTGTCACAAAATTTCCTTCAATGTTAATATTAGTTGCTAATTAATGCACTTCACAAGAACATCAAAACTGCATCCTCTTCCCCTTCTGCCTACCCCTGCCCCTATGTCACCAAGCTCTTTGAAAACTCCCAATCAAACAAAAATAACGGCATGCATTTAGGGAGCATCTAGTGAGAGGCGAGAGCCTCCTGCTAAAGATATTGAAGATGGCAGATACAAAAACATAAAATTGAATATCGAGGGCAGATCTGAGTACAAAAGAAAAGAGAGTGGTTATTTCCTAAGTTGCATACTGATGCAAGAAAGCAAGCTAAATCATAATTTTCAGTGAAGCAGAGTAGGAAATTTAAAAAGGTTAACTGGAATAGCTATACGTATTGAAAATTGCTCTTCATATTCAAATATAAAATCTCAATCAAGCAAGTAAATACAACAAAAAAGAAGTATAATGGCCACCAAAACTTAATCTTTCCTAGGGTAAACCTACGGACAACCAAATCGAATTGATTTCAATATCATGTCACCTACACTTGGAGTCCAATGAGTTCCAGCACGAAGTGATCCAAGGACCTCGCCTTCCTTGAGCAGTCCGTTGAACAGTGATTGGAAAAATGAACCTTCAACAGCCACACCAGTTGCTCCATCAACTTCTTGCAAAAGCTTCTGTAAAGTGCCCCATAATGCAGCCAGATTTGTCGGGACTGTGATACCCCGTGCAGCACCACGAACCATAGCACGAACACGTTCCACATATGCTGGTGTATACAGTTGCCCACCTTCAAGCCTACCTTTCACCTACCAAGAAAAAAAAACACATCATACTTTTGCATCTTTTACTCCAAAATAGCATGAAACTCAGAAAATACATTACCACTGTCCCAAGACGAGGCTCCAACATGGATGACACCAACTCAGAGCTAACTTGTAACTGTGCGGCCAGTTCTGCCAAAGCAATTTGACTACACTCTTGAAGCCTCTCATTGATTTCTTCAGCAACAGAGTCCCAGTACGATTGAGATATTATTTCCCCTTGGATTAGCATCAACTCCGGATCATTGGGAATCAACTGCTGTGCTTGTTTCTCAACATGATACAAATCAACACCCGTAATGTCCGCAAGATCAATCAGAGAAACACGCCCTCTTTTCTTCACCTCAGTCAATATTTCATGCCTCAATTGCTCCTATCATACCATATTATATCATCAAACTCAAATTATTCCAAGCAACGACTATATAAAATACCAATTAATCCTTATATATCAAAAGAAAATATTTGACTTAAAAATAAAGTCCTTACACCGCTCGATCACGAGAAACTGTGATATAAGTCATACAAACATCATCACAACCAAGTTGTTGTACAAAGTGGAAATACTCAAAACGAATTGAAATTTAAAAAAGAAAAAAATTAAAACTAATAAAATGAATGAGCTGATCATATTAATATCAATTACTATAAGTCTACTTCGAACTGAACAAATAATTTCAGCTATTTGAAGCTCAGCTAATTAAATTAATTTTTTTCTCGAGAAACAAACAGAAAATAAAAGAGAGAGAGAGAGAGAGAGAGAGAGAGAGAGAGAGAGAAGTATACAGGAGTGATATATTCTTTGCCGGAGACAGTGTAGAGAAGGTCGAAATCAAGGATTTGAAGCTCCTGAAGCTTTTGGACCAATTCGACAACATTGCGCTCCGATAATCGTATGCTCGATTTCGCTTCTTGCGCGAACTCAAATTGCTTCTGCAGTTCCAGCAATTCGTCGTCCATGTCTAACTTTCTTCTTCGTTTCGATCACGCAAACTGTAACTGTAAAATTCTGTGATTGACAACAAAATTAAAAATCTAAGTGACAAACGTCAGGTTTTTTCTTTTTCTTTTTCTTTTTCTTTTTAATTTGTTTAAATGTTTTTCTAAATACACCCCCTGTATTTATAAGTACACCCACCTCTTTAATAAACCTTTCAATTTAGGCGGCCCGAACCATGCCCGAACTTGGCCCGAAAAGTTAAAGACACGGCCTGCATCCAAGTTCTGTAGTCGGGTGGGTTGGACTTGACAATCGAAGTGGGTTTTTTTTTTATATATATATACCACTTGCAATGACGGCGATTCGAATCTGGTACATTGTTATACTAAATAATAAAATTAATTACAAAACGATATAATACTTGGTCGGTAACTCAGTCGCCATCCAAGACCTATAGTCGTGTGAGTTGGACTTAACAATCGAGGTTCGTGAGCCCGAAGAGTCAGAATTAAAGAATTTAATAAGGTCACATCTAAAACAAGATAAAGCTGGGTTGGTAGCCTAGGACATTTAACAACTCGACTCTAATTTTGATCTGTAAATACGTAAGAAGTCTATTTATTATTGTGTTGGTTTAACGTCATTCATATACGTTCATGCAATAAAAGTTTAAGTAAAGTGTGTATATCATTTAAATATGAGTATCGAACGTTTTCTTATAATAAAAAGACTTTGTTGTACCTTACATATCTTCTTCAATCTGGACAACATGGTCCAGCTACTTTTGAGTGCCACAAAGACCACAGGCTCCACCTGGATTTGCCTTTGTTTCTAAAAGCTTTGGCACAGATGGAAGCAGTTTTCAATGATTGTAATTTCAACCATTTGTGTATGTAATGTATGTACCCCTATAGATAGGCATTCCCATGTAGAATTCTCAAAAGGGTTGCCTGTCAGATTGCTCTATTGTGTTTTGTTGTTTCTTTATTTTTTTTCTGTTAAATGAGCCACCAAAGTCCAGGCCATCAATGCTTTGCTGTCTCTCATGAAAAGCAAGACTGATAAGATTTAGCATAATAGTTTGTAGAATGAATCAAACATCTGTCTTGGGACAAAATTTTCTCATTTGTTTTTTCATTTATTCATGTGGAAAGACAGCAGTTAGTCTATTTTTTGCTGCAAATCACTTTGCTTCTTTTGTATGTTATGAGGGAATTTGAAGATTGATAAAGATTACTGTGAATGTGCTTTAGAAATCAGCAATACTTACAAATGTTTTTCTAATGGAATTACAGTGATCTCTATTGAACAATCTGGCTATGCTTGATTCTCTATTATCAGGATCCTTTTTCGGGTTAATTAACAATGCACCTAAGATGTGATGCAAGTGACCAAAATTTCATGGAAGTCAAAAATCTGTGAACAACTCTGTTATGAGAAATATACATTTTAGCAGTTAAATTTTGGTAGGACGGAAAATGGAATGTAAATTATATGCCGGATGTTGGAAAAGGATCTGCCCCGGAAAAAAAAAAATCTTTAAAGTGCATACATTTTCTTGTATTCATTGTTCATAATGTCGGTATCTGAAAGTACTGACGCTGACAATGATCGCGACCTGCTTCCCATGGATGATTTTCGGATGCTCCTCAGATTCGAGTCCTCAATCCGATGCTTAATTACCCAATAAGACATGGTACCTAAAGTTGCAGCCATTATAACTGCTCCAATGATTGTAACTCCAACTGCTAACCATTTATGATTACTGCCTATAACAATATATGAGATTGCCAAATATGCAACTGAAATAAGCACACATGCCAACCACATCAACTTGTTAATGTATGCCATCAGCTCCTTCTTCGCCTTGCTTACGATTACTACAACCGAGGTTTGCACCACCACAACAGCTAGAGAGATGAAGAGGGCAACGGAATCAAAGATGAAAAAGACTAAAAACGCAGCTTTTCGCGCAACATTTGCCTGCCCAAGTGTCATACCGGGCTTCACCTTATCTTGGCTATCGGCATATTGGCCAGGAATTGTGAAAATGGCTGCAAATGCAACCGTGGCTATAAGGACAGCCACGACTGTCGTGGAGTTAACCGCATTGTTGAGACCTTCTACGTGCATCTTTCTGATATGTTTTGCAATGCCTTGCACGCGCCTCCTTGTTTGGCGGGTGTGTTCTAGCTGGTAATGGACTTCGTGCTTTATATCACTCACAGTTTGCTTCAACTCGCGTGCAGGGTTTGCTACATGGGGTTTGTTGGTGGTTCTGGATCTTTCAACCCCGTGATCCCGCAAAATGGCAGCAACCTCTGGCTGCCCAGTCTTCTCAGCGGTGTCTAGAGCTGTTTCACCAGTCCTGTTAATTGCTTTTGTATCAGTTTCATTGTTTCCAGTAGTAACTTAACTATCTGCACAAAGACACCACATAGTATTGTCAGTTTTTCCTCTCTACTGTTTTTTTCTACGAAAATCTTTCGAAAGTTTTGACAGATACTATCCAGCTACTAGTAATCATTCTTCGAAAACAACCGATAGATTGTGTTAAATTCATTAAATTTCAGGACATCAAGTGTTGCACTATACCCATTAGTATGCAAGTAGTTTTATAACTTTCAGATTTATCATAGAGTTGCCCACTTCACGCAGCCTTTATCCGAAAAACTTTCAAGTTTCATCACAGAACCAATTCAAATTCATAACATTTCAAAGTTTCAAGAAATCTGATTCTCTTTTGTAACATAACTCAATTAGTTCAAATCTAAAATCAATATCTGATTGATCAAAATTGAAAATTTACCTGAGCTCTACCCTTTCGAGATGATATATGCAGTGCTGTATTGCCTTTACTATCAACCATATTTATAGTTGATGGTTCTGCTCTGATCAACTCCTCCACCAGCTCAATTTTCAATCCCTTCACCGCCATGTGAAGTGCCGGTCTGTCCCTTCTTATCAGTCCTCCTTGCGCTTGATGGATCAGCTGCTAATAGAGACTTCACAACCTCCACATGCCCATTCCTTGCCGCGGAATGCAGTGCTGTTTTCCCGTTACTTCTCCCTATCGTTGCCAGACTACTCCCCGCCTCCAACAAGAAGTTCACCACCTCTATATGCCCTTGCATTGCAGCTGTGTGCAACGCCGTTGTGTTTGTCAAATCAACAGTCATGGCCAATTCAGGATGAGCCTCCAGCAGAACTTTCAACACCTCTACAAAAATCACACACCAAACACAAAACTCAAATTAATCCCCCGAAAAAAACAATCACCGCCAATAGTATTTAAGTAGTCTAACACAAACAACAAACTTAAGAATTTCTATACATACCCAAATCTCCCTGTTTGGCAGCAATGTGGAACGCATCGAAGCCATTTCGAGCTTTGATGCCAGCATCAGCAAGATCATAGCAATTGATCATCTCTCTAACCAAATCAACATAGCCATATTCAGCAGCAACATAGAGAGCTGTTTCACCGGATTGGTTTTGTTTTGCTAACAATTCTCTCAATTCCCCCTCTTCTTTACCGGTTAATGTCTCCGTCACCGCAGCTAGATTTCCTGCTCTCACTGCCGCATGTAATGCTGTATCGTCACGTTTTCCTGTTAACTGTTTAGTCATCTTTTTCCTAGCCGCAGGCCACCGGCGCCAGCGCCGCGGCGGGCGCACTTGTCTGCCCACTTTGTGATTCCTCCTCCATTGTAATAGTAGATCAAAAAAAAAATTCTATCTATCTCTCTCTAGCTACTTAAATCGAAAATCCAATACTGTTTTTTCTCTTCTCACAACAACCCCAGATGAAAAATCGCTTCTTTTTTTAACGAAACTCAATCATTTGAACAATTCTTCATTCACCGGTCAAGACTCTGGCCTGTTCACAGAAACAAAAAACTTTTTTTTTTCAGATATATAAATTCCCATGAACAATCCAACGTTTTTCTCCATTATTATTATCAATGGAAAACAGCTCTAGTTAAACATCCCAGATATGAAAATAATGAGTGACATCAATCATGAACAATGAAATAGCTTTTGTTTTGAATTTTTTTTCCCAACAAAAAAAATATATATATGATCAAATTTACCTGGACATGAAGGAAGGAGCGACTTTTGCTCTCCACCATTAAAATACAAAAGAACCCATATAATATTCAGGAACTGTTTATGTTTCTAAACAAACAGAAGAAGAATCTTTAATGGATTCTGAGAACAAACAAAAAATCTAATAAACTTTTTTTGTAGTCCATTTTTGATGGAGAAAAACAGAGGAGGAGGAGGAGGAGGAGGAAGATGAATGAGCTCAAACACATAAAACGAACATGTATCCAACAATATAAACTTTTTATGTGAATCTAAAAATCAAACTATAATATTCAAATAGCAAATATTAATCCAATAAAGAAGAGACTTCTGTAAAGGCAGTGATAATGACAACGTTTTTCTTAAAAAAAAATAAAAATTCTGTGGGTTTTGTTTTTCTAATTTGAGGATAAATAATATTTTTGAGGAGAGAAAAAATGTGATGAAACCAACGGAATTAACAGAACCACGCGCCCGAAGTCCTTTGTTTGACCCGACAAGTATTTTACAGGTTTAAACTTTTTCTATTTATACGTTCACGTAAGGTTTTTTTTTTCTTTTTTTTTAATTAGTTGATTTTGGATAAAACATATATTTTAAGACATTTTTGTTTGTTAGCAACAATATATAATTTTTCAAAAAAAAAAAACATACAATGTAACCTCTTACCACGTGGAAAAGAGGTGCACTCCCAATTTTGTTAAGAGATGATTTGTAAAAAAAATAATAATAATATAGATAATGGGTCTTAAAAGTAAACATTTAAATTTGGTTATGTTCAAAGTTTAAAACATATATTTAAATTGAAAAATCTTCTCCTTTTTTTCAAGAACAAATTGAAATTATCTTGTTAATAATTAAGGGTGTGTTTACTAATCGAAAATGAGAAGAATCGGAAAAAAAATTCCACCAGAAAGAGAATGGAAGAGAATTAGAATTAAGTTACTAAATTCTATTACTGTGTTTATTAATTTTTTTAGAATTAGAGATGGAATCAAATTTATATAAAATTGATTATAAAAATACCCTTATGTACAATGTATATATATATATATATATATATATGTATGATTGAGATGTATGACTGTAACTAATAAAAAAAAGTTTATATTTAAAGAAAAAAAAGAAATCAAAAGCAAAAGCAATATGAATTCACAATATATTTTTTTGATGCAGTATAGTGTTTTAATTTTCATCAAACATTTTTTTTTCGTAATTAACAATTCACACACACATATAAAGTAAAAATCAACTGCGAAGTATATAAATATATATATATATATATTATATACATATATAGTTATTTTAAAAAATAAGTGATGATATTTTAGTAAAAACATATAAATCCCCTTTGCAATCAGAAAAATAAACTTGATTCCTATGGTGAGTGAGGGAATCGAGTTCCCTTTCAATCAGAAACTTAATTCCTGATACGTCTATATGGTCCACGGAACTTAACTCTAAATTTTTTTTAATAAACATATGAATTCGAAATTCAGGAACTTAATTCATTTTCCCATATAGGATTCATGATTAGTAAACATGTCATAAAAGTAATGTACATCCATCCTCATTGAAGTTGGTGGTGGTGGGATTTACCCGCTTGTGTAGGGAATTCAAAGAATAGATGTCTCGTAGTTAATGGGGTAATCCGTAGACTTTTAAACTGTGTATATAGTTAATGGGGTAATCCGTAGACTTTTAAACTGTGTATATAGTTATTGGTAGTGATACCCACGTTTCGGTTAAACCGTGGGCATCGAACCCAAACCGGTTTTAGAAAACTGAAACCGTAACCGTCGGTTACGGGAACTGGTTGGAAACCGGTTTCGAAACAGGTTCTGTTACTGTTAAGGTTGGTCAAAAACCGACCAAAATCGGTGGTTAAACCGGCTGTTTAACCGTTGGTTTGACCACCGGTTAAACCGACGGTTTTGGTCAGTTTTTGACCGTTTATATATTAAAAAAAATTTATAACCAATGACAACGCGCCACCTGGATAAAAAAAACCCGAAATCGAAACCGAAAATCAAACCTGTTTTCTCAGTTTTGGTTACGATTTGTGTGGTCCCGAAACCGAACCGTGGCCACCATTAGTTATTGGTCTTTATTGTGTTCGATAAATTCGTTACCAATTTCTATCCAGTGTAATTGAGATTTAAACAAAATAATAAAAAAAATTGAAAAGAAAATAATATATGTTTTAAAAAAAAATTTATCACTTGTAAGTGCTAATGACGCGCTTTGCCTGCGTGGACTTGGCACTTCACTTCTTGCAAGTTGCAATAAGTCAATAACACGAATTCTTTTTTTCTACTCCATAAAATAGAATTACAATGGGTTGATAATGTTTTTAAAAAATATATTTAAATGACATGGTGGTAAATCATCACAAATTAGTGGGTCACATCTGCATATTAATCAATCATCAGCTAACCAGTGACCATATCACATTAGTCAGATTTCCCATATTAATCACATTCTTAAATCTATTTTAACTTTAAAATGATTGCAATCATCTACAACCATCAGATCAATCAGACCCATGTAATGTATGATCAGATGATTCAAAGTGAAAACTTGGGACCACATGGGATCCGGTCCGGTGATGTGATTTCACTCTTTATGGTTTATAATTCAATGAGAGAATAAAATAAATAAAAGAGGGACACTTGATATTTTATTGAAAAAGATATGTGACTCTAATACTCCATAGCTTCTAGATATTCCTAGTGTTTTGAACTTTTGAGTTTGATGCAATGCATTTGAATGAGTAATAGAAAGCACCATTTACGCTTTTATTATTTTATTAATTTTATTAATTTTAGTCTCTAAAATTGTAATTTTTTTAACTTTATAATTTTTTTTTACTTTATAATTTTTTTTTTTGAAAGTCATTCATAAAGCAAACCAAACACTACTCTGGACAATCGCCCGAACCAAACTATTACACAAGGAGGACAAAACTCAGGTTAGACATCAAATTTAAATGGATAGATTATAGTGTTGCTACATCAGTTAGACATCAAATTTGGACAAATTAGTTTTTTATAATATTAAAAACAATGTTACAAGTAATGTACAATGGTGGTTTATTTCAAATTTATTTTGTTTTTCAAGTCTTTTGAAGTTTCTGTTTTTACCTTTTTTTTAATATTCCAATTCAACATTAGAGGCAATTCTACTGGTAGATGACCGAGTTTAGGGTTTGAGTAAATGACTCCCAAATTAACAACTCGAATTCTATCAATGATAAAAAACTTTTAAAAATATATATATTCTAGATATCTAGAATTCTAGATAGATAGATATCGTAAAAATAAAATAAAAAATCAACAAGCTGACCATCATACTACTATAAAAATGAGCATCTTTTATTAATGGCTTCCCTTTAGCATGTAATGTACATGCTTTTTTTTTTCCAAACATATTAAAATTTTAATATTTGTAGAGGTAATTGTAATATCATCAATTTTTGTTCTAATCATATTTTAGTTTCTTATCTTTCTTTTTTCTAATTCAATATGTGACATTATCTTTTCAAGAGAAAATGATTTATTTTGTGTGGATATGAGGCAGGTCAATCCAATAATTAATGGTGATAAGCTTCAAATAAGTCATTGTTGAGTTTTCATTGATGTCAGTTTTATTCAACTTAATGGATGTCAACTTCATTAAATATGAATTAAACTATTACAAATTTCAAAATTCAGATCGGGGAAGAAGCATGATTCGAGCCAATAAATTTTATTGGTTATAGGTATGAGAGACTTACCTATTAACACTTGTACCACAACCTTAATTTAAACAGTGTAGTTCTGATGAACATACTATCCGGTCAAACATTATTTTGTCATTTATATTTTTTTATAGAGTAATGTTACTTTGTTCAAATTTAGAGGTTGTTAGTTTTTTTTGTCTGAAGGTTGAACATTCTTAAATTTTTCTGAAGACTGAATAAGGACTGAAATTTGAACTTGAATGACATATTTTTTTCCCACATCTAAATGTATTGTCCACACATTTGTTTTTTAAAAGTTAAATTGTATAAAACTAAGTAATTTTATATTTATACTCATGTTAAACAATTATACATATAATATGAAATAAAAACAATCAAAAAATAATAATTATATATTAACACATATGATAATGATCTTCTTCTTCAATTACAAATAAACTTCATTTTTACTAAGAAAATAAAGTTTTTTTTTCCAAAAATAAAAGGGACAATAGGAAAACTGACACAAAACACTCTAAAAAAATAAAATATAAATACATCACCATAATATCTTAAATTATTGATATTAACATCAATATGAGAAGTGATTAGGTTCTTTTTTATTTTTAAAGTTATTTAAAATAAGTAATATATTAAAATAAAGATTTCTGTATCATATATAATTATGATGAAATTGGAAATATGTTATATATGGTGGATAATATCAGAAGAAAAGATTTTGGATTTCATTTAATTCAATTCAGTGATTTGCAATTAAGTGAAAAATCATCATTTTTTACTTTTTATTTTAAGTTGTTTTTTGGTATTTTTAAGTGGTTTGACCACTTATAAAAACAAACAACACAACTGAATAATTATGATTTAGACCCATTAAGTTTTAAGTATAAAAAACAAACGACCCCTTAGTGTCCAAATCTGGTGCGCAAATGATGTGTCAACACTCTAATCCATTCATTTAAATTGTGTTAGATTTGCATAATTTAAATGAATGGATTACAGTGTTGCCACATCAGTTGAGCACCAAATTCGGATAAAGTAACATTATTGTTTTTTTATAAGATCAAAACAATGTTACAAGTAATGTACAATGGTGTTTTATTTCGAATTTTTTTTTCAAGTCTTTTTAAGTTTCTTTTTTAACTTTTTTTTTAATATTCCAATTCAACATTATGGGGCAGCTCTGCTTGTAGATGAACGAGTTTAAAGTTTAGATAAATGGCTCTCAAATCAACGGTCCTACCAATGACAAAAAGCTTCAAAAAAATTACGTGTTCTAGATATCTAGATAGATAGATATTGTAAAAAAAAAAAAAAAAAAATCAACAAGTGACCATCATACTACTATAAAATGAGCATATTTTATTAATGGCTTCCCTTTAGCCTATAATGTAAAATTTAAATTTAAAAACATATTATCAATTTTTTTCCAAACATATTAAAATTTAAAAACAATTTTAATATTTGTGGAGGTAATTGTAATATCATCAATTTTTGTTCTAATTATATTTTAGTTTCTTTATCTTTTAAGTTTCTTATCTTTCTTTTTTCTCATTCAATATGTGACATTATCTTTTCAAGAGAAAATGATTTATTTTGTGTGGATAGGAGACACGTCAACCCAATAATTAACGGTGATAAGCTTCAAATAAGTCATTGTTGACTTTTCATTTAAGTTAATTTTATTCAACTTAATGGATTTCAACTTAATTAAATATGAATTATTATTTTTTAAACTATTACAAATTTCAAAATTCAGATTGGGTAAGAAATAGGATTCGAATCCATAAAATTTATTGGTTATAGGTACAGAGACTTACCTGTTAACACTTAAAAAATTTTATCTTGTTATTATGAATTTTTTTAATTTAGAAAAATGACCTCATATTTGTTACATCATATAAAATCAGGAGACCATAGACCGACACTTATGCCACTATAGATGTTTTGCGTTAAACAATCATAAAACTTTAGGGAGATATTTGAATTTCTTTTACAAAACTTTAAAAATAATTTTTAGAATTTAATGAAAATTTGTTAATGCCAGTAGAGTCCATTTTACAATTTTGTTAAATTTAAAGGGAGATTAATGAAATTTGTTTATTTAAAAATAACATGATTAGAATTCAATTCAATATATACGAGATATGGTTGGTCTGATGGTAAACCTTTCACGCCTGTATCATGACGAATGAAAAAACAAAGAAGATGGGACCCGGTAGGTGAGAGGGTCCACACAGTTAGACCACGAGTGTGTTATTTTGGACGGACACGAGACGACCCACGTTGCACACTACCCACAGGCCACACAGTGACAAATAAACACTGCTTCATTTCACATTGGCAGCAACATACCCACGCGCATTTTCACGCCCCATGATGCTTGACGCGCTGGAAACCAAGTCGACCCACCCGCCCTGACAAGAACTGAGACTCACATGTGGTTTTTATCCAATTAACTGACACCCAGAGATACCCCCAAACTATCTCAAATAAAACAAACGACCAAACCCAACAGGATTTACTTGATTTATGCTCACATAATATTTTTTGATCAGAAATCTATATGAAATATGTTTGTAAAATATACGAGAAGATTATAGTAAGAATCTCTCTGATTTTTGGGTTAGAAGTCTATTCGAACCTATTGGCTGTCTACGGATATCAAGAATTTCATTCACAGTTCGGATATCTAACTCACAATACAAGAAAAAAACTCTTGTGAATCTTGAACCTTCACCACTAACGTGGAGGGAAGGTATTTTAACAATAATAGAAATTTCTCTTATTTATGGTTCAAAAGTTTGTCCGAACCTATCAAAATCAAGTATTATATGCTCGATTTGATTATCTCGTGCCCCTCGACACCAAGGAGAAAACTAACATGTATGGGAGGTGCACACCATCCGTGCTAAGAAAGGATGCTCTCAATAAATTTGCTATTATTTTAAGGATTTTATCATAACATTCATGATAATGTGGAAATTAAATTATGAATCATGGATTTATCCTTGTAATTGGTCAATAATTTTTATTTAAATATAGATAACTAGCACGGATCAATGACTGTCATAAAATGATATTGGGATGTATTAATTATTAATAATAAGAAACATAATAATGAATTATGTCTTTGTCATGCAATATATTATATTGAATATTGTGGAAATCTGGAAATTAAATAATTATAAGGTTTTTCAATCACCAAAAATATAAAGGAAAAACTACCCATCATATATATATATATATATATATATATATAATGTATCGATATTCAAGTATCAAAAATATTCTATCATATTTCTTGACACGAACTAATTGGTAAAAAAGTCAAGGATAATCGCATGTTTCATCGGTTGTGATAAGTCACTATGTTATAGAACGAATACACTAATCAAGAATGAAAATGAAAGAGGATTAAGTTCCATTGAAAACGGAATTTGATTCCTTAGATGAGAGGGGAGTATTAAGTTTTCTTTTCAGTATTAACTTGATTCATAATTTGTATGTATGACTCACATTATTTGGTTCCCAATTAAATTATTTTTCTCTCATTAGGATTCATGATTAATAAATGTGTAGTCTAAAGAAATCGATGTATGGAAAAGCAGTCTAAAATAGTAAAACCTACAAGCCAACAAAAAATGTGAAGAATGAACCCTTAGAAAATGAGTACTTCATATCGAAGGAAGCATAAAAAGCATCAATAATTGCCTACAAATATAAAACTACTATTACTGTATCTTGAAACTTTTGGGGGACAGATACCTTTGAAGAAAGCACCAAGTTGAGCCCCAAAAATTTGATCCTGCACTCAATAAAGAAATAATAAGTAATACATACTTTTTAGCTCACATGGAGAGCAAGGAAGCAACCAAAATGCAGTCCAAACAGAGCCACCCCATAGCTTTCTCACATGGTGAAAATGAAAATTTTAATAGCAACTATGATAAAATATATGTGCCTGATGGCTGCAACACAAAGAGGAATCATCATCATCATCCGCACGTGCTTTTCCCGACCTCAAATTGTCCTTGCCTAAATTACTGCACAAATAATTGCCTTTGCTACAAGGTTGCTGTCATTCTCTTCAGATAAGCAGGGTGTGAATGGAATATAATATATATACTATGTGCAGAACATTTTATATTTTGGTTTGACAGTGAAGTTTGGACTGACTGGGCTTGTGTTGACTGTTGAATTCAACCAATGAAATTGTTTTTTGTTATCATCAAGCATTGTTTATTGAAGGCTAAGTTTCTGGTGATCAAAGCAATGCATTATTATAGAAGTTTTTCAATTGGTGAAGAAGGACCAGTTCATGAGAGTCTCAGACTCTCAAAAATGTTTTCCCTTCCCTCCCTAATACAAACCTCAAAGCAGTCCTATCGATAGCGATAACAATAACATATAATAACACTCCTTCAAGGTCTCAAGAGTCAAGCTATGTCACCAGTGTGGTGGTTAGTTGGTTAATTACTGTTAACAAAATAAACAGGTTGGGGTGACTAATAAGTAGTGTTCTAGTAGGTGCCGGCGCCTAGCCGCCTAGCACCTAGATAGCCTAGACGGTGAAGCCAAATAAGCCAAATCAATGCCTGTTTTGAAAAAAAAATAAAAAATTACCGGGCAGGAGTCGTATCCGCTTAGCCCACCTAGGAGTCTGGCAGCCTAAGGCCTAGGCCGATTACCAGAACCATGCTAATAAGAATTTCTTGCTTATAAGGTAGTGAGTGTGACATGGTCAAGAATTTCTGCCAACATAAGTAACAAGTATATGATGAGTTGATTAATGACTGGTCATCATCGTTATATAATTATGATGCTACAATTGTCAACCACTGATGTCTTAATGCATCCACAACTAACTGACATCCAATTAGGACTTAAGAGCTGACTATGAGGTAGATAAGGCATGAGAAATCTTCATCTTGATTATCTATTTTCCTATTCTTGTCTTACTTCCATGTTTTTACAAAGGAATGTCAAAAACCCAAAACCATGAAAATGTGAAATGTAAACAAGAAATAAAATACATATAGATGCATGACAAGTCAACTTGAGATATAGGCTGTAGTGTTACCTATTTTATAAGCTTTCTCTATCAGTGATTTCAGTCTTCACCAACTCTTTTGAAAAGAAATCTTTGACCCAGATCACCATGTATCTTTCTTGCTTGCCCTGCATGAACAAGTGCAAAATATATATATATTTTTTTCTCTTTCAACCTAAAGTTTCATCGGTCACTACAAACAACTTAAAGAACACATCAATCTCATTGAAATTCAACATAAATAATAATAAAAATAACCAAAATAATCGTCATCTCCATTGTCGTAATCACTGTGATGACTTCATTGTAGTAATTACTTGCTAATGAAATTAGAGGAAAATACAATTCAAACAAGTATTTGCTTCCTTGTAGTCTCATTAAACTAAATTAGGTCTTTGATACATATGTTTAAGGGTCTCACTTCCAGCACTAGTACCAAAGCAGGACAAGAGAATCCAAAGTTTTTGAACACATTGAATCGCTATGACCTGATGGTGATATGCATGACTAACATTCTCTCTAGCTTACATCCTCTCAAACTTAAAGTTACAATTTTTGACCCTTCCCAGCAAACTACCAATCACTTATTCATATTAAGTGAAGGCTAGAAAACAAATGATTAAATTTAGTTTCTCTAACCTGTTCTTCAACTACCATTCATAATCAGTGTGTTGCACAAGTAAGATATATTCATCAAATACAAACCCAAAAATTAAATACACACAGCAAAACACTAGCAGGGTCACGCTGCAGTATGCAAATGAAATAATTTTCAGAGCAAAGAGTAGTAAGTAAAATCATATCATCATCATCATTATTACATATAAAACTGTTAATATAATCAACATTAGTCGAATAATATTTTCTATAATTTTGGTTAATCAAATTGTTATGTGCATTAATCGGCAAAGACACAACAATAAGCTAGCATCAGTGTGTGTAGTATGAGTATTAGAGAAACAATCCAGTAATATGCCTCTAATTCTATTTCTATCAACGACAAAGTTGATAAAATATCAAAGCAACTGAGGCAGTTAGCACTGATTACTTCAATAGCCAGCTGACATGAATACATGAATTCAGTTATATATTCTTCAAATCTTCCACCATCAGCTTATAGAGTGCAAATCCACCTTGATGGCAGCCAGGCATTTTAGATGCCATGTTCTCTAAGTCAATCTGAAAGATAGAAAAATTAATAAGTAATTATATCCCAAAATAAATAAAAAATGAGGAGATTAATTAATTATCTGCAGTAATACAGTAAGCAACGATTCATAATTACAGTTCAAACTTATTTTACCACCTACACCACACTAGCTATTTGCACATACTGCCCACTCATCTCCATAGATACCAGAAGTATGGCCTTTCTAGGTGCTTATTATCCAATTGATCACAAGAATTAACCATATGTTCACAATTTAGGATCAAAAAGAAAAAAAAATGAACTCACCATTGAAACTGTGTAGAGCTGGGTCGACTCAAAGCCATCTTGTGCACTAGAATATAACTTTTGAATCTCTTCTGACTGAAGATTGCATTTTATGAAGAAAAAGGCAGCTGGTCTAACATTCAACTGCCTGCAGGATACACCGATGAAAAGTGGATTGTACTGGAAGAAAATCAAAGACTCAAGTACTTATAGACATATCTGTACGAACTAAGCAAGAAGGAAAAATGACTTGATATCTAACTAAGAGACTGTAACTCACAAGAGACGCTGCAGGTACTCCAATCTCTTCAACTACTTCACGGATAATGCTGTCAAACATCTCTTGGGAAACCTTCTTATTAGTGAGATCAGAATCTGTCATGTCCTTGCCACACTGATGAGATGCTATTCCGACTTCCTGAGGCTGTCAATCATCAAATTTATATATCCTTACTGAATAAATGAGAAAAATAAGTTGGCATAAAAAGTGCACCTATCAACATATACCAAAAGTAACCTTGTATACTGAACAAACTGCCCTACCTCAGCAGGGTTACACAGACTTAAAGAAAGAATCACATTTCTTGGCTATCAGAAAGAGAGAGGAAAAATATTTCTTCTAGATTTAATACCTCTGGATGGCCTCCTGGGAAAACAAAGTAACCAGGAAATTCCCCAACATTATTACTTCTTCGCAAGACAAGTAATTTCTTGTCAGATGTCTCAACTACTGCACCATTTCCCAGTGGACTTGCAGTGTGCTGACATTGTATAGAATGGTCTGCGAAAAAGCAAAGATAGAGATATAAATCACTAAAATAGAAAGTGAAAAAAAAATGAACTAGTAATAAATTATTGAAGTTGACTTCAGCAGCCAGAATTCATGCACTACCATGAGTTTTAATAGAAGACAACTTAGTACCTGGAAATAAGAAATGGTCCATAATAGAATATCTAAATAAAGGAATTTATTCCTCACATAATTATTGTACCTAACAACTAAAAGTTTCAATCAACAGATTTATGCTTTATATTTTCTAGTTCCAGCAAGTGCCCACCTCAGGAGCGGCTTAGAATTCTGGAGATATGGACGGTTGCAAGATGACTAGGGTCTGCATATTTGTGTTTAGTAGTATCATAAAAAATGAGAGCAGGAACAAAAAGAAATTGTCATTGTACATTATAGTAATTAAAATGTATACCTTCTGATGAAATCAGGAACTTTTCCCACAAAGGATTTAAATTTGTTCCGATAAAAGTCCTGGGTAACAAGTACATGTATTGAATTATCATTTTGTGAGAATAATATCAGTGAGACTTACATGAATCAAAATATTACCGCGTATTTCTGTTTTACTGAAGTTGAGAAATACCATCACTATTTGCACATATTCTAAAAGCAATACTTTATTTAAAAGCAAAATGTAAAATAGAATAACAAAAGGCTGATTGTACATCTTCATAATAAGGAAAACCAACTTGAACTTAAGAAATTGAAGTGATATGTTACTTTCATCACCTATAAACTCAAAATTTCAACTTTTAAGAGTAAGAACAGCAGGCATCATAATTTCAAATAGATTAATGGATATCATGAACACAATAATTATCTTCGTTCTCAAAAACAAATACAGACGTTATTCATTATTACCTTAGGAAAAGTCTTTTTTGCAGGGCAGACAGTTGAACAAAATAAAAACTTGGTTACTAGAAAAATGACATGAAGGAAGAATTTGAAGTTTGGTCAATCTCACATCTAAATTTGCAATTCCAGTAGAAAATTTTCTAACTCTATTAATAAGTGTATCAGAATGGAGAAAAATAAGTGTAGCAAAATAAATTTAAGGGCAGGAATGGCTGAGTCCTTGGTGTTATCTGAATTTTCCAATTTGGGTTCCATAGGATTATGTTAAAAGTATTTCCTTCCTCGAGGGAGGTAAAGAATAGCAGAAAAAGAGTAAGAGTGAAAATTGTGGACAGTGATGATGTCACCTATTGCTCAGCACATTCTTACTTCATATCAAATAGCTGTTTGCAATGATATGACTATATGAGTGGGTTCCATTGCATGTGCCTACAAAAGAAAGTGGTACAATATGGTGCTCCTTGCATTTATGAGAATTTAATTTGGAGGATGGTTTTGTTCTTCTGCCACCCCAAACTCATTTTCATAAATCACAAATGGAGGGATTTCCAACAAGAGTACTATGCCAAATTTTGCACTATCTGGTAGCTAAAAACTAATAATACTACTCCACCCACTTAATATCACCAATAGCTGTTTGCAATGATGAGTGTGTTCCATTGTATGTGCTTACAAAAGAAAGTGGTACAGTATGGTGCTCCTTGCATTTATGAGAATTTAATGTGGAGGATGGTTTTGTTCTTCTGCCACCCCAAACTCATTTTCATAAATCACAAATGGAGGGATTTCCAATAAGAGTACTGTGCAATATTTTGCACAATGTGGTAGCTAAAAACTAATAAGACTACTCCACCCACTTAATATCACCAATAGCTGTTTGCAATGATATGAGTGTGTTCCATTGTATGTGCCTACAAAAGCAAGTGGTACAGTATGGTGCTCGCATTTATGAGAATTTAATGTGAAGGATGGCTTTGTTCTTCTGCCACCCCAAACTCATTTTCATAAATCACAAATGGAGGGATCTCCAACAGGAGAACTGTGCAAAATTTTGCACAATGTGGTAGCTAAAACTAATAAGACTACTCCACCCACTTAGTATCACCAATTTTTCCAAGTAAAGCAATCCATTGGAAGCTAAATTTATCAATAAGATACTGAAACTGAACTCATATGTAAACATACTATTAGTCAGGATTAAACACATTATATATCAATAATATACTATCAATTCCTTAGACTAATGTAGAGAGAATTGTAGATGGAAAAAAAATACCTATAATCTGTCAACCCAAGGTGGAGGCACACATGAGATTCCAGGTTGGATCCACCTTCACCATGCATAGTGTACCCTCCAAACTGTAAAATAAAACCACAAAAACTATACATATAAGACATTAATTCAGAAAAAATTGGATCAAAATAAAAAGATCCATCAATATTTCACTGTTAAATTTAAATTTGACTACCTGGGCGAAGAGGTCAAATGTTCATATTGTAAGTTTAGAGCAGTGTACTTGTCAGTGCGTATTGGTAAAACCATAACAAATCAACAAATGCATCATACATAAACACTTCAAAAACCATTCAAGTGATGAAAATGTTCAACGTACCCTGAACTTTTGTCCATTAAACAGTGATGTATTCTTCTGAACCCTCGAATCCCATATCTAAACGAAAGATATATACAGCAATCAAATTGTTTAGCATTTGAATAAGTATCTAAACAATTACAAAAAAAATAAATTAATAATAATAAATTCCACTAATCAACATAATGAAATCGAACTACGGCTATTCACCCTTTATCATCAAATGTAGTTATTTCAAGCCTATAACAAGGAAATGTAAATAAAACACTTCTATGCCATCAAATCCAAATGGGATAATTTAAAATCAACTGCAAAATTCAGTGAATTGATTCAATAAATAAATTTATACAAATGCAATATTACACAGAAGAAGATAAAAATAAAAATAAAAATTCTTACCTCAGAAATGGAGTTCTCCAAATAAATGTCTGGGTGGGGAATCCGATCATATGATTTATCCAAAGCCACAGACACCTTCAACCACAGGAGGAAAAAAGAAAATAATCAGACGAATTTAAATACATTTATACATGTGTACATGTCTTTTTTGTTTGTGTTTGATATTCCATTAAAACATCGTATGTAGAATTGTCGGAGAAAGAAACAAAGAGAGTGAAGAACCTGTGATGGTGAAAAACCATGTGGGCATAAAACTAGAAGCTTGTAAGTGGAGTCTGATGTCTTCTCCATTGAAATCCCACACGATTGAATTGCACACTACCTGTTTGTTAAAATGCTCCAAAGACTTCTTCAACTATAGTGTCCCTCTTCCCTTTACTTTTTTTTTTCCTTTTTGAAAATTAAAAATTAAAAATTAAAGATTTATATGATCGGGAGTTGTCGAGACCTAACAAGAGCCGAAAACACTTTTAGACCTTTTTAGACTTTCTGTTTTTTAAAATGGAATTAGTGGTTTGTCTAGGACCGAGTGAGATCAAGTAATACAAGCAGGCATCGAAAAACAACCCCCACTGCTCGCCACATCAAATATGTTCGGAAAGCAACTCTCACTAAAAAAGGAGGTGTACGTAAGTGGATATGCAACAGTAATATATGTTTTAATCGTAAATAAAGCTACATTATAATATACCAATACAAAACATACAAACTACGAGGAATGCCCAAAATGAATAACGATCTCTTGCATCGACGGTTGGGGACTACAACATGGAGCTTCACCACTATGGTTCAAATCCTTCGATTGTAATTTGTTCATGTCGTAAAGTGTAGGAAGATCTCACCTACAATTTTCAATCGTAAATATAATCTCACATTTACCAATAAAATTGTAAAGAGTATGGAGACCCCTCCTAAATAGCAGGAGTTGTATTTCTGGCTGTGCTCTAAGGCCTAATCTGAATCATGGGTTTAGTTCACCTCAAATGAGTTTTTGATATGTTATATTCCTTAATAGTTTATAGTGTATATCTTCCGGGGGCTTAACTCGGCTGGTATGAATTTTGAGATATTAAATGTACATTATATTTAAATAAAATGATTTGTATTCACATATAATAGCAACTTTTAGAAACAAATCATTTGATGGGTTGCATCTAGGGATGGCAATGGGTCGGGTTCGGGTTGGGTCCTATCAGACCCAGACCCAAACACATTAAAAAAATTTAGACCCAGACCCAGACCCATGAAAATTTTCGGGTTCGGGTTCGGGTCTGGACCCGCGGGTCTTAAGCAGACCCAGACCCGCCCCGAGGACCCGTGAAATTTCATGGGTCCGGGTCTGGACCCACAGACCCGCGGACCCGTAAAACCTTTAATATACTATAAAACTCACTTTTTTCGTTTTTCCTTTCTATTTTTTTTACCTATTCAATTTTTAACTAGGGAAAACATGTTCAATACATGAATAATTAACTTGAATTAAAATATGTTAGGTCATCTAAATGTATAAAACGTCGGTATTTAAGTGTTTTGTATTAATCGGGTCCACGGGTCTTAAGCAGACCCAGACCAGACCTGAACCCGAATCGAGTCTGCTATTTTGGATCCAGACCCGACCCGCGACCCGAATATAAAGACCCAGACCCGGTCCATACGGTTCGGGTTCGGTTCGGTACTCGCGGGTCCGGATACAATTGTCATCCCTAGTTGCATCAACTGCATTTTTCTTGTATTGCTAATTTTCCCTACATCAATATATCTAACATTTTGATGTCAACAAAACAAATGTGCAAAGATAACTTGTACAAAGAAAGTTTGTAATAAATCGAACATATACCCACTCAAATACTCAATCATGTTAACAATGTGTTCGTTATAACAAAATCAATAAAGCTAGACATTACAAAAAATATCTCACTTAATTTTGTATTTCAACGTGAGGTAACAGTTTAATTTAATTTTTGAATTCTTTAATTAGGTAACCCTAACCCCATTACCCTAAATATATTATTTTAAAAAAATTTATTTTGACTTTAAATATAAATAAAAGTAAAATTAATATATATATAATGAGGGTGACCACCTCCCCATTTATAACATGAGGACCAAATTTGTCCCTACCCCGATCCATTAAAAACAAATGACCCATAAATATTGTTTTTCCTATTCTATGTGTGTAGGGTTGCCGTGGGGCCTCTGGTGTGTGTGCGCGCTCGGGGGGTCGGTAACCCCATTTCCCCATTTCTTTTTTATTTCCGAATGGATCAGATACTAAGTTCTAAGTATTAACTCAAGTTAATATATTAGTTTTTTAAAAAAAATTTATTTAGATTTTAGATGTAAATAAAAATAAAATTAATATATATATATATAATGAGGGTGACCGCCTCCCCCATTTATAAAATGGGAACAAATTTGTCTCTACCTGACACCAAAACCTATTTGAGGCCCCATCCCCTCCCCCTCCTCCTCTCCTATTTATAACATGGGGACCAAATTTATCCCTACCCTGACCCCAAAACCTATTTGAGGCCCCCACCCCTCTGAGGGTGGAGCCCATGGGAAAACGTCCATCTCTATAACGTAGTGTATGTGATTGTTAATTCATTGAGTGATTTGGTGAATATATATTTTTTTGGAACATAAGTGATTTTGTAAATATTTAATATATAATAGAAAACACAAAACTTAATGTAGAGAAATCATTTTCTTGTACAAAAAGTATAAGCGGTGCTATTGACATACTCTATAATATATTTATGCCCTGTTTTTTTAAGAGTAGTTCTATTGGTATATCCCCTACTGATCTATTCATGCCTCACTTTTTTAAATTTTGATTTAATTAAATAAAATTAAATATTTTTATTAAATTTTTTGGTTTATTTCCACAACTACCAATTTTACTTATTTTTCAAACTTAACACATACCATATATGATCTCTCTATCTCTAATCTCTGTATACATCTCTCTCACCTCCATTGATTGATTTTTTTTTTCTTATTTCTTTTTTTTAAATTTTTTCTTCTTCTTATTTCATGGTGGAAAAGAAAAATAAAAAATAACATGGTACTTTCAACACAACGACAACTTGATATCATTCTAAAGAAAAATTAAACTTCAAACTTATTTCCAGATCCTTACTATCATTGTCAGACAATTCTTGTTTTATATCATTCTCAAATAATTCTTTCAAATGTTTGATATTGTTTTTAGACAATCATTCTCAAAATCTTCCATAATATTTTATATGTGTGTAAGAAATAGATTTTAGGGTTTAAGAGTTAAATTTCTTTTTTGAAGAAACAGATTACTGGTTTTTTTTTTTTTTTTTGGAAAAAGAGTGTAAGATTTTAATAGATTTACTTTGTAGAATATACCTTTCCTTAAATTGTATGTTTCTTTAAGTAATTTTGATAAAAGAAAAAAAATGATATTATATAATTAAAAAAGTGGGGCATAAATAGATCAATGGGTGTGCATATAGCACCACTTCTTTTTTAATTATATAATATTTTTTTCCTTTATCAAAAGTTACTTAAAGAGACATACAATTTAAGGAAATCTTCTACAAAGTAAATCTATTAAAAACTTACATTCTTTTTTTTTAAAACTCAGTAATCTGTTTCTTCAAAAAAAAAAATTGTAACTCTTAAACCCTAAAATCTGTTTCTTACACACATATAGAATATTATGGAAGAGTTTGAGAACGATATCAAGAATATGGAAAAATTATCTAAGAATGATATCAAACATCTATAAGAATTGTCTAAGAATGACATAAAGCAAGAATTGTCTGACAATGATAGTTAGTATCTGGAAACAATTCATTATCAAATATCTGTAAGAATTGTCTAAGAATGACATAAAGCAAGAATTGTCTGACAATGATAGTAAGTATCTGGAAACAATTCATTCTCTGAAAATAAGTTTGAAGTTTAAGGTTTAATTTTTTTTTATAATGATATCAAGCTGCCGGTTGTGTTGAAGTACGATGTTATTTTTTATTTTTTCTTTTCCACCATGAAATAAGAAGAAAAAAAAACTAAAAAAAGAAATAAGAAGAAAAAAAATAAATCAATCAATGAAAGTGAGAGAGATGTATACTGATACAGAGATTATAGATACAGAGATCATTTATGGTATGTAATACTTTTTGAAAAATAAATAAAATGGGTAGTTTTGAAAATAAAACAAAAAATTTAATAAAAAAATTTAATTTTATTTAATTAAATCAAAATTTTAAAAAGTGGAATCATGAATAATCAGCAGTAGGATGTGCCAATAACATATCTCCAAAAGTACGAACGTGGCAAATTTTTTTTTTTTTTGAAACGTGGAACTTGAGCCTTATCAGATCCAAAACCCAACATTGTAGTGACTAGTGACATTTATTAATTCCAAAACGTTTATGTTGTACTTGTAAACGACATTTTTTTAATGAACTCACTAGGAAATTAAGAGTATTAATTAAGCACATGCATCTCTAAGAATTGAGTAGTATTAAAATGTGGTCTAAGGGTACCAAATAATAACTACTTTAATACTGTAAAATAAAATAAAAGACAGTATTTATTATAAGAAGACAATAAATATAAGAATGGTTCTATTGACACATTCCTACTGATATATTCATGTCCCACTTTTTAAAATTTTGATTTAATTAAATAAAATTAAATGTTTTTATTAAATTTTGTTGGTTTATTTCCAAAACTACCCATTTTACTTATTTTTCAAACTTAGTACATACCATATATTATTTCTCATCTCTGTATCTGTATACATCTCTCTCACTTCCATTGATTGCTTTATTTTTTCTCTTATTTCTTTTTTTTTAGTTTTTTTTTTCTTATTTCAAGATGGAAAAGAAAAAATAAAAAATAACAGGGTACTTCAATACAACGACAGCTTGATATCATTTTAAAGAAAAAAATAAACTTCAAACTTATTTCCAGAGAATGAATTGTTTCCAGATACTTAGTATCATTGTCAGACAATTCTTGTTTTGTGTCATTCTCAGACAATTCTTCAAGATGTTTCATATCGTTCTTAGATAATTCTTCCATATTCTTGATATCGTTCTCAAACTCTTTCATAATATTTTAGATGTATGTAAGAAACAGATTTTAGGGTTTAAGAGTTAAATTTTTTTTTTTGAAAAAACATATTACTGGTTTTTTTTTTGAAAAGGAATATGAGATTTTAATAGATTTACTTTGTAGAAGGTTTCTTTTCTAAATTGTATGTCTCTTTAAGTAATTTTGATAACGGAAAAAAAAAAATTATATAATTAAAAAAATGGGACATGGATAGATCAGTAGGGGGTGTGCCAATAACACCACTCTAAATATAGATCTTTTATTTTTATTTTATAGTAATGGGTAGTGTTAACCCGTGCTCTTCACAGGTTAACACAATAAATATTACCATAAAAGGAATTTAGACAATACATTTAATCCCTATATTTATGAAAACTAAGATAATAAATACATTGTTTTGTTTTCTTTTATAGTAATATTTATTGTGTTAACATGTGTCATTAACAGGACATAGGTTGACACTACCATGAAGAAATTAATAAATTTAATCAGTAGAAGAAGATAAGAATTGTGATTCATGAACTGTATTTAATTTCTAAATTAATTTGCATCCATCCACCGACAATGGAGGTTGTCAAAAGCAAAATATTATAAAAAATGGCCAGTCTGCACTGCACTGTCCATGGTACAATTATAAATGATCATGAAATAAATAGTCATTTCATGATCATTTATTTACCCAACAACATTAATTTTTTTTTTTTCATGTTTCTTTTCCCTTTTCTGCGGTTTAATTTAATGGAGTTCTGACGAAACTCAAAAGAGTGAAATAGATAGATATATTTTCGAAAAAATTGTTTTGTGTTTTTCAATCTTTACAAAAGATATATACTTGTGTCTATAATTACATTAACAAGTTAATCATATTATTCATGTATTCGATGAATGACACGTAAAATATTTATAATACTGAAATTATCGTATTGATATACGTACATGTTATAAAGATAGTTAACGATGTTGTATTGTTAGCAACTCTTTTTCGGATTAAACCAAAAAAGCTTCCTTCAAGCTGAGTGTCTTAGTAAACCAGATTGTGCGGTGAATTAATTATATATAATGCAATACTCATGATCAAACATTCATGTTTCTAACCTTTTTTTTTAATGAAACAATCTATTAATGTGATGGAAATTACAGATAAGCTTGCTAATTGGGTACATACATAAATATAAATATATATATATATATATATATATATTTTATGGAGTTGTTGGTGATATCTGTAATGGAGAATTAATGGGCTAGCTATAGAGCTGAATCAATACAACAAAATCTTTTTCTGTAAATGGTCCAGATTGTTAGGTGGGACTTTCTTTTCTTTGCTTTTTTTTTTGAAAAGAAACCCTACTTTTTGTTATTGATTTAGTGGTGATTACTCTTTGATTTGTACTACTAAAGCTGCTTATGTCTTGTGAGTTTGTGATGTTTCTTAATCATGCTTTTAATGCTATATCATATATCATCTTTTGTGGCATGCAATTCACATGAAATAGGAAGACAGTAAATATCTGTTAGTGGGATCATTTGGAAATTGATAAATTAATCAATTATGCACGGGATGTATAAGGAATGATAATTATTTTTGGGTTTGAAAATTGATGGATGGGTTATCCCTTGAAAATTTCCTGTGACAGAAAATGGTTGTTTAACATCCATTTTTGGGTTTGAAAATTGATGGATGGGTTATCCCTTGAAAATTTCCTGTGACAGAAAATGGTTGTTGTAGCTTCATGATCAAGTAACATCTTCCTAAATGAGATGAGATTCACACCCACGTCTTCCTAAATGAAATCTGACACTGATAGATCAGGGTCTATTCCAACATGTTAATTTCCCCTTGTTCCACGTTTGACGCGACCTTAACATGGGACATGACGGGACAAGGTGAGACAAAAATCACAAAAATCTGTCCTACCGAAGACCCTAGGACAACTTGTCTCATGACATGGAATAAGTGTCAAAAAGACCAATTTACCCTTTAAATTTTTAAACAATTATAAATATGTCTAATATATTATATATTATATATTAATAATATATATTATTATATTATATATATTATATGTAATAATATATAATATATTATTACATATATAATAATATTTAATAATATTTATTATATCATATATATATATATATTATAATCTTTAATATATTATATATAATAATATATATAATATATATATATGATATTTTAAACATTATTATTATACATAGGATATTATATATATAATATAATATATAATATATATTATATATATAATATAATATATAATATATATTATATATGATATATTATATAAAATATATATATGTAATATAAATATATATATATATATCTATACATATCTTATATATAATAATATAATATATCATATTGTTATATATATAATGTATATAATATTATATATTAATATATATTATTATATATAAGAGGAGTACTATGGTTATTTGAACCTCTTGTTCCGTCATGTCTCAATCATACCAAACGCATAACAGTATAGTTTACAGTTCTATTCTATACATTTCAAACACAATACAGAACAACTTGTTCTATCATGTCCCGTCTTATCCTCGTACCAAACGCACCCTAAGAGATGATGTGTTGCCATGATAGGTTTGTTTGATCCTGCATATATGTTAGATGCCATTATTAATTACAAGAGATAAAATAATTAAACGAATATTAATAGTTATAAAATGACGTGTGAGATTGTGGGTCTTGTTCTCTAGTCGCTAGCAAAATGTGAAAGCAACAATAGCTAAATAAGGCACAATAAGAATGAAATTAAAAATAATAAAATTCCTACTAAATGCGGCTTTATCTTCCTTTTCTATTCTACAGTAAATTGGAGAGATATATCACTTATCTATATAATAAAGTACAAATAAATTTTTATATTTTCGAAATTCATTAAACACTTCTAAAAAAAATTCATCAGAACAAAGGTCTTTAAAATGATAAATTAGTTTACAATTATTATACGAAAAAAACTCTTTTAAAATTTACTTCATATATTTATTATTATTTAAGGGTTTTTTTTTATCATAGGTCTGTCTTAACCCGATGAAATTAGATTCTACTAACATGATCCAGATAGTAACTCCCACACTAGGGAAGAATCATCTCATACTTTACGATATAATGAATAAATATAAAACTATAATTACAACATCAAGATTTGAACCACCAACTCTGACGATTCGAACCTTCATGAGCTTCATTTTAAAGTCTCAAACAACCACCACCAACACCGGGGGGGAAATTGACCCTTGGTTAAGTAGTGTTGATCTTGACTAGCAAGAGTGGTCAAGTGTGTTGTAATGCTTTTATGTCAGTAACAAAAGCAACAACACATTGATGAGCTATTAATTCATTGTTATCTTCTTAATTTTCCTTCTAGGTAACTCACTGTCCAAAATTAATGCATGTACGTGTCTTAGATGCGTCTCTTCTCCTATAAACATCGTAAAAGTAAAACACAATTACAGAAATACAGAATCGTCAAATGAAGAATGGGGAACCCATGAACATCCATAGTTTGGAGTTTGGAGTTCTGATTCTCTCCCGGTCTGGTTTTTTACTAAGTTTTTTGTGATCAAGTGACATTTAAGCATTAAAAACATTGTATTTTTTTTTTCTCACTAATATGCAGACAAGTGTTTGCAGACAAGTGTTTCATCAAACTGAAGTACTTAAAAAATAAAACGCACACACACAACCCAACAATAAGCCGAGATGAAGAGTGAATCCGAACTCTGAAGTTTTTGATGCTTTTGTCCAGGGTGTGTTTTGCAGGCCAATTTATGAGTATTTATTGTGAAAAGGTAGCTCATGAACTGCTATGTATGGGCTGCAAATTACTTCACACCAATGCTTTATTGCGATCATAAAGAATTTTGTGCTGGCACAGTTCTCTGTTAGATTTCGATCTTTTTGGTTGTGATCCCATTGAAGACACTAAATGTAAAGGCACCAGTCCCAGAGAAGAATCAGATCATATTACAGCTATTTACATTTAAATCTTTAATTACTTAGCTCCATAGAAAAAAAAAACAAAAAAAACAAAAGCAAAATGAAGATCATAATCGTAAATTGTAATGGAACAAAACTTGCTCGTGCCATATATTCATGTACACAACAACTTTGTATCCATTTTATAATTAAAAAAATGCGGACAATCAAATATAGTTAGTTTAATTGGTAAGATCTTTTGTCGTTGTAAACTTGTTTTACACTAATCTGACAATCATGATGAAGTTTAGATTAAGATGAAGAAATATTAATTTGAAAAGAGACATCACCAATTATATATTTATAGGTTTTTCTCTGGCTGGAGCCTAGAAGATGGGAACAATAATATTTATTTTGGTCCCAATTGGCTCTTCGATCTGCAATAACTAAGGCTTCAAAAACTGATCAATAACAACTGAGTACACTAGCATGTGCTGGCTGGACAGATCAATGTAAAAGCTGAGAGAGTCTTTTTCTTATGAATAGAGCAAACAAATTTGTTTTTTTTTTTTAACATCAAATTTTATTAGGAAGGGCCAAAAGGCAGGCCTCACGCCAAAACAAGCAACAAACGATCAAACAGGAGACACACACACAAAAAAAAACCCCAGAAAAAACAGAGACAGAAAACAAACAGGAGACAGAACATGGGAAAGAAGCTCCCGAACAGAAAAATAAAACGCAGCCCCCAAAGAGAAAGCGACACCACAAAAACAAATTTGTATAAATGAAAAAGACTCTTTCTATTTTTCTATTTTTCTTCTCTTCATCCAAAGTAAAAACCAATGAAACCAATTCAACAACAGCACCATTTATGTCAACCTGTAAAGAAAACAAAAATAAATAAAATAACAACCCATCTTCAATAGGATGATGACAATAATACACAGCACCATTTATGTCAAACTGTAAAGAAAACAAAAGTAAATAAAATAACAACCCATCTTCAATAGGATAATGGCAATATATTATTACCTCCCTCTCTCTCTCTACATATATATCATATACAATTGGGAAGCTCCACACCTTTTTGAGTTATTAAAATCCACTAAAAGGGATATTCAACAATAATAATGATACAGAAAACCAATAATAATCAAATTGCAGGCTTGCAGCAGCAGTAATTAAATAACAACACTTGATATATTTTTGTGAAATGAAATAAAAATATGACCCTGCTTTGAATAATATATATATATATATATATATATATATATTTTTTTCTTCTTTCAAGTGAAGTGTTTATACTCATCAGGGAGTTTGAAGGTGGTTGAATCTTCATTTTGAATCCAACCATATTTCTCCATAAAAGGGTTAGCTAAACTCTCTGGTGGGTAGCTATCAATGAAGTCCTTCCACACATTTCCTCCATTATTTCCGTCCAAATCTCTCACCACCTCCCACAAACAGCTGTTGCATTTAAAGCCAGCTCCAAAGCTTATCATGAAAACCCTATCTCCTTTTTTCAATCTCTTTTTGGCCTCCATGTATGCCAACACATACCAAAGACTACTAGCAGATGTGTTGCCAAATCTATGCAGTGTCATTCTTGCGGGCTCTAGATCAGACTCAGTTAGGTCAAGACTAAAACCAATTCCATCAATCACAGCTTTTCCTCCTGTGTGGATGCAAAAATGGTCCACACCGGTCCGAAAATTGATTCCTGCCTTCACATTATTTGATTTCTCTGATGATCCCTTTTGAGAGTTGTTGTTGATAACTTTTCTAACAAACAATGTCAGAGCGAACCGGAGTAACTCTCTTATTGGTAAGATCTTGGGGGAAATCACCCGCAGGTTATCGACGAAGGCACGAGTCGCGGCCTTTGGGAGGTTCTTTGCAAGATGAAACCCTATTCTGCCTTGTTCGTCTTCTCTTTGTATGCAACACTCGTACGATTCGTCTCTATAACCATGATGAGTCCTCACTAGACACTTCAATTTGAACATGGCACGGTGTTTCAATGACCTCTTGTTAGAGAGCAACATCACACAACCACCCGAACGAAACAAACAATTGGCAAGAATCATTGATTTGTCATTCCCTGAGTACCAATGTGGGCTCAAAGACTCAGAAGTCACAACCAAAGCTAGCTTGTTCTTGTATGTCTTGAAAATGTTCTGGACGATATCTACCGAGATCAAGCTTGCACTGCAGCCCATCCCAGTTAGGCTAAAAACCTTGATGTCCTCTCTCATCTTGTACTGATTTATGATCCTAGCTGACAAAGAAGGAACCACAGCTAACATGGAGATATTAACGACAAGAATATCGATTTCTCGAGGAGAGACACCTGACCTGGACAAGAGTTTCTCAATGCTGTCTTGGAAGAATTCGTCCATCTCCAAGATCCCATCTTGCAATGTAGGGTTTTCGTACCCACGGGGCGAGGAAGAGAACATGACCCTCGGAGCATATGTTTCCTCGCCAATGCCGGAGCTGACAATGGCCTTCAACAAGAATTGGTACTCATTGAGACCAAGATTCTTGTTCCTAACTATCAATTCACCACTCATCTCAGTACTCACCTTCCTGTCATCAGTTGGCTTGTAGCCTTGGTAATCTATAATGTAACATTCTTTGTCTTTTCTCTCATCAACCCACTTCCATATCTTGAACAAGAGATACAAAATGGGGACAAGATAGATATAAAAATGAACCTCCATGAGAAAAATAGACCAGAGATTTTGAAGACCGAAGACTGAAGAGAGAAAGAAACAAAGAAAGAGAGAGAGAAGAGAGGATTTGTGTGTATCTCTTTTGTGTAGTAGAACAGAAAAAAAATACAAACATGTATGTTAGATCAGAAATTCATGAAATGAGTGAGGGAGCTTATAAGAAGAGAAAAAAAAGTGACAGTGAGTTGGAAACTGCATGTGAATATGCTAAAGACTCATTTCCATCTCTCAACATCCGCCAACTGATATGTTTTTTTTTCTTTCATTTTTTTGTATATTTAAATCTTTAATAACGGATTCAGACTGATCAAACACTACCCTATAAAACCATGTGTGGGAATTAAAGAGAAGAAAAAAAAACCGAAACACAAAAAATCCCTACTTGTGTGTATGTCAACATCTTGATATGCATATTATACCAAATTGTTTATTCTTCAAGTAGTACAAATTATTGTGATAAAAAAATATATTTATTAATTAATTGGTTGAAATCTTATTCTGGTCAGCAAAGATTATCTCTTTCAAAAGTAAGAATTTTCCAGGGAGGAACGTAGGTTTGAATGCCATTATAGTTCACAGTTAGTAGCTTACCCAATGTTAGTTATCACATTTAAGAAAGCCGGAGGAGGTAGATAGAGTCTTCAGAAGACTCATATATTATTTTTAAGTGGTAATATATTGTTTTATGGGCATCAACAGCACGTCTATATATATTATTTTTAAGTGGTAATATATTGTTTTATGGGCATCAACAGCACGTCTTGATTCTTGATATGGACTTCTATTTTCTTTTGGGTTAAAATCAAAAACACCCCTGATTTTTCAACTATTATTAGATGGGTAAATTAAGATCATGCGTTTATTCAAAACATCTCTTGGATTGTAATGTTAAGGGGTTTTGTTAGGTTAGTAATTAAGGGTAAACTTGTAATTTCCATGTAGTCATAACAAATTTTTAAAAAAATTATCTCCCTCTTTCCTTCTCCCTTCTTTCTTTCTCTCTCTCTCTTTCTCTCTCTCTCTCTCTCTCTCTCTCTCTCTCTCTCTTCAGGTTTTGAGTTTTCCTTTGATTGAATTTGCACAGGTTGTGGCTAGTGTCGGTTGAATTTGAGTTGGTTCGCTCTTTAGGTTTTGAGTCCAACTGTGATTGAATTTGCACCGGTTGTGGCTAGTGTTGGTTGGATTTGAGTTGTTTCATGGTGATGGTTTGTGGAAGTTGAAATTAATGGAAAAAAAAACCACTATTAAAGGCTGATGGGAGATCTCCATTGCGCAAGGAAGAGATATCGCTAGGACTAGGCACAGTCCGGTTTGGTCCGGTTTCAACTAGGACAGGACCAAACCAAAAATTTCGATTAAAAAAAAAACTGGACCAGTTTGGACCAATCTCTTTTTCAGACCATGCCAAACCAAATTATATTGGTTCGGTTTGGCCTGGTTCAGTCTAACGGTTTTGACTTATCATAAAAAAAAATTAAAACATTATGAGAAATTACATACATTTGGTTTTTAAAAAACATACATTTCAATTTTTTAAAAGATAAATACATTCCAAATTAAAATAGCAAGAAATATAAAAATAAAATAAAGTAGCTCATAATCACGAAAACTTTTCATTTGAGAAAGGAAATGATAGCATTCAGGTTTATCATAACGACAAAATGGTCTCAGATGGGTCTGCATGTCAGGCTTCTATCAAGAAAGCAAGTGATGTTGAGGCTAGCGTTAAGAAAGGACTCATCAGATTGCTTGTTTAAGCTAAACATGGGTAATGATGTTTGTGAGCTGTCCAAATCTGATAAAGTTAAAGAAAGCTGGCTCTGTTTTTCAAAAAAAGAAGTCATTGGTGTTTCAAAGTGCAGTGCCAAGTTGTCTTGTGAGAATAAAAGAGTCTTGGTTGACGGTGATGTCGTGCATGGTATGGGGTTGTTTTTGAATTCCAATTTTTTGAAGGGCGATAGAGTTATTTTGAAAAGTGAAGGAGGGTCAGAGTTTGGCAATCAATCTGGAGGGGTGGAAGAAGGTTCACTTTGTAGGAATGGGGTTGGATTCAAAGGCTCATCTAGTTGTGCAAAGGAAATTATTCTGTTGGGTAATGATTCTAGCCCTAGGATCAATAGTTTGAAGTGTGATGGTCCCAATAAGTTTCAATTTGATAGTGGTGGGGAGCTGATCTCATGTTCTGGTGATGCTTCGAAGGTGATGCTGTCAAATATGGATATCAAGAAGATGTCTTTAACTTATGGATTAATTACAATCCCTGTGAAGTGGGGAGACAATGATGACGCCATTAAATATTCGAATATGGGGAATGGTAGGGATTATTGCCTTACTGTTAAGGGTCATAGTATGAAGTTAAGAAGCTCCAAGAATTGTTTGAATTTGTCCTGGAACCTTGAGAAGGAGATCTCTAAGGTTATAGACATTGGCGTAGCTATGGGTTTTGATTTCAATGGTAAGGAAGTGAAGATGGCCGACATCGTTGCTAAAGCTTATTCGAAGTTGATGGGAATTAAGTTGAAAATGGAGAATGCTCAGTAATCTCTTTAGATTGTGGTCGTTGTTGGCGGGCGTTTTCAGGTTTTTGATGCTCTGTTTTGGTGGGGTTTTCTTTGTTCTGGGAGGGTGATGTTGTTCTGTGTGTGGTTGTGTGGTTTCTGGGGCAGCGTGGGTTGGAGGTACTGCCTGGTGGCTGTTTTTGTTGTGGTCGTTTTGGGTGCCTCATGTTAGATTTGGGTTTTTTGTCTGTTTTTGGTTTTCAGATTGTGTTTTTGGCTCTTTGTTTATGGGCTGTTTTGGTTCGTTGGCCTGCCTCCTGTTGCGCTTTGCCTGTGGCAATTGTTCTTGTTTTGTTTGCTCTTCGAACCTTTCGCGATTGCTTTGAATAAACTTTTGCCGTTAAAAAAACAATGAAGATCAGTTGTTTTGTTCCTAATGATTAGAAAGTAGAAACAAAAATAAGAATTATATCAAATTACTTGTTCTGTATTTGTGGTGCTGCCTTAGTTTAATTATATATATATATATATATATTTATCATTATTCAATGCAAAACAAACGATAACTTCATAAAGCAAATGGGAAAAATTTTCAATTTAATCTTAGAGTTCTTTCGATATTGCACTAAAGTTTGTGGGTTAATAAAACACATATGAAATAATAAATCAAGGTTTTTGACTTTAATGTTTCATTTTTTTTAAAGTTTCATTTAAGAGTTTTGGATGTGATCTATACTAGAATAAAAAAGTGTGTTAACTGTATTCGGTTTACGGTCCGATCCGGGTTCAATAAATTTAGATCGACCATAGATCGGACCAGACCATATGGTTTTGTTATAATTAAACCATACAATTTTTTCAAAAGTAAAAAAACCAAACCAAACCAAGCGGTTTGGTTTGATTTGGTTCGATTTGCGGTTTATGGGTTATTTTGCTCAACACTAGAAATTGCTCCTCGTATGGAGGAGGTCACTCCTCCTCACGAATGAGATGGCTAGATCTCCTGATGTAGAATATATTATTGAAGATATTTTTAAAGATTTTGGATTTTAAAAATATTTATTAAATGAATACATATTATTATGTTTCCATTTATTATATATTTAATTAGGTAGTAAATTATTTTATGATTAAATCAAATCTAATTTCCTTATTAGATATGTTTCTTTTTAATTATTTTATGATTTGATTTGATTAAATCAAATTTAATTTCCTTATTAGATATGTTTCTTTTTAAGTATAAATAAGAGCTATTGTAGCTCTTAGAGATGGTTAGCTGGTTTTTGAATAAAAATCAAAGATTGTTCTCTATTTCTTCTATTTTCGATACCTTTACGAGGGTCAATGAATTTGAAACCACTTATCCTTATATTCGTGCGAGGATCAACAAAATAATAGTATGTTGATTTTCGAATCGTTCATGTAAGTTTTTCTCATAAAAGCTTTCACAGCATCGTCTTCTCAAGTGGAGGAGAGGTCGCTCCTCCACACAAATGTTGATTTTCGGTGCTTCTAGGAACAAATTAAGAATATATTTTTCTATCAATAATTCAAAAGTCAACATCAGAACAGTTCCGACACCTTATAATCAACATTATAACTTGTACCAGGTTGTCTCTAGTGCGGTGATTAAATGACCTAGCTAACAATATGATCACTCAAGGAGGGGATTAATCAGCAATGATGATAATTCATATATATAGAAACGCATTTCAGCATCGAAGTCAAGATGGTGACTTGACCAAACCATTTTGGTACAAGAGATTATAAATGGGTCGCAATTGCAGTTGGATTATTATGAATTTATGATGTATTTGCATGTATTTGGATTTTTACGAGCACATATTTTATGTCTCTGCATGGTTTATATATTAGTCAACCATACAAAAATTTGCAGGCATTTTCAGAGAGTACTTGGGTTGGACTTTGCTTGTAATTGTTTTTCAATAGTCGGCAAGTTGAGAATTTATGGCTTTGATTTAAGATACGAGACGAGGCATGAGTTTGTTGGGACTTGTCGAGTTCAAGACATCACCATGGCCGGCCTTGGGCTGGTGCAAGAGGTGCACACGTCCTGGATTCATAAAAAATATATAGAAAACTGTTATTAGATTTTAATTTATAGGGATCCAAAAGTTAGGGGTTTTTTTTATTATTTTTTATCTAAAATCTTATAAGACCTTAATTTATTAGACATATGAATAAGTCTTACAAATTAAGATATTATGATATGTTTGTTTTTTCATTTTAGATGACTTATTACAAATATAAAATTGATTAGGTTGTGTTAGGGTTTCTTTAAAATTGAAATTTTTTAGAAAATTGAGTTTTAGGGTTTTATTATGTGCAGATAAAATTGTCAATATATGAATTGTTATAGGACATTTATGAAAATTTAATAAAAAACTCCACTGTAGCACTTTTTAATATGATAAAAGTAAAAAAAATTTACTTTTTCTAAAAGACAGAAGTTGGAAAAACAAACAAACTGATTTATCTTAATTTAAGATATAAGAGGCAATAAGTCTTATAGTGAAAAAAACAAACAACCCCTTAGTTATTTTTTTAAAACTGGACCCAATATTAATAAAACATATATATTTGCCCTAGGCCCCTGAGATGTCAAGGCCAGACTTGGACACTGACTTTCTACATGTAAATGTAGCCCCATATCCTTATAAATTTATGCCCGTCTCTCGGGTAAATCTGAGTTTTTACCTTTAAATCAAGATGTGCAGGTCAAAATAGGTTTGGAGCTTAATGGTGTTGGTGGGAGTTGAAGTGGAACATAATCATCATAAGAAGATAAATCAGAGGAAAAAGTGACCTCAAGGCGACCTCAACCAGGTCGCCACAAGGTCGCTATGCAATCGGCTCAGGAACCCCATCAGCAGAGAAGAAAGCGACATTAGGGCGATCTCGACCAAAGTCGCCCCAAGGTCGCTATTGCATCAGGTTGAGACTTCATCAGTAGAGAAGAAAGCAACCTCAGGGCGACCTTAACCAGGTCGCCCCAAGGTCGCTATTACCTCGGTCAGGACTACTCATTTCAGACCGAGAGCAAAGCGACCTAGAGTTGTTTCTCATCCAGGTCGCCCCCTTGTCCAGAAAAGGTATAAAATTAGAAAAATGACCTTTTTGCCCCTACCCTAATTCACTCTTATATATATTTTCTTTCCATTTTCAGACCTAAGACCACTCTTTACCTAAAAATTCTCTGAACCTTCATCCTTTCATCTTCCAAAAACACAACCCACACATCTCCCAAGAAAACTACCAAAACACCACATTTCCCTACAATCCAAAGCATTCCCCACATCCATACACCAAATCCATCTTTTCTTCATATTTTTGGGCATAAGGGAGCTGAAGACAACAAGAAGGAGAAGAAGAATCAAGAAAAGGAGAAGACTTGCCATCTAGTTTTCTCTAAACTCTTTCTCTTTTACATTTTGTTGTAGAGCCATGTATTTATTTTCATATATGTTGTGGATAGCTGTAGTTTGAACATGAACTAAATCTTTCCTTGCTAAGACTTGATGAAAACAAACCCTTGGTTTTATCTATAAAGACTACTCCTTTATTCATTTATGCTTTGCGTTATGTATGAATGTTTTTGAATACTTAATGCTTTCACTAGATTGATTACCTTGTGAATGATTTTTGGTGGTGTGTTATGGACCGAGGGGTGATGCACGCCATATGTTTGATGAAATGTCCACTATATATGTCTAGTAAGGTAGAGATACCCGAGGCTAGCGTATATGACTCTTGTGTGTGTGCTAAAGTTCTTAATGAATTCATGCATATATTCTAGGGTCATCGAGAGATAGGCTTTGGGTATGCTTGGATATAATTTCTATTACTCGAGGGAGACTAGAGATTATTGTTAGGTACACGGGTCTACAATACACAAGTGCACTAATTGGGTAGTTGAGTGAGTCTAGAACTTAATTAGTTAGTGGGTGAGGTGAATTCTTTGTCTTAGCATTTCTCATCATATAGTTACATTCATTATTACTTTCAAGTTTATCTTTCACTTTGTAGTTGCTTGATAGCTTAATTTAGAGTAATTGTAGTTTCAAGACAATATATCTCTTTAATCATTGTTCAAATAGTAATTGAATCAATCAATTTCGGTAATCAACTCCTCAATCTTCGTGGGAACGAACTTTACTTACTATTGTACTACACTTCGGCCTCGTACACTTGCGAGCGTCTATTTGGAGCGCGTCAAGTTTTTTGCACCGCATCCGGGGATTGAGCGGAGAGTTGATATCGATACTAGTTGGTTTGTTACTAGTTTGGACCTTTTTCTTTTAATTTTTGATTTAGTGTTTGTTGTTGGTTTTTCAGGCAAGCTACTCTTGTATGCACCTATATACAAGGAGTAGAAATCTAGAATCCTTCGACTTTCATCCAGAGATCGAGAGGCTGGCCCGTAGGAATATAAGACAATCCAGAGTAAACAGAGCAATGATGAACAATCCGAATGTAGTACGGGATCAGGAGGAGTTGCCTCCGGGTGCAGACCAAGATCGAAGAGGTAACTATGTTGAAGATGGACGGAGTCTACAGGATTTCTCTATGCTTAGAGCTGACCAGAACTTGTCATTCATTCGCCGTCAGACAGTTGCAGCCAACACTTTTAAGATCAAGCCGGCGGTGATTCAGATGATTGCCACTACAGTTCAGTTTCATGGACTACCAAATGATGATCCAAACATGCACCTTCATAGCTTCAATGACATATGTGACACCTTCAAGTATAATGGAGTCTTAGAAGATTTTATCAAGTTGAAGTTGTTTCCCTTTTCCTTAACGGACAAAGCAAATGCGTGGCTACAGTCGCTACCATTGGATTCCATCATCACATGGGACCAATTGGCTCAAGCATTTCTGAATAAGTACTTTCCTCCAGGGAAAGCTGCTCGCCTTCGGAACGAGATCACATCTATTGTGCAGTTTGAGAATGAGAGTCTCTACGAAGCTTGGGAACGGTTCAAGGAACTCATAAGGAAGTGTCCCCATAATGGACTTGCTAAGTGGCAAACTTTGCAAGCCTTCTATCAAGAAATGGCAATTTCTATAAGGAATTTGGTAGACGCAGCTGCGAGAGGCTCACTCATGAAGAAGTCGGAGGACGTTGCCCAAGACCTTTTGGAAGAAATGACGCTCAACAATAGCCATTGGGGAGGTGAGAGGCAATTGCAAGGAAAGCTCTAGGTTTGATAGAGGTATATGAAATGACAAATGTGAAAGCCCAACTGGTGGCACTAACTAAGCAAATGAACAATATGAATGTGGGGTCTAGCCAAGTGTATATGACTAGTTGTGAGTTGTGTTCGGGACCTCATCCGAGTATAGATTGCCAAGTTGGGAGCCCATTTGCCCCGAGTTCATCAGAACAAGTCTCATTTGTCAACTACAACCGCAATTTCCAAAATCCCATGAACAACCAAAATAAAAATAACCCATTCTCAAACACCTATAACCCGAGATGGAGATACCATCCTAAATTCTCTTGGAAAGATAACCAACCCTATCCTCAACAAAATCTCAACCAAAGGCAACCACCCGGATTCCAACAACCTCGCTAACAAGCCTTCCACAACCAATTTACGAACAACCAAGCCGAGCGAAAGCCCAATTTAGAGGAGCTCTTCTCGAAATATATGAACAAGCATGATATGAGGATGGAAACTCAAGACTTGGTTTTGAAGAAACTTGATACACAAATTGACCAAGTAGTCCAACACTCTCAAGCTTCTATCCAAAACTTGGAGATGCAAATCGGTCGATTAGCTAGAGGGCAACAAGGGCGACCTTAAGGCTCTCTTCCAAGAGACACGGTGGTGAACCCTAAAGAGCATTGCAAGGCCATTATGTTGAGAAGTGGGAGAGAAGTTGAAGTGCCATGGGGCGTTGGTAAGGATGAAGAAAGTGTTGAAAAAGAAGAGGAAATGGAAGAAAGAGAGGGTGAAGAAGAGAATGGGAAAGTAAGTGAAGAAGACATGCCTAACACATCTCATGACCTCTCATCACCGCCTCATGTCAAAGCCTATGTCCCTCCCATACCGTACCCACAAAGGCTCAAGAAGCATATGGATGCTCACAATTTTGCCAAGTTCTTAGAGATATTCAAGAAGCTTCACATTAATATCCCATTTGCCGAAACATTTTCCCAAATGCCCACTTGTGTGAGATTCCTTAATGAGTTGCTATTCAACAAGAGGAAATTGGAGGAGTTTGAGATGGTGGCATTGACAGAAGAATGTAGTGCAATCTTGCAAAACAAGCTTCCACCAAAGCTAAAGGATCCGGGAAAATTCACCATTTCATGCAACATAGGCACATCGGAGTTTGGGAAGGCCTTGATCGACTCCGGAGCAAGCATCAACTTGATGCCATATTCAGTTTTTTAGAAGTTGGGAGTAGGAGAGGTTAAGCGCACACATTTCACCCTACAACTAGCCGATAGATCAATCAAGTATCCGAAGGGAGTCATGGAGGACGTATTGGTGAAGGTGGAAAATGTATATTTTTCGGTGGATTTCGTGATACTTGAAATAGAGGAGGATGTGGAGATACCCTTACTCCTTGGTAGACCTTTTTTGAAGATAGCAGGAGCCTTGATTGATGTGAAGGAGGAAAAGATGACATTAAGAGTTGGAAATGAGCAAGTAGTGTTTGATATGTCCAAGGCGGGAAAGTGGCCAATGGAAGTGGAAAATTGCTTGAGGGTTGAGGTTATTTAGCCAATTGTTGAAGAAATTTTAGGAGAGACATTTCCAAAGAACCGTTGGAAGCTTGTATAGCTCATGGAGCATCGGAAGAGCATGAAAATGAGAGAGTTGCTGAATTTACGTTGCATTTGAACTCCCAACCTTTGATGACCTTTGGATGGAGGAAGCGGTCTGAAGAATTAGAAGAGGGAAAGCCATAACTTCGCCCATCTGTTGAAGAACCTCCAAAGCTTGAGTTGAAGCAACTACCCGAGCATTTGAGATATGCATTCCTTGGTGATTCATCATCACTACTGGTGATAATCTCAGCTTCCTTATCCGAGCTTGAAGAAGAGAAGTTGTTGAGGGTTCTAAGAGAACATAAAAGGGTAATTGGATGGACCATCTCCGACATTAAGGGATTGAGCCCTTCTCTTTGCATACACAAGATCCTCATGGAAGAAGAATATAAGCCCACAGTAAATCACCAACGAAGATTGAATCCAAATATAAAGGAAGTGGTGAAAGCCGAAGTGCTCAAACTCTTAGATGCGGGGATAATTTACCCGATTTCGGATAGCTCTTGGGTGAGCCCAGTACTAGTAGTGCCTAAGAAGGGGGGATGACTGTTGTCCCCAATGAGAACAATGAGCTCATCCCTACACGGACTGTCATAGGATGAAGGATATGTATTGACTACCGAAAGCTCAACAATGCAACAAGAAAAGATCACTTCCCATTGCCATTTATAGACCAAATGTTGGAGAGGCTGGCCGGGCACGAGTACTACTGTTTCTTGGATGGATACTCCGGGTATAAGCAAATACCAATAGACCCCGCGGATCAAGAGAAAACAACATTTACCTGTTCTTATGGAATATTTGCCTACAGAAGAATGCCATTTGAGTTGTGTAACGCCCCAGCTACTTTTCAGAGATGTATGATGACAATCTTTTCGAACATGGTGGAGCGCTTTATAGAAGTCTTCATGGATGACTTCTCGGTCTTTGGGTCATCCTTTGACGGATGCTTGCACAATTTGGGTATGGTACTTCAAATATGTGAGATACAAACTTGGTACTCAATTGGGAGAAGTGCCATTTTATGGTCAAGGAAAGAATTGTGTTAGGCTATAGAATATCCTCCCAAGGAATTGGAGTGGATATAGCCAAAGTAGAAGTGATAGAGAAATTGCCACCCCCGAGTTCGGTGAAGGGAGTTTAGAGTTTCTTAGGGCATGCGGGATTTTATCGAAGATTTATTAAAGACTTCTTGAGGATCACGAAACCATTGTGCTCCCTTTTGATGAAGGATGTGCCCTTCGTGTTTGATGAAGAATGCTTGAAGGCATTTGAGGTGTTAAAGAAAGAGGTCATTTCAGCTCCAATTATGAAGGCCCCGAACTGGGACATGCCTTTCGAGTTAATGTGCGACACAAGTGACTATACGGTGGGGGCCGTATTGGGTCAAAGGAAGGAGAAGCGTCAACATGTCTTTTACTATGCAAGCCAAACCTTAAATGAGGCACAAGTCAACTATACAACAACCGAGAAGGAATTGTTGGCAATTGTCTTTGCCATTGACAAATTCTGATCTTACTTAGTTGGGTCCAAGGTGATTGTGTACATGGACCATTCAGCTATCAAGTATCTAATGGCGAAAAAAGATGCTAAACCAAGGCTCATACGATGGGTGCTACTCCTCCAAGAATTTGATCTTGAAATTAAGGATAAGAAAGAGTCTGAGAATTTGGTTACGGATCACCTTTCAAGATTGGAGAGGGATGATAGCAGGCTAGTTGAGGAGCCGATCAAAGAAGAATTCCCCTATGAGCAGTTGTTTGAGCTGAAAAGTTACCTAGTGCCATGGTTTACGGATGTTGTGAATTACCTAGCTAGTGGTAGCTTGGCACCTGACATGAATACACATCAAAAGAGGAAGTTTTTCGCTGAATTGAAGTTTTATTTATAGGATGAACCTCTATTGTTCAGAACATGTGGAGACAAAGTGATTTGCCGCTGTGTACCCGAAGAAGAAATGAGAGATATTTTGAGCCATTGTCACTTCAAGGAGTGTGGGGGGCACTTCGGGGCGTCACGAATTGCTAGAAAGGTGCTCCAATCAGGTTATTGGTGGCCAACACTATTCTAGGATTCAATGAGCTTTGTATAAGCATGTGATCGGTGTCAAAGAACCAGCACGTTTACAAAAAGATATGAGATGCCGATGAACATCATGTTGGAGGTAGAGCTTTTCGATGTCTGGGGCATAGACTTCATAGGGCCATTCCCAAGTTCAGTGGGGAAAAAATACATTCTAGTGGTCGTTGACTATGTGTCCAAGTGGATTGAGGCCATTGCCACCCCTGACATGTGAGGCTAAAGAAGTCACAAAGTTCTTAAAACGACACATCTCCACTCATTTCGGCACACCAAGAGCAATAGTGAGTGATAGAGGATCTCACTTCTGTAACAAAAAATTTGAAGCACTATTGAGAAGTACGGAGTGAAGCACAAGATCACCACCCCATACCATCCTCAAGCCAATGGGCAGGCCGAAGTGTCAAATAGGGAAATCAAGAGCATATTGGAGAAAACGGTGGGAATTCGAAGGAAGGACTGGGCTATGAAATTAGATAATGCTTTGTGGGACTACCGAACAACATACAAGTCTCTTATTGGCATGCCACCGTTCCGAATAGTCTACGGAAAAGCTTTCCACTTGCCATTTGAACTTGAGCACAAAGCATGGTAGGCAATCAAGCTGCTCAACATGAGCTTGCAAAAAGCCGGTGAAAAGAGATGCCTTCAATTGGATGAGCTGGAGGAATTGAGACTTGAGTCATTTGAGAACTTAAGGATTTTCAAAGAGAAGAATAAGAGGTGGCATGACAAGAGGTTGACGTTCAAGGAGATCAAGGTGGGACACAAGGTCCTCTTCTTCAACTCAAGATTGAAGTTGTTCTCAGGGCAAGCTAAAGAGCCGGTGGACTGGGCCCTTCATAGTCACTGAAACCTTTCCCCATGGAGCAGTAGAGTTAGAGAATGACAAGCAAGAATGCTTCAAGGTGAACAGGCAATGTATGAAGATTTATTGTGACCATCGGAGTGAAGAGCTCAAGGAGGTGGTCTACCTCCAAGAACCAACCTAAGTCAAGCAAATTCAAGGGAGGTACCATCTTGTACATAGCAATTAGTAAAGTGCGTCATTTTCTTTTGTTAATTTTACTTTTGTCTTCGTCTGAGTTTTGAAGAGAAAAATTGCATACACTCAAATTTGTGTGTTTAAATGTTAGATTAGGTATGTTTGATGTGGTGTGCAAGTTCTTGAAGATGTAGGAAATTACCATAAAAAAATCAGTAAAACAGGTTAGCAAAAGAGGCCCAGCAAATCCGAGAAGAAAACGACTTCAGGACGACCTCAATAAGGTCGCCCCAAGGTCGCTATAGCCTCTGATGAACACACACCCAAGACAGAAGCGACCTTAAGGAGAGCTCAGTCAAGTCGCCTCAAGGTCGCCATCACCCATAGAACCACTAAAGCCGAGACAATAGCGACCTCAAGGCCACCTCGCTCTCATAAAACATAGCGACCTCCGGGTTGCCTTTGTCCCTGAGTCTTAAGTGACATGGGGCCGTTTTGGGCTAGAAGCGACCTGGAGGTCGCCCCAAAGTCACGTTTGGGCGAAAAAACAAATATATGCCCTAGGTCGTGGATAGCAGTTCCAAACCAATTTTTCACAACACAGAAGGCTCTCTAAATCTTCAAGGGGTTCTCTCATCAAATTCAAGGTAATCCTAGACCTAATCCTCTCCATTTTGTGTTAGATTGAAGCATCTACGGCATAAAATTTCTTTTCTTCTTGCTTCATCTCTTGAATTTGTTCATAGATAGTTGTTGGAGGATTTTTGTGTGCAAAGGGGTTTTGTTAAGGTTATTGTGAGTTGGGAATTGATTAATTGATAGTTCTAGGTGTGGTTTTTCTTTATTCGATACACTTTTGCTAGAACCAAGGGTGGCGTGGTCAACTGTGATAAGTATTGTGTGGGTGTTGTTAGTATTGAAGAATTGTTTTAGAATGGCTGGTGAGAGAAAGGGAAAACATGTGGCTAGGGATGGTAGCAAGCCATCTAAGAAGAGAATGCAACCCCCGATAATGTAGGGACCCTTTGGTAAGGGAAAAGGGAACACAATTTCAGAGCCTCCAGATTCGAATGACTCTGAAAGATGGGCTTTGTTTGGGAATAAAAGGATTTGGCCGGAAAAGGGGATCAGTTTGACAGTTTTCGGTAACACATTCATCCCGGAGACAATAGAGATAATGGGATGGACCGGGTTTGCAAGGACCCCTAACATGGCGGCATTGGACCTTGTTAGGGAATTTTATTACTCTATGGTCCCATATTAGTTTTATCAAGGGGTTCCCGTCATGGTTCGGGGGAAAGAAGTTCAGATTTCAGCCGAGAGAATAAACATGTGGTTTGGTGCCCCCGAGAACCTTGGTGACTTAGTTGATGGACTGCTTGAAAATGAGCACTTTGAGCCATATGGTGGAGAGTTGGTCACCAATTTAAGGATGGATGGCGACCATGCGTGGAATGACTATTGCGCCCCATTACTACTCAGTCAACTGGAGTTCGATGCAACCTTTTGGTTGATGTTCGAAATCTATTCATTGGCACCCTCCACCCACCACACCGATTTGAGATATGACCTCGCCCGCTGCCTCTACTGTACAAGGAATGGTCTAAGCATGGACATATGCCAAATTATAATGAAAGGCATCTTCAGAGGTGGGCACTCAACCAAAGGTCCACTGCCATTCCCCTGCTTGATCACTCACTTTTGTGAAGAGGCCGGGATTAATGTACGTGAGGGAGGACTGACCATGTTTGCTCTAACATCAGATATAGGAAAAAAAGGTCTACAATGAGCTTGCCCGATTTAGAGGTTTACAACCGATCAGGGGACCGGGGCTAGAGGAGGACATGGTTGTATTTGATGGTGACCTGCCCGACGACGATCCAGATGATTCGAACTACCATGAGCAGAACCTTGAAGAGGATCAGGATGCATAGCCGGCTGATCAGAGGTCATGGATGTCTCAGGTGTTGAGCGATCTTCAGAAGATGCACCTCCAGATGGACACCAACCACCGGACTTACATGTGGGAGTTAGGGTACTTGAATGAACTGATGGACGACTTTCAAAGGGGTTTAGCTGATGCAGGGATTCAGATTTCTTATGTGCAGCATATGGCTAATGGGCTCTTTACCAGCAGACCAGGGAGTTCCTCTTAACAGGCACCTCAGGACCCCAACATGCCTCACCAGCCTTAGTGATCGACTACCCACCTCTTACTTCAGTCATTTCTCTTGATATTTTTAGGATTTTAGTTCGAACTAGTTTATTTTGCTGGATTTTGCTGTTATTTCTTGTTTACTGCCAGAACTCACATTTGCTTTGATGGTTATCATTGATTTTCATGGATATTTCAAGAATATTGGAATTTTATTGCTCTATTTTATATTTCTCTATCTTAACTCTTTTCTAGAATTAAGTGTGCGGCGTTGTACTGTGTCTAGTTTTAGGGTGGTGTTCTGGTTATGTAGGTTACATTTGTCTTCCCTCCTGCTTCTAAGCCTACATTGCCCGATCCTTTATTGTGCTAACATTGGGGATAATGTTTCGTTTAGGTTTGGGGTGCGGCCATCCAGTGACCACTGTGTGGCGTGTTTTGTGTTAGCATAATTGTCTTGTGTGTTTGTTCATTTTTTTAAAATTTTGCTTGATTGTGTGGGTCTAGTGTCAGTTTTGTCCATTCTCCTGCTTTGCCAAATTTTGGGGCATTTTCTTGCTTAATGAGATGCCCTTGGGATGTGCTTTTGGAGGCAGATTTTTGTATGCTTTGTGCCTCTGAGTCTAGGCAACGGATGATGCTAGTTAAAGCTACACCACATTGCTTGCACACACTTTACCAGACTCTAAGGTGCCTTAGTGAATGAGTATCGCGCTTGAGAAGTCTAGATCATTAGTAGAGATTACCCGTGTGAGGCCATAACCCATATAACGTCCTTATGAGTGCATATTTCATTGTCAAATCTTAAACACTCTTCTTATAGATAACTAAGCATAAACAAAAGGACCTCACTCCATATCTTTAGACATTAAAGAACGACCAATTAAGAGCATCACCATAAATTTCGTCTTTGTTTGTTTGCTGGACTTGTGCCTTTAGAGATGACGTAGGCAATGTGTGTTAAGTCACTTTAACATAACCCAAACACATCCCTTGCCCTGTGTGTGTGCTTGAATGTCCTAACAATGGAGACCTACACACTAAACTCTTAAGTTTTATTTAAGAGTTTTGGATATGATCTATACTAGAATAAAAAAAATGTGCTAACAGTATTCGGTTTACGGTCCGGTCCGGGTTCAATAAACTTAGACCATAGACCGGACCAGACCATACAGTTTTGTTATAATAAAACCATACGATTTTTTTAAAAGTAAAAAAACCGAACCAAACCAAGAGGTTTGGTTTGATTTGGTTCGGTTCGATTTGCGGTTTATGGGTTATTTTGCTCAGCCCTAGATATTGCTCCTCGTATGGAGGAGGTCACTCCTCCTCACGAATAAGATGGCTAGATCTACTGAAGCAGAATATATTATTGAAGATATTCTTAAAGGTTTTGGACTTTAAAAATATTTATGAAATGAATACATATTATTATGTTTCCATTTATTATATATTTAATTAAGTAGTACATTATTTTATGATTAAATCAAATCTAATTTCCATATTAGATAGGTTTCTTTTTAATTATTTTATGATTTGATTTTATTAAATCAAATCTAATCTCCATATTACATATGTTTCTTTTTAATTATAAATAAGAGCTATTGTAGCTCTTAGAGATAGTTAGCTGATTTTTGAATAAAAATCAAAGATTGTTCTCTATTTCTTCTATTTTCGGTACCTTTACGAGGGTTAATGAATTTGAAACCACTTATCCTTATATTCGTACGAGGATCAACAAAATAATAGTATGTTGATTTTCGAATCGTTCATGTAAGTTTTTCTCATAAAAGCTTTCACAGCATCGTCTTCTCAAGTGGAGGAGAGGTCGCTCCTCCACACAAATGTTGATTTTCGGTGCTTCTAGGAACAAATTAAGAATATATTTTTCTATCAATAATTCAAAAGTCAACATCAGAACAGTTCCGACACCTTATAATTAACATTATAACTTGTACCAGGTTGTCTCTAGTGCGGTGATTAAATGACCTAGCTAACAATATGATCACTCAAGGAGGGGATTAATCAGCAATGATGATAATTCATATATATAGAAACGCATTTCAGCATCGAAGTCAAGATGGTGACTTGACCAAACCATTTTGGTACAAGAGATTATAAATGGGTCGCAATTGCAGTTGGATTATTATGAATTTATGATGTATTTGCATGTATTTGGATTTTTACGAGCATATATTTTATGTCTCTGCATGGTTATATATTAGTCAACCATACAAAAATTTGCAGGCATTTTCAGAGAGAGTACTTGGGTTGAACTTTGCATGTAATTGTTTTTCAACAGTCGGCAAGTTGGGAATTTATGGCTTTGATTTAAGATACTAGACGAGGCATGAGATTGTTGGGATTTGTCGGAGTTCAAGACACCACCATGGCCGGTCTGGGCTGGTGCAAGAGGTGCACACTCCCTGGACTCATATAAAAAATATAGAAACATGTTATTAGATTTTAGTTTAAAGGGATCCAAAAGTTAGGGGTCGGTTTTTATTTTTTAATCTAAAATCTTATAAGACCTTAATTTATTAGACATATGAATAAATGTTACAAATTAATATATTATGATATATTTGTTTTTTCATTTTGGATGACTTATTACAAATATAAAATTGATTAGGTTGTGTTAGAGTTTCTTTAAAATTGAGAATTTTTAGAAAATTGATTTTTATGGTTTTAATATGTGCAGATAAAATTGTCAATATATGAATTGTTATAGGACATTTATGAAAATTTAATAAAAAACTACACTGTAGCACTTTTTAATATGGTAAAAGTAAAAAAAAATTAATTTTTCTAAGATAAAAGTTGGAAAAACCAACAACCTGATCTATCTTAATTTATGATATAAGAGGCAATAAGTCTTATCGTGAAAAAACCAACAACCCCTTAATTATTTTTTGAAAACCGAACCCAATATTAATAAAACATATAAATTTACCCTAAGCCCTGAGATGTCAAGGCCGGACCTGGACACCACATGAGTTATTTGGATATCTATACTCATAATACCAAAGAGAAAACTAATACGTAACATATGTTTATAAAATGAGATACATAAAACATTTGAGCTAACAGGGATGTGCAATAAAGACTTTGTGAAGAAAGACTTCGTTTTCGGCATTTTGCTTTGGCTGTTGGTCTGGGACCTTTGGTTACAAGTCAAGTTATTTGGGCCCTCGTAGAATTATGATAGGGTCAACCATTCAAATCTCTGTTGGAAATTTTGTGCAGGTACTCTCTCTAGCTCTTTGATATCTATCTTGAAAATTAATTAAAGTCAGGAAGTCAATCCCAAAAAAAAAAAAAAAAATTGTTAAATGGATAAGGAAGAAATTAGGGCATGTTTGTTTCATGTATTGTATTATTGATTTAAAATTTATATGCAATGCAATATAAGTGTTTAAACAGTCCCATTATATAGCACTAATTAGTGTGAACAGTAATTCTAATACTATCTAATGCATAGAAAAATAGTGGGTTAATGTTGTATTTAATTTGCAGGTGAGATTTTTTATTTTTCAAATCAATTTCAATATTTCAAAAAAAAAATTCAGGTTATAAAATATTAATATAATTATATCAAATATTAAAAATATGCAGGTGCGCTTGATGATGGTTTTAATTTATGATGGTTTTTTTAATCATTAAATCTTGACGGTTTTATCCATCATAAAATTATGACGGTTAAAAACCGTCATTAACTTGAAAAGTTTATTAAAAAAATTAATTTTTATAATTTCTTATTTGAATATATATAATTCAATTAATTTTATTAAATTCAATTAATTTATCAAATTCAATAAATTATAAAAAAAAATATAATACAAATAAATATTCTGTAACAAAATTACACAAAAGAACTTCAAAAAACAAAAAAGTAATATTACATAAAAGTAGTACACAAAATTTATTCAACAAATTTTATCTTATTACAATGAACAACTATGAAAAAAAAGATTACTAACAAATACAAGATATAAAATTTTTTAACTAACAAATTCAAGCTGCAAAATTCATCTAAGCATACTTCGACTTCAACAAATACTTCTACACGATGCTATAACCTTTATGTTGATAACCTGGATGATTAAAACACCAAAAAAAAAGTATGTATCAATAAAAACTAAACACAAGTGGTGTAAAATAATTGCAATGACATGAATAAAAAATAGAAATACAAAATAAAAATTGTACAAGAATTTAGAAAACAAAAACAAGAATATATATAAGAATCAAGTAAAAACAACCATGTAATATGTATGAAAAATAAAATAAAACACGAATAAAAAATATATACTAAAAGAATCATGTAAATAAGGAGAAAAAAAACAAGAATATATATAAGAATCAAGAACAAAAAACTAGGTAAAAAGAACCCAAAAAAAAACAATACTTAAACAAACAAATATAACCCAAAATATATTGGAAAAAAAAACTAAGAATAAAGAAATATATGGTTAAAGAATCATGTAAATAAGGAGAAAAAAAACAAGAATCTATATGAGAATCATGTAAAAACGACCATGTAAAAAGATAAAAAACAATGTTTAATTAAATAAATAGAACCCAAAATATGTAAGAAAAATAAAATAAAACAAGAATAAAAATATAATTAGTAAACAAATCACGTTAATAAGGAGAAGAAAAAAAAACAAGAATATATATATATATATATATACGAATCAAATAAAAACAACGATGTAAAAAGAACAAAAAAAAAGCTTAATCATACAAAAATAACCTAAAATATGTAGGAAAATAAAAATAAAAAAATAAAACAATATATATAATAAAAGAATTATATAAATAAGAAGAAAATAAGTAAGATGTGTATTGATACCTTAAGATGTGGTGAATGAAGAATATTATGAAACAAAGAAAGTTATGAATGTGAGAGAATGATGGGGGTTGGAGGCGGTAATGAGAGATAGTAAGAGTTAAAAAGAGTGTCTAGTAATTAGGGTTTGTCAAATATATTTATTTTATTTGAAGGGATAATGACGGTTACAAACCGTTATGCTTTTACGATGGTTTTTAAAAACCATCACAATCTTATGACGGTTTTTAAAAACTATTAAAATCTACCATTACGACTTTATGACCGTTTTTAAAAACCATCAAGATTTTTGACGCTTTTTTTAAAAACTATCATTATTTTGTGCCATAAAACCTTATTTTTCTAGTAGTGTGGATGTGCATAATCAAATTCAAAACCCATTTTGTTTGATAATCTACCGTTTTTTTTACTTCTTGATCACCGGCTACAATGTCTATGGAAGAATCATATATCACCTTTGTATTGCTTTAAAACATCGATCACTTCAACAAGTAAGGGTTTTATATAGAAAGTCAAGAAGTGAAAGTTTCACCATGCATCCTTCTCTATACTATAACTGATGTGATGAAGACCTTTCATGATCACGATAGTTTTGATCCAGCAGATGATGATCGAAAAATTATTATATATGTATACAGTATATATAAATATTATGTGTAAACTCACTTGTGATCATGTAGTTACAACTGTATTATTCATTGCTAGCTCAAATTGACTTTGATAAGTCAATTTTACTTCTGATCCACACAGAGGCGACTAGGTGCTTGTCTAGAAGTTGAATGTTTGCTATCTAGTTTGATTTCCAGTCTATGTATGTAGACTTTACTTATTGACTACTTCACTGAAGAAATTAATATGTCTAATTTATAGGATAAGAACATATCAAATTATTGATATTAATATTTGATAAGCAATCACTTATTACATGAAAGCAATGTTACGTGAGAGATGCATCATGATATATGCACATCTTCCATTCAATTTCTGCGTTCATGTAGCATGTGATCGGTAAATATAATTTATTAATTATGTTATGTGACGTGAATTGAATGAAAGATGTACACACATCACAATGCATTATAAACTTGATCTTGTGTATATATCTAAATTCCAAGTGTTAAATTAGCAATTTAATCTTTTCTTTATTAATAATAATAATAATAATAATTGTTGGGGATGAAAATGAGTCTTCGAATAAATTCGGTGGATGAAACCATCAGTGGTCTAATTCAGTACAGGAGAATCTCCTAATTGAGTATCTCCTTTTAATAACGAGTATTGATTTCAGATATTTTGTAAGTAAAAGTTAAAAGAAAAAAAAGTTACATTAGATTATGGTGAAATGAAGTTTATATAGTCCCCTGTCTGACGATGAGAGTGTCTTGTCTCCACCTTATTGGTTGAGCTTAACAGATGTCACGAGTGAGGTGACAAGTCTACTGCTTTGTATGTAATTCCACCGATGTAGGTTTGGCGGGTTAAGTTTCCAAATAGGGGAGTATAAGACTCCGATATAGAGATGCACATTTGGGGAATGAGGATGGATATAGGTTCCCCCATCCCCATCCCCACTTCCCAGACCCTTCCCCCATCTCCCCTTATTTCTCCATTTGGGGAAAATAGGGATGAGAAATTTTGGGGGGAGGTATATTCATCCCCAACCCTAGTTCCCCGTTTTCCCCGTTTTCCCAATTTTTTCGCGTTTTCCAATTTTTTCCCATTTTCCCATTTTTCCATTTTCCCATTCTCCCATTTGATTAAAAATTAAAAATTAAAAAAAAATATTTCATTACAAATACAAACTAAAATCCATTAGTGCATTACAAATACATAATAAAATCATAAAGTGTGCATTACAAATACATTGTATTATTAAGGTGCAAGAGTCAGTAGTCTTACAGGGTTGTTTGCCGTTAGTCTTGGAGACGTTAGGCTATTTACCCACCTAGACAGGCTGTGAGTTAAAACCTTAATTTACTGTTTATCTTCCTCTTTACCATGTCTTCTAGCTCTCGTCCTGGGATAGAACCTGACGACGATAATAGTACCACAGGACAATTTGTAGCAAATTACGAGACTAATTGGAATGACAGTGATTTGAATAATGGGCAATTACCTGACATTCAGAAATCCAGTATTTATAAAAAGAAAAACATTTTAGACTTCAGAACTTTATTAGGACAAAAGACTAAAGAAATAAATGTCAAATTTCAACATAATACTTTTTCTGCTAATCTATTAAACAAGAACAGTCTCAATCACTATTGTAAAATTGGTTATAATGATCTTCATATTGGTAGTGTCCAAATCGGGATAAAACCCTTATCAAAAATTGGCCTAAACAATTCTCTTCTTATTGTCCTCCGTGACAAACACATAACTGACTATAAAGAATCCATTCTTGGTATGGCCGAAACATCTTTAACTTATGGACCGATATATTTCCAGTGCTATCCCAATTTTACTATTGCCCTGAATACTGACGAACATAAAGAAAAATGTCTTGTTATTGATATACAAACTCATAACTATAAATTCATCGAACGATCAAGTCCCTATAAACTTGTCTACCGTGTTCATTATCGTGTCCTTACATCTGGTTTAATACCCAGCTTTATTCCTCATATTATTCCAGCAGGACAGACCATATGTTTCAGTGCTTCCCCTTCTGTTAACGTTATGGTTTCTGCTCCAGTCAAATGGGAAAATATTGTTTTCCCAGATGAATGGATTAAAGAAAAAGTTGACCAACCTTTTTATCAACCTCCATCCCGTAACTTACATGATTGTATAACAGATGATGATGGAACTTTAAAAATATCTTTTCGACGGGGAAACTCTCTCAGACTTCATAGTATTTCTAATCCACCCAGTAACAACAGTTTCCAAACTGCCAGACATTCACTATCTAGCCAGTCCAGAGAACATATAGCTAGCCAGATTCCTAGCTTATTCCTGAAAGACAAAGGAAAAGCCCCTTATATCCCTGTCTCAATTCCATCGGATCAATACCACTATAAACCTGGATCCAGTGAAATTGATGAACAAGAACATGTTAACCTTCGTCATAGAAGAAATAGAAAACCCTCTATAGACATACCTACACATGTCACCAATATCCTCAAGACACCCGACCAAACGGCCCATCCTTTACACACTTATGACGACGAACCCACATCACCTACACCTTCCCAAGCATTAACTGACAATGTTCCTCATGGTCCTACTATCAGGACTATTGACGTTATTGACTCTGAAATCCATAGTCATCTTTTAGCTGACTATCATGCTCCTCATAATTATACTTCAAGACAAAAATATGAGAAAAATTATTCTGCTAAAAAACGACAACAATTTCATAAACGATGGATATCCACTATTGATAAACTTATGAAAAATATACCTTTCTTTGAATGGTACACTAATCGAAAAACTCTTGAAAAACAATGTCTTGTTTTAAATCAAAAACGGGATCGTATTTACCGAACTAAACAAGGAGACAAAGTCCAATTTCATCCTCCCCTTAGAAGCTTTGATATTGACATTCATAATGAAGATACCGAACCTGCGGTATCTACTACCACAAGTTGTTCTCCTTTCTGTATCTTTGATGGAGAATTGTCTAATGATGTCAACTCATCTTCTGCGCAAGCTGGAGTTATCATGAGACAAAATAATTATACTAATATCTTTTTAAACACTATAGGTGAACAGCTTGACAAAATTGAACTCAATATGGCAACTTCTTCTCCTATACAAAAATCTTCCAAATCTAATAATCCTCAAGTTTTTGTTCCTGAATCTCCTCCTAAACCTATTCCCCAGACGATACAAAAAATTGACCAATCTACTTCAAATGTTTTACTATTCCCTGATCCTACCGGAATTGAAAAATGTTTTGATCATTTTTTAAATGAAGACGAGCTTTTAAAATCACTTGAAGAGAGACTAAAAAATCTTCCTAAACCCGAAATTCATACTATGGACGATAATATATCACTTTCTGATGTTGATGACATAGAACAAATGATTAACAGAATAACTACCACAGACAAAGTAGATAGTTATAATCATGACCGATATTATCGCAATACCAAACCCTATTATCCAAGACCTACTCCTCCTGATCTTCAATACGAAGAAACTGTCCCATATAGAGCTTATACTGGTAATGCTTGCTATCAATTTAACATTGATGGCCTGTCAGAATATCAGACCATGACTGTCCTTAGACAAATGCATACCATAGGATACATCTATATTAAAAAACAAAACATGTCACATGCTGATGCCGTTACTTCATTAGCTATTGGCTTTGAAGGACAATTATTTGGTTGGTGGACTCATACTATGAATCCAACAGCCCGTGAAACCATTATCAACCACACCAAAGATATCATTACAACTAACCCTTCTTCATCCTTATCACCAGCAACAACCACCACTACAAATCAACCCGACGGAATTGATGTTTTATGTTATACCATATTAATGCATTTTGTCGGCAATCCTAATCGCTTTCAAGGCAAAGAATTTTCTAAATTACAAAATTTAAAATGTAAAAAATTAAATGACTTTAAATGGTATAAAGACATATTTCTGACCAGGGTCCTACAAAGATCTGACAATGCTAATTCTTATTGGAAAGAAAAATTTATCTCTGGCTTACCCACTCTTTTCTCTACCAAAGTAAGAGATAAAATGGTAGAACAGGAAGCCTGCTCTGATTGGTCTCAAATCAATTTGAATACATGGACCTATGGTGAAATTATAAATACGATAAATGTAGTTGCTATCCAATTATGTACAGATATTCGACTCAAGAGTCAACTTAAAAAACAAAAACTTACCACCAAGAAAGAACTTGGTTCTTGGTGTGAACAATTTGGTTTTGACAAATTACCTAACCCTAAACGTCGTAACCATTCCAAAAACAAGAATAAACCTTACCGACGTAAATATAAAGGAACCATACCTAACCCTAATAATAGGAAATTTCGACAATGGTACCATAAACAGGGCAAATGGAAGGAACAGTCAAAATCACCATCCTCAAAAAACAAGAAAGCTCCACGCAGACAAAACACTAAAAAAGACAAAAAACCGATAAAATGTTTCAACTGCGGACAAGAAAAACATTATGCTAACAGATGTCCAGAAGTCAAAAATAAAATTAGAAATCTTGACATATCTGATGAAATTAAAGACAAACTTATTCAACTCCTTTATAATGATGTATCTTCTGATACTGATTTTTCTGATTCTGATGAACTTCGAACTTCCGACAATATTGTTCTTGCCCTAGATGACACTTCTGATTCCAGCTTTTCTTCCTCTTCCACTCAGACTGATTATCAACCTGACAAACAACCTTGTATCTGCAAAGAAATAAATGTCTTAGACCAACATGATTATTCGATGATAATTGGCATGATAGACAATATTAACGATCTCATTGTTAAAGCCAAATATATTAGAGAATTACAACACAAAATCACCACCAATCATTCTACCAGTACTCAATCTAGTCAATCCACAAATAATCAATCTCAATTACCACCTAGTACCCCTTATAGTACCCCTGATTTTGATACTAATGTGGTTGGGAGATTCCAATCCAAACCTAGAAAAATCAATATAACTGACTTACAAACAGAAATCCAGAAACTTAAAGTTGAAATTCGACTTATCAAAATCAATATTACCGAACTTGAACAATTTGGTTTTAACAACAAAGACACCAAGAACAAAGATATTCAAACCGATTCTAAATTTGACAGTTCTAGTGACTCTGAACATGAAAATTCTCCACAAGAAGGAATTAACCATCCAATAGTCTCTACTGTTCTCTCTCCTTCCCATAATAATATTGGACACATAAAATCTTATAAAATCCAAAAATGGTATATTGAAATTGACATAAGAATTTCCCAGGATTAGAATCTCATTGTCAATGCTCTTGTAGATACTGGGGCTGACCTGAATTGTATCCGTGAAGCTCTTGTTCCTACCAAGTACCTTGAAAAAACCACTGAATCCCTATTTGGGGCCAACAAACAACAATTGGACATACAATACAAATTAGCCAATGCCAAGGTTTGTAATCAAGGGGTTTGTTATACAACAGACTTTGTCATGGTTAAAACTATATCTCAAAATGTCATTCTGGGCCTCCCTTTTCTTCACCTTATATCTCCTTTTAAAGTCACTAGTGAAGGAATTGTCACTGAATATTTGAACAAAGAAATTCTATTTCCTTTTATTTACCCTTTGATCATCCGCGATCTTGACACACTCAAAAAAGAAAGCATTCATTACCAATCTCCTCCTCCTCTAGATCATTGTATTGCTAATCTAAACATCAAAAGACGACAATTAAGTTTTCTCAAAGATGACCTATCTTTTGAAAAACAACTCATCCGTTTATCTGATCCTCATATGCAAGAGAAAATTAAACAATTTCAATCCCAAATCGAAAATGAAGTCTGCTCTTCGTTTCCTAATGCCTTTTGGGACAGGAAAAAACATATTGTAACCTTACCCTATAATTCCGAATTTTCTGAGAAAGGTATTCCAACCAAAGCTAGACCTATCCAAATGAATGCTGACCTTGTTGAATACGGCAAAAAAGAAATCCAAGACTTATTAGCCAAAGGATTAATCCGACCCTCTAAATCTCCATGGAGCTGCCCTGCTTTCTATGTTCAGAAGAACGCTGAAATCGAACGAGGAGTTCCTCGACTTGTTATTAATTATAAATCTTTAAACAAAGCATTACAATGGATAAGGTATCCTATTCCTAACAAATCAGATCTGTTAAAAAGACTTTATAATTCTAAAATCTTTTCGAAATTTGATATGAAATCTGGATTCTGGCAAATCCAGATAGCAGAGCATGACAGATACAAAACTGCATTTACTGTACCTTTTGGACAATACGAATGGAATGTTATGCCTTTTGGCCTTAAAAATGCTCCCAGTGAATTTCAATGTATTATGAATGATATATTTAATCCATATTCTGAGTTTGCTATTGTTTACATTGATGATGTTCTTCTATTTAGTAATAATATTGATAAACATTGGAAATATTTGCATATCTTCCTTAAAACTGTTAAATACCATGGACTTAGTTGTCTCAGCCCCAAAGATTACTTTATTTCAAACCAAAATCCGATTTCTTGGTCATAATATCACCAAAGGAACTATTTTCCCCATCCAAAGAAGTCTTGAGTTTGCCAATAAGTTTCCAGACATTATTAAAGACAAAAACCAGCTACAGAGATTTCTAGGCTGCCTTAATTACATTTCAAATTTTTATCAAGAACTCAGACTTATTTGTAAACCATTATTTCAAAGACTCAAGAAAAATCCTCCACCCTGGACTCATATCCATACTCAGGCAATTAGACAAATAAAGACCCATGTCCAAGCACTTCCTTGTTTAACCATTTGCCATCCCACAGCCCCAAAAATCGTAGAAACCGACGCTTCTGATTTAGGCTATGGTGGTATTTTAAAACAATCCATCAACAATAAAGAATGTCTTGTTCGCTATGTTTCTGGAACTTGGAATGATACACAACTGAAATATTCTACTGTTAAGAAAGAAATCCTTGCCATTGTCTTAACCATTCAAAAATTCCAAGATGATTTGATTAACCAAAACTTTATCCTTCGCGTTGACTGCCAGTCCGCCAAATTTATCTTAAACAATGACGTTAAAAACCTTGCTTCTAAACAAATATTTGCTAGATGGCAAGCTCTCCTGTCTGCATTTGACTTTAATATTGAACATATTAAGGGTTCCGATAATAGTTTGCTTGACTTTTTAACTCGTGAATTTTTACAGGGCCATGTCTAGTATGTCTAGTACCAGGGGCAGGTGCCCCCGTGAGCGCGGTAGGAGTTCTCGTGGTCGGGGCAGTAGCCTTAGCCTTGGACCACGCAGATCAGAATCTTCTATGGACTTATCTTTATCCTTATCCAATATCCCCTCTTCATCTAGGGTAGATCCAAAAGACAAATATGCTCATATTGGCTTTTCTGATATTGCCTCAGACATTCGTTCCAGAGAAAGTTCTCCCTCCTTAGCCATTTCGACTCCATCTTTGACATTAACAACATCAAACACTTTTAGCCCTCTACAACTTGATTCCCCCTCTTTTAAAACCGTGACATCCTCTCGTATTAGCCCCCATTCAGTGAAACAGAATAGGTCTGGAGAAATCTTCCGACAATCTTCTCCCAGGCCTCTAAACCAATCTTATCCCTATATTCTTAAACCTTTCTTCGACCGATTTTGTACCATGGAGTTGCCAATTTTATCTGACCAATATTTAGATGAACCAAAAAGGATGGCTGATGCTTTCATTAATCCTCTTTTCTTTCGTTTTCCTGAAGACCATTCCAAAAGACATATCTTCTATGAATTTATACTAGTTGACACTGACTCTATTGTTCTTTCCGATGTTTTTGATAAAATTGACAAAGAAAAACTCCTTTTTAGGAAAATTAAACTATGTAAGATTATTTCTTTGGACCTTTGGGGAAACCGTAATACTTATAAACCTTTCTCCCGACAGTTTATTGTTCCCGAATTTAATTATTGAGATTATATTAAGGCATGGACTTATTTTCTGTATGGACAAAATCCTGGCAATTCCCTTTCCTGGTTTATATATTTTGACAAAAATTTCCAACTTGATATTCCATTTTGGTTCCTTGAATGGTGGGATAAATATGGTCCTACTACTGACATCCTTCCTTCTCCTGTTCTTGAAGGTTTTAAATATTGGTTGGATCATTTTGACAGACCTATCAACTGAGATTTTATCCCTGACTTATTATTATTCTTTAAACATTTCAGTCTAACATGGATCCTCATGTTAGAATATGCTATTTCGGACAAACTGGTTGGCAATATCAATATTCCCTATTTTGGGAGACAAACAAAAATTAAATGGTGGAGTGGTATGAACATAGCAGACCTTGGTGTCCAACGTGTTGCAGCCTGGTTCAATGAGAATCCTACTTTTTGCAAGACCATCATTGACCAATCCCCTTTTCTTATGGCCAAATCTCAATCTCAAGCACATCTTGCTGTTGTTAGCTCTCGATTAGCTACTGCCAGTACACCTGAAGAACTCAGGATTATTGCTAAAGACATGGAGAAAGCCATGAACTCTATATCTTCCCAAATGGACACTGGGTCCAGTAGTCACCACGACAAAGACAGTGATGATGAAGATCCGACCAGATTCTTTGGCCATGATGAAGATTGATCTTATCTTATCTCCATATCAGACTTATCACTTTACTTTCCATTTATCGGCAAAAATTGACAGGTGTTTTGACAACCCGTGACAGCATGCTTGACACCTGGACTGTCGGTAGAAGAAGACAAACCGACCAGCCGCCCCAAAGAATCTACTTTTTCACTATCATTATTACAATGTAATTATTATTTTATAACTATAGTTAGTTTTCTACTATAGTTTGGTTTTACTATGGTAATGTTAACTTACCTCTTCTTGTCTATATAAAGAAGCTACGTCTTCTTGAAGAGGCAGAGTTGGTTTTATGTTTAAGTTTACTTCAGAGAGTTCAAGACTATCTTTCTGGAATCTTTCCTCTCTACTTGTACACATCCCTCTCTCACTGTAAAATAATTTCAGAGTGATCAATAAAGTTTGTGACCATTCCTGTACACATCTGTGCTGTCAGAATATTTAAATTGCCGTAAGATTTTCTGATCTATCTTTTTATTTATGTTTCTGTATTTACTGCATATTATCTTGTGGGTACTTTTATATTTGTTAGTTATACGTTTTGGTACATAATAAAATCATAAAGTGTTACATAATATATTTATTTATTTATATATGTTTTTGGGGAAATGGGGGAATGGTGATAGGAGGAGGTTACCCCATCCCCATCCCCATTTCAATATATTTATGGGAGATGGGGGGACCTCCCCCCATCCCCATCCCCATCCCTATTTCAATTTGGGGATGAAAATCATCCCTATCCCCACCCCATTCCCCATTTCCCCCCAAAAAATTTCCCCAAATGGGGATAGGGACATGGGGATCCAGGGATCGGGGGAAAATGTGCATCTCTACTCCGATATGAGATCTAAAATAGTACATCAGAGGTGGTATGTTTCTATAGTTTCACTACAAGAAAATTGATACATAGTGACTAACTTTTTATGACAATATAATAAATGGTCACTGAATGTCACTGAATCTCTTCACCTGGAGGGGAGGTCACTCCTCCACACAAAGAGAGATGGCCGATGGCCGATGGAGTTCGCTGGACCATCGACCACCTGCACTTTCCTTTTTCCTTTTTATATTTTATTAATTATTTTATAAAAATTAATAATTTTTAGTCTTTTATTAAATATCTGTTTTTAACAATAATTATTTTTTAAAGAGGTGATAGGCTTTTCAATGTAAAGGGCATAACGGCCTACTTCTACGTAAAGGGTATAACAGCCTTTTTCACCGTCAAACCAAAGTCAATGTAATATAACTGTAACTATGTTGAATTCTTGGGGTGGTTTTGAATAAAAGCATCTGTCTCTAGATATTCAATAATAGTAAAAAGGTCGATGGAGGTTTTTAATTTTAACCTTTTTTATTCAATAATAGTAAGAAGATCAATGTTTTTAATTTTAACCCTTTTATTTTAGTGTGAAATCTATTTTCAAAGAACCAAATCTTTCGGTGCTTCTAGAAACAAATTAAGAAAATATTTTTCTATAAATAATTCAAAAGTCAACATCAGAACAGTTCCTACACCGTATAAACAACATTATAACTTGTACGAGGTTGTCTTTAATGCGGTGATTAAATGACCTAGCTAACAATAATGATCACTTAAGGAGGGGACTAATCAGCAATGATGATAATTTATATATTTAGAAAGACATTTAAGCATCGAAGTCAAGATAGTGACTTGAACAAACCCTTTGGTACAAGAGATTATAAATGGGTCGCAATAGCAGTTGGATTGTTATGAATTTATGATGTATTTGCATGTAATTAGATTTTTACGAGCACATGTTTTATATCTCTGCGTGGTTATATATTAGTCAACCATACAAAAATTTGCAGGCATTTTCAGAGAGAGTAATTGGGTTGGACTTTGCAGGCAATTGTTTTTCAATAGTTGGCAAGTTGGGAATTTATGGCTTGGATTTAAGATACGAGATGAGTCATGAGTTTGTTAGGAGTTGTCGAGTTCAAGACACCACATATGTGATTTGGATATCTATACTCACAATACCAAGAAGAAAACTCCTCAAACATATATATATATATATATATATTTGTAAAGTAAGAGATATATAACATTTGAGCTAACAGGAACGTGTAATAACAAGATCACATACGAGACGAGCAGTGTTCTAGTAATCGGTCTAGGCGGCCGATTAATCACTCCGATTCCTCTAGGCGGCTGGCAACTGAGGTGAAAAGGCCAAAATCGATCACATTCCGCGGTTTCTGACTACTCGTTCATGGCGGTGACTAATCGGCTAGGCGGCTAGGCGGTGGTCAAAGCCGTTGACCCCGCCTAGCATATTTAAAACAAGCCTAGAAATTCCGAAGAAGAAAATAAAAAACCTAATCTTTGACTACCAGGTAAATCGAACTCAATCCCTCACTTTCAGTAAAATAATCACAGCCAACAACACTTCACAGTAAATAACCCTAACAAAATACTCTATGATCTCACTTTACAATCACTTGACTTCACAAGAAATCAACAAAAAATTCACCCAAAACACTCAAGCAACTTTTCAAGAGAGAGAAATATTCTACAAGACCTAACGAATTTTGAGAAAAATGAAATTATAACCCATCCCATTCTCTTTCTTCTTATATAGCCTTATCACTGGGTGTTTTTGTAATCTAGCAGAACCAATTGTAACTTGCCACTTCAGATTGCATTTTTGACTTAATGCTTGTTTGATTGAGCTTTCTACTGGCTAAAAAGGTCTACGAACCTCTATTTGAGTTTTTCAGAATTGTTTGATTAGGCTTATGAAATTGTCTATGTTAAATTTAGTAGAGGCTAGTAGAGTTTAAACCTCTACTAGGTAAAAGCTCATTCCTAGGTGTTTTTGTAAATAGACCTTTTGAAAAAAAGAAGTATTTGACTTATATATCCCTAATTTTTTCTTATTGACATGGAATACCCTTATTAAAATAAAACCATGGAACCTTTTCATATTCTTTATTCTTTGCTCTCTACAGATAGATTATTTTCTTTGCTCTACACAAACTAGAAGATCAGGTATGTATAATATTTCTTCATTATTATTTTTATTGCTTTTCGATTATCTTTATGTTTGTTCTATTGGCTTTGATTCAATTTTTTATTTCTTTTTATTGCTTTTGATTACTTTATTTTTTGTCAAAAGTTTGAAATACTGTCCATGTTTTTGTATATTCATTACCAAGTTGTTTGATTATTGTACAATGAAGTTTTGAGCTTTAAATTTCCTATTTTTTTTGGATTGGGTTTATCACAGAGGAGCTTGAGTATTTGAGACTTGTGTTTTGTTCTGTACTTAACAGTAACATGAAAATAGCAAAAACAAAAGTCTTCCACTTAGTAGATTATGCATTTGATGGTAATCTCATGATATTTTGATGCTAATATGTCATATGTGCACTGGCTATAATTTTTCGCTATAACTTGTGATATACACTGATATGCAGAGCATAGTCTTTTTATAGGATTAGGTTGCCCTGTTTACATTTTATAGTAATTCTAAATACAGAAGCATGAATTGTGAACAGTAGTTAGACAAGGGGCACACAGATAAGTTCTGTAGTTTTGTATGGATGGAAAAACATCTGTTAATGTAGTAAAACTTGATATTAGATCAGATTTGAGGTCATTAGATTAATTCTATAGCTACACAGTTTTTAGTTTCTATGAATGCTACACTTTGATGACATTAGGGCTTTTAAAGAGATATAGGGAATTTAGGGAATTTTAAAGTAAGAGACAGGGAATCATTCAACAATGGAATAGTGAGCAATTTATGATATAAATCATGCATTCTACTCAACTTAATAAGAACATAGAAACTTTATATTTCATTTATAAAATAGGACATGCATATACCTGGAAATTGGGACCCATAGACACAAGACTTTTAAGAGGAAGTGTGATATAATTGCACTAATATTGCAGCCTCATTGTAGTTTACCCCATCAGTATTTTTCTTGTTTCCCGAATTGGTCAAGCAGAAATCCAATATTGACCCTTGTCAGCTCCGAAAATTATAATAATATTTATACCCATTTATAAATCACAAAAATTTACAGAGTGATAGTAGACATATCATTCTACCTACATATAAATTTTCATAATTTTTAACGATAATTAACCAACCCAAACTTTTTAAAAAAGAGAATGCTACTCAAGATGTTTACAAGGAGCGACATCCTAATCGTGAAATGGACAAAGAACGTGATAGTATTGCGACTCTTCTCATGCTTCGACGATAACTTATTTAATTTTGAATTTTTTCCATTTAACTTTTTACCTTTGTATGAGATATTGATAATTTTTCTTTTGTTTAATATTTGACAATGCTTCAACTTTGTTGAAAATTTAATAACTTATGGTTATTATTTTAATCTTTTAAGTTTATACGGTGAAAGTTTTGAATTTTATTATTATTGTGCCATAGAAAATGTAGTTAACTGTATAAAATATTTTAAGTTCAATTTTTTTAGAGTGAATAAATAATGTCCTTTTTAGTAATTTAACTTTTTAAGATTTTACAACCAAACGGTCTACTGCTATAAAAGTGTTTTTTTAATTACCAACCAAACGACTATAATTTTTTTCCAAAAGCTCTATTTCAATTAGACATACTACAAGTAGATCTTTTACGAATAATGGATTTTCAAAAACCCAACCAAACAAGCTCTTAGCTTGTTATCGAATACTTGATAACAATCAAAACAAAACCATTTTGATTATAATGAATTTGATTGGCTGCAGCAATTGATTATGTTCTCATTATTGGATCTTCATTCTGGGCTTCTATTTGGGCTTGAAGTTGGCTTGTACGTGGGCTTTAAAAGTGGACCACCTGATGAGCTAAGATGGACCAAATGTCCACACAGATGATGATACGGATGAGGAAATTGAAGTTCAGTTTGAATCCGATGAAGAGCGTGTCGATATCCTTGGAGGGGGAGACATAGACTAAAACTTGTATAGTTTCTTCATTTCTTGTTTTATAATTTACATTTTGAATGTTGTTAACTTTTTGATGTTTGTTAGAACTTATAACTTGGAATTTGTCATTTTGATTTGATTGTGTCTTTATGTTTGGATTTTATGTTGGATTTGGATTGGTTTGTGATTGCATTTGGAATCTTGGATGGGTGTTTGGGGATTTGGATTGGTTTATGATTGGATTTTGATTGGTAATTTGGCATTTGTTGATTAGGAAAGAATATTTTTTGGATTTGATAATTGGGGATTTGGATTGGTTTATGATTGGATTTGGAAATAATTTGTTGGAAATAATTTTCTTTGGAGTTCTAATTGGAATTTGTTTGTAATTGTGTTTTCCGATTAATACCTGATTGATCGCCGACTAATCGGCCTAGGCGCTAGGCGCTAGGCGCTAGGCGCTGGGTCTCCGCCCGACTAGCGTCTAGCGCTTACTAGATCACTGGAGACGAGTCATGAGTTTGTTGGGAGTTGTCGAGTTCAAGACACCACATGTATGATTTGGATATCTATACTCACAATACCAAGGAGAAAACTCCTCAAACATATATATTTGTAAAGTAAGAGATATATAACATTTGAGCTAACAGGGACGTGCAATAACAAGATCACATGTAGATGATAATTGTGAAGATTGAAGAAAGATTTTCGTTTTCGGCTTTTCGCTTTTTGCTTTGGTAGTTGGACTTGGACCTTTGGTTACAAGTCAAGTTATTTAGGCCCTCGTAGAATTATGATAAGGTCAACCATTCAAATCTCTATTGGAAATTTTGTGCAAGTACTCTCTCTGGCTCTTTGATATCTATCTTGAAAATTAATTATCAATCCCCCCAAAAAAAAAATTTGTTAAATGGATAAGGAAGAAAATAGGGCATGTTTGCTTCCTGTATTGTATTACAGATTTAAAGTGTATTATGTAATGCAACATAAGGGTTTGAACAATCACAATGTATTGCATTAATTAATGTAAATAGTAATTCTAATACAACAAACACAACACTATCTAATATATAGAAAAATGATGGGTTAATGTTGTATTAGGAAGTGAGATTTGTTTTTTTTTTTTCAAATCAATTTCAATATTTCAACAAAAATCAAGTTATAAAAACATTAATATGATTATATCGAATATTAAAAATATTAATTATAGTAATATTTCAAAAATAATTATATATATTATATTGAAAATAATTTAATTAAATATAGTTATGCATCAATCATTGTCAACTTTATACAATCTAATACAATGAGAATTGCTAGATTTAATTGCCAGGTGTCACTCTCCAAATCACTTGATGTTCTCCATGTGACACCGGAAGATATTTACTTTTTTGTCGTAAATAATGAGATATAATATTGTTTTTATTTACAAAAAAAACAGTCATCCATTTATAACATAAACCTTAATTGATCTTTCATTTTACAAAACTGTCATCAAAGACCAAAATCCACATCAATTCCCTCCAACTGTATTGTTTTTCTCCTCATCACTTCAACTTCTCAACTACGTTTATTTTTTAACAGTGAAAACAAAAAATACATACACAACTCCAAAACCAGTGAACCAAAAAACTGAACAGGAATGTGCAGCTCTTTCAAATCAAATTCACCAAACAAAAAGCATAAAATCCCATCACAATATTTTTTGAAATAGGGGAAATTAAAAAAAAAAACATACACAAGTCCAAAACCAGTGAGCCAAAAAAAGCCGAACAAGAATTTATAGCTCTTTCAAATCAAATTTATAAAATAAGAAGCATAAAATTCAATCACTATAAGACTCAAAACGGACTCCTTATATTTTTAAGACAAGGGACATAAAAAAAACATACACAAGTCTAAAGCTAGGGAGCCGAAAAAATTAAAATCCAAACAAGAATGTGTAGCTCTTTCGAATCAAATTCACCAAACAAGAAGCATAAAATCCCAACATATTATTTTTTAAAACTGGGGAAATAAAAGAAAACATACACAAGTCTTCTTGAAATTTTTTTCTTTGAATAGAAATTTAAACATATACATTCTTGTTGAGAAGTTGAAGCGATGAGAAGAAAAAAAACCTACAAAAAAATCACATCTCAACACAAAATATATACACAAAAAGTAGTCTAAATAAAAAATAGTAAAAATGTCCAATCAAACTGTTCATAAGCTCCATAAAAAAAGTTCATAAACAATGAAAAATATAATTTTGATGAGATTATATATATTTATTACATAAAAATAAAAGAAATACCAGCAAATTTTACTCCAAATTCTCTTCTGTAGTTGAAAAGAATTGATATGGATTTTGGTCTTTGATGGTATTTTTGTAAAATAAAAGATAAATTAAGATTTATGTTATGATGGATGACTGTTTTTTTTTTGTAAATAAAAGCAATACTATGTCTTTTGATTATGACTCATGATTTAAGACAGAAAAAATAAATATCTCCAGGTGTCATATATGGAGAATAGCAAGTGAATTTAGAGAGTTTTACATGGTGACTGAAGACTGTACAAAAATAATCTAATCCAATCCAATCCAATCTATTTCTGTACAGTACAATATAATACAATACGATGCACCAAACATGCCTTTAGTATTGAGTTTTGTGATACCAGAAACCAGCCTGAGGAACTGATTCCGACAGGTAGCACGGCGCGGACCGTGGCGGAGACAGGGAGCCCAAGCCGCGGCACACACAACGTTGAACTCCAAAAGTTTGATGTAGTGCAGACCGCGGTGCGGACATAGCACACATACCGCGGCACAAGGGGTGGTGTTTTCCAGTAGGTGATATACGGAGTATACAGCGGCACAGACATGTGCCTACACCGCGGTATTCTGAGCGGTGGAAGACTAGACATGACCACGGTTCGGTTCAAACCATGAAACCGAACAGTAACGGTGGAAAAAAAAACCAAAGACTGAAAACCTGAACTGGGGTTTCGGTTTTGAAACCGGACCGAAACCGTTGATCGTGCCAAATATGTAGTATAATTAGGCCCTCAAATCCTTACCTTGTGTTCTATTTTTATGCGTTTTGGTATCTCTAATGGGTTGTTATGTGCGTAATTGTAGGAAATGGTGTAATGATGGGTTTGGAAGCATGTTACTGTGGTTCCGGCAGAAAATGGGTAAAAGGAAAGACAAAGGATCATAAGCAGCTCTACAGTGCGGGTCAAGTACAGGTCAAGTGCGGGTCGCAACTGCACTCCAACCGCACTCATGCCCATAGCCGGGACCTGATACAGGAGAAGAGTTAAAGTGCGGGTACAGTGCGGGTCATCCAACCGCACTCCACCCGCACTGTTGCCAAACCAGAGAAGTTGATTTGCACCTGACATTAAAGTGCCGGTACAGTGCGGGTATAGTGCGGGTCATCCAACCGCACTCCACCCGCACTATTGCTCAAGACAGAGGAGTGGATTTTGCACCTGACAATAAAGTGCGTGTAAAGTGCGAATCAAGTGCGGGTCAAGTGCGAGTCAAGTATGGGTAATTCAACCGCACTCCACCCGTACTATTTCCCAGATCTAAGAACTGAAGATGAAGACAACCTATTAAGTGCGGGTAATTCACCCGCACTCCACCCGCACTCCGCGCGCGCCAGTTTGATTTTTGAAGTTTAAGTGACCTATTTTTGTATGATGTATAAATAGAAAATGATGGAAATGTTTTAGAGAGCCTTTGACTCCGTTTTTCAGAGGTTTTACACAACTTAGATCTAGAATCTCTCTCACTCTCTCTCACATACTTACATTCTCTACTCAACTTCAAGGAAGGTAGGAGATTGAAGCAACTTCAAGGAAGGAGATGTTCTCCAAGGGTTCTTTCTATTTCCTTTCTCTTATTTTCCTAGTTGTAATGAGTAGTTAAATCCCCTCTAAGGGGTTGATGGAGTAGTTAGTTGGATATTGGGCTTGTACATAAACTTGATGTTATATTTATATTCATGTCTATCTTTCATTGATCTATTCTTGCTTTGAATGGTTTCCATTGATTTCTTGTTTAGATACATCCTCTTAGCAAGATCTCTTTGGATTATGTATGAGTATTGCATCTAGATATACATCCTATTTAATTGTCTCTTGCTCTAATGAATGGACTAAACGTCATGAATTCCTGCTCTTAAACCGTGGTCTTAATCTAACCTTGACCGAGTTTCAGGCACTATACATCTTAGGTCGGATCTCATGAGAGGATTAGAAGTCGTCACTATACATCCTAGGTTGACTACATTTACAATCGGTTGAGCCATTGATAGGTAGACGAGCTTCATTTTCAGAATCTGACCAACAACCAACACTATACATCCTAGGTTGGTGGTTTACGACGGATTAATCCCAAATAGGTGGTCCTCACTATACATCCTAGGTTGGCCATTTTCTAGGGATAAATAACCGACTCTATACATCCTAGGTCGGTTACCTTTGAATAGACGTGCCTATTGACAAGTTTGTTGCATTGCCCAATATTTACTTTCGTATCAGTTAACTCATTAGTTTCCATCAACTGTATATCCTTTATCCCATTTCCCCTTCCTCTAGTTTGCATAATTAATTTAGTGTTACTCATAGGATAATTCACCATCTACATCTTCATCATTTTATGTTTCGTTTATTATATATATATATACACATTAACATTACTTTTACAATAGCTAACCTTAGCTAGCTCCGCTCCATGTGGACGACACCCCACTTGCCACCATACTTATGTTTTTCAAACCAATTTAGGCATCGTGAGGTTTTTACAAATATTGTTGTCGAATTGATCTTTTAAAACGACACACGAGAATCGTTCTGTCAAATGGCGCTGCTGCCGGGGAACGACATGTTTAGTTTGATTAGTTTTGCATGAGTAATAGTTAGTTCTAGTAACATTTCTGATATACCTTATTTGTGTCTCGTTACGTCGTGCGTTATTTGTTTCTGAAAGTTCAGGATTCTAGGTATATGCACGGAAGAAGATCATTAAGAGGAACAGTATTGCCAGGTGACGACAATATAAATCAGTTGGGTAGAAGAGCCGGTCAGTTAGACGAAAACATGGAAGCAAGTGTTCCTATGGATCAGCCTGAGCAGAATAGGGAAGACAAAAATGATCTGAATTAGAATGAGTAGCAGTCTCGTGAGCATGAGGGCAGTGTACATGGAGATGGACAGCTAGGTCTCACCATAGGCGAGTACACACTCCCGTTTGTAGGTAATGGGCCCACTGCCATAGTACTTGATGATGTGACAAGACAGTATGAGTTGAAGACTATGCATATTAGCCTCCTACCATCTTTTAGTGGGAGAGTTATCGAGGATTGCCTTCAATTTATGAAACAATATGGAGCCACCCTAGAAACCTTTTCGGTAATGGCTCGCCAAGCAGTGCTGACAAGAGAGCAGCTTCACCTCAGGTGTTTCCAGTATTGTTTGAAGGATGCCGCCATGACATGGTACATGAATTTGAGGCCAGGATCACTGGTAACATGGAGTCAGGTGTGCAAGGTCTTTTTCAACAAGTATTTTCCTTCACAAAAGGCGAAGGACCTAAGGTTGTAAATATCATCCTTTGTTAAGGAGGACGGTGAACCTTCCATGAGGCATGAGAGAGGTTTAACTTGTTGTTAGCATAAATGCCGCCGCATACATACCACCCAGAGTTGAAGGTGAATTCCTTCTATAGCGGACTTTCACAGATCACGCAAATGCTAGTAGACAATGCGTGCGGGGGTATAATAGCAGACAAGAAAGCAGTTGAGGCATATGATATCTTGGAGAAGATTGCCCAGAACTCACAGTAGAGGATATCACACATGAGAAGGGGCGGAATGATAGAAGTGGGTCAGGATACCCAAGTTCAAATTCAGATGTCAAGAATGAACAAAGAGCTCCAATCGATCAAGGAGCTTATAACTGGAAAGCCAGGGTCCTCCCAAGGAGTGAGTCAAGTAATGAGGGAGATAGAAGGAGGAAAAGGGCAGTTTGGTCAAGAAGAGCAAGCCCAGGCCCTTGGAGAATTCCAAAGGCCAAGGAATGACCCATATTCAAACACATACAACCTAGGGTTGAGAAACCACCCAAACTTGTCTTGGTCCAACAACAACCACCTAGGGGCAACAAATTACCAAGGTGGCAACAACAACTATCAAGGTGGAAACAACCATCAAGTGTACCAAAACCGTGGGTACAATAGGTATAACCAAAGAGGCCCTAGCAACAACAACCAATAGGGAAGTTCTATTAGTAACCCACCAACCAACTTTAATTCCCAAGCACCAGCTAGCCAACAAAAGGACAAATCCCTAGAGGAGATAGTGAGCACAGTGATCAAAACAGTTGGTATCGAGTCAGAAGCCCTCAAGAACACCTTGCATGCATCTGAGCAACGAATGATCGCTTACATGCAGTCCAATGATCAGAGGGCAAATAGTCATGGAGGATCACTGAAAAAGATGGAAACTCAGTTGGCACAAATCTTCGATGCATTGGTCAAGAACAAGGGTAAGGCATCAAGCATCGATGGGCACGTTAACGTGTTAGAGGTAGTCGAGTTGGGAGTTGAAGAGGGGTTAGAAGAGGAAACTATCCCAAACCAATACCAGATTCTAGACAATTCTAGGGAAGAGACCGTGAAGAGTGTGGTGGAGGTCACATATAATGAAGATGAGGGAAGTGGCATAAACTCCCCCGTTAAGCTTTCAGACCTCGGAAGTTTCGTAATAGAGGTAACAATTGAAAACTCACATAGGATGGGAGCAGTGCTTGATATGGGGGCTAGCATCAATATGATGCCATTAGAGGTATACAAACAGTTGAAGATTCAGTCAATCAAGCCTACTTCTCAGACTCTTATCATGGCAGACAATTCTCCCATCACCCCAGTTGGTATAGTGGAGGAAGTCTATGTGAATGCGCACATGCACGGGTTGATGGTGCCGGTAGAGTTTGTTGTGTTGAATTGCAAGAGAGGAGAATCCAGTGGTAGGGACTGGGAATTGCTTTTAGGGAGGTCATTCATGGCCACAGCTGGTATGATTGTAGATATTCGTTCTAGGGACATTTCCTTTAGCTGTGGAGGCAAGAGTGTTAACTTCAAGGTCAATTCCCCCGAAGCAAGCCAAGTAAAGGATTGTTTTATCTTGGAAGCACCCAATTCAAGAAAGAAAAGAAGCCGGGTGTTCACCCTTGTGTAAGCTTTTGAGGGTGTGAATGAGATGGAAATGGGAAACCAAGATTGCGTTAAGGAAAGACAAGAATGTGAACTTGAAGAGGATGAATCAAGTACTGTCACTTTTGAGGAGATATGTGAGCTTGAGCAAGACAACACGAAGCTCAAACTAGAGGTATATTTGCTCAAGGCCGAGAATGGAATGTTGAAGAAGAAATTGCATGACTTCTCAATATTGAACAAGAGTCTAAGGGAGCAAGTGGTGGAACTTGCTAAAAAGGAGGAGTTAGTCTCCAAGAACCTAGAAGAATTGGCAAGGCTCTCGGAGGAATTCGAGGAGGAGAATGAGAGACGGTCAAGGAAAATGCTATTAGGTGTCGAGGAGTCTGCAAAATCAGTAAGAGAATTGCAAGAGCAGTTGAACAAAAAGGAGGATGAGTTAAAGCGGGCCAAAGTCAAGGAGTGTGATTTGATTGTTCAGCTTGATGTGACAGAAAACGAGGTCAAATCCCTAAAAAGGGTCCACATCAACAACCGACCAAGGAGTTTCCCTAACCGTTATTTTACTTGTTGCTTTTGTGCCAAAAGAGGGCACACTAAGGCTTATTGCTTTAGTTTTCAAAGGTTTAAAACAAGTCTAGTTTGGTCTAAGTTGAACCCAACAAAGGTCAAGCAAATATGGGTTAGAAAGGACCTAGTTGGGTAAGTGAGGAAAATGGGGAGAGATGCAGTAAGTAAGCCATTGGCACCGGTTTGGGTGGCCAAGTTGAATGTTCTCCCCATTCCGGTCAAACCTCATTTGGTTGACCGGGTCCCACTTTGAGTGCATTGCACCCACTTTTAAATTCATTTTAGTATTTTTGCTTTTAGGATGGGTAGTATTCGTCTTTGTAAATTTTTGGAACATAGTGCTTATTAAGGTATTGTGTGTGGTTTTAGGTGCAGAAATAGTTGCAGTGCAGAGTCCAGGAATCAATCCAGGGAAACAGTGCGGTTATAGTGCGGATCATTCACCCGCACTCCACCCGCACTCAGAAAGCATCAGGTAATAAAGTGCCGGTCAGTCACACGCACTCCACCCGCACTTTGGTCACGCTATATATATATATATTTATATATATATATCACCTGTCGTTCTTAGGGCTCCACCACTTTCAAAAACAAAGAAAACAAACTGAAACCTTCTGTTTTCCCTCGTTTCAACTGAAATGTATTCCGTGTGTGCCACGTTTTCAATTTTCGGCAACCAAGGTATGAAATCTTCCTCTAATTTCGTTACCTATCACTCTAATCTCGATTCTAACCCTTTTGTCAACAAATTTTTCCCTCTTTTGCATGAACTTCATTATTCAAGGATGAGCCACGATTTTGTGCCATTTTTCCTTCCTTATTTGGATTTTTGTATGATGCTTTAATTGCAAAAAATGTGGAGAATTTTGATTTCAATTCTCTCAATCCTTGTTTTCACATAACCGCATATTCAAATCCGAGACTTTTAAACTTTTTATTGAATACCTATGAGGATTGAATGATAAGTTGTTGTCTAATTATGCATGTGAAACGTTCTATACATGGGTTAGAGCTATATTATTGTGATTTGATTCGATGATTTGCTGTGAGTGTGAAGTGTGTGCGTTGTTTGTGATTCTGCATGCATTGGTATCTGGGAACGAGTTAAAGTGCGGGTCCAGTGCGGGTTAGTCACCCGCACTTTATCAGCTTGGCAGAATATTCTTTCTTTCAATTGTTTCATCATAACCTCATGGTTCCTTGATATGAGTATTCCCTTAAAACTATTGTTTATTGTGCAGATGTCAGGAAGAACTAAGCAATCTACTAGGCAAGGCACTCAGGTTTCCTAGCGAAGACCGATGAGGGGACCTCAAGTTCCACCACCATGTGTCAGGCATCCAGAGTTTGAGGACCGCTTTGAATATTTTAGGGAACGAGACGTCGTGGTTGAAAAAGGGATATCAGTAGAAGAGCTAGATGGCACCTCAATACCTCGAGTAGTTGGAACGAGGGGATGGGAAACTTTCCTTAGCACCCTTCCTATGTATTGCAGAAGCGTGGTAGAGGAATTCTTCGCAGGAATGGTACTAGAGACTTTTCAGGGAACATCCTCCGTTTTGGTCCGAGGGGTGGAGGTCCGAATGACTATCACGGACATTAACAAATACTATCAGACAGAGCTCCTAGTTGATCCAGAAGCGGTCGGAAGACTACGACATGGGGTGACTTGGAATGATTCCTTTGTGACACATAATGTTGAGTTTGCCAACCAGTTGGTGATCCGTCCAATGGACTTCTGGGTGGCACTAGATGACCGTATGAAGCACACCAACTTGAAGAGTGAGTTGGGTTTTTGGCATGTGTTCATCTCTCATTCCCTGATTCCCAGGAAGCACAGGACTTCAGTCAATTTCAATATAGCAATGATCCTTTATTGTATACTTTAGAATCAATTGGTCGACATTGGCTTTCTAGTCAAAAGAGAGATACTTGAACTGGGTGGTGTTAGAGTAGACAAGTAGCCACTCATCTTCCCTAGTCTAATCACCGTATTTTGTAGAGAGGCAGGGGTGGATTTTGGGTCTGATCCCTTTGATTGTGGTTTGGGGCATGTTTGGCGGTCCACATGGAATGACAAAGTGAGAGAGCGAGACCCCGCTGGTGTCAGAGTCAGAACAGGGAGAAAAAATTCTGCTCGAGGGGGAAGCACAAGTAGACAGGCTGAGGACGTTCCGGAACAACCAGAGTTGAAACCGGTTTATTTAGAATACGGTGATTACAGTCAGATGCCCTCACCCCCGCAGGAGACTTCTGGAGAGATCCCTTGGCAGACCTTGCTTGTAGGATTAGAGAACCTTAAGACTGAGGTCGTTGAAAACAGGAAGCAGATTTTTGAGAGCAGAGCAGAAGCCAGTGAGTATTATGCTGACATTTGGGGCAATCTCACCGACATGAGGGAGGAGCTCAGTCTCCCAGTTTATCCAAGGAAGAAGAAGAGGCCCGCTGCTTTCTCACAACCTTCAAGAGGCCTAGCCATTGACCCACATGGGACCGAGCTCCGAGCTGCAATGGAGATTTCTAGGAGGGAACATGAAGATATGATCAGATCAGAACTTGACCCCAAGGGGAAAGGGATATCCAGTGAACCAGAGAAAGAGCTTTCAGATGAGGATTAGCCATCAGTTTCCTTTATGTTTATTGCTATTAGTCTAGGATTATTTAGTTTTATTTCTTTTATTTGTATTTTCCTTTGACGGCATGGACTTATTTTGTTTTTCCTTTTCCCATTTGATTTTTCGTTTGGTAGAGTTGTTGTGTGTTTTAAGCTAGGTTGTGCATCTTTTGGGAAGCACACAACAACACGTATGGACAACGATCTAGCTTCCTTCTAAATGGAGTTTCTACCTTCAATTTTGTACTTCATTGCATTAAGTTTTCGATGAATGCGAATTTAGACTTTGTTAATATGAATGAGCATGGTTGAGTGCATATTGATCATATACTTGTACGAGTTTTGAGCTTATGTCTAGATCCGGTTTGGGAGTGTTGAACCCTCATTCTGCTATTATTGAGATTATGCTTGTTATTGGTTGCGCTTTATGCATGTTCATAATTTTTGAGTCTTCTATGGTGTTTCTCCTCTGTTAGAACATACCTTGTGGTTTCCGACAATGGGGACATTGTTGAGTTTTGGTTTGGGGGTGTGTTACGCCTTGTACAGTCGTCATTGTAGTCTTATAGTGTCCAATTTTTCAATTTTATCGCTTGTCCAACTTTTAAACTGTAAGCAATATGGGTATGATGCCTCTAGCGTGTACTTTTAGCGAGTTCTTTGTATGTGCTTTGACCTTGTGACATAGTTTGGTGCTACTTGAGGGTTTGCTTGCATCGCCATAGGACTTGCATATCATTTTGTTAAGTGCGTGATGGATGCTTTCATTCCCTTTTTAGATGGTTGTGGATGTGATATTAGGGAATGTGTGTGCACGGAATTACCTTTACTAGCCTAAACACCACATACCATAATGTGTGCTCCAAAGCCAAGTTTGAGGCCAAACACTTACTCTTTTATTTGGTACCACATTCAACCATATACCTAATAGCCTAGACACATGCCTATCCTTGTACTAATCATGTTAGGATGTCAAAGGGTGATGAAAGAAGTTAAGCTCTAAATGGTCAAAGAACGAGTAAAATGTAATAATTGTTGAAAATATGCAAGGAAAGGGCTAAGAATTGTACTTGTGTGCCATAAGTGCACAAGAAAGGGAAATTGTAACAACTCAAAACAGAGTACAACATTGTGATTGTGAAATTGTAAAAATTCAAAAAGAAATTGTACTTATGTGCCATAATTGTGATAGTGTCATGCTAAATACGCTCAAACGGAGTGCAACATTGAAGGCACGATTGTGGGTTAAACGATTGCCTAGAGGTTTGCGTATGAGTGATAAAAGAACATTGTGTGGGTGTAGGGATATATTCTAGCATGATTGGTGAGTTTGAACTCCAAATGTCCATATTCTTTGTGTAACCTCATTAAACCCCATAACCACACTATAACCGGTGGAAAAGCCCTATTTGATCCATATAAAGTCTAGTTTGGGAATGTCGGTTGAAGCACAATCTTTCACATCCATGGCATAGTGACTCTTTCCTAGGATAGTTCATTACTTAAATTTTGTGCAGAATTCATCTTTGCATACTCGTTTGTGTGGAACTTAGGACTCTGTGAGGAAAGAAAAGAGAGAATCCATGCGAGCTTTAGAATTGAAGCGAATTATGCTTAAGGTATGAGAGTAAGTTGTCCCTAATTCATGAATGCCTTTAGGTGTGGGATTCGTGTTCGTACGAGCCTCCCTTGGGTGTCTCCAAATTGCTCTTGATCTTGTGCATATGTTTTTCTCCTCTCTATCACACCTATGTGTATCATATCACACATTGGACTTGCGGCATTGTAGAATTATTGTTTAGGTGTCTAGGATTTACAATCAGTTGGCGTCTGATTATTTTAGATTATGTTTGCTCGAGGACAAGCAAATGTTTGGTTTGTGGGTGTTTGATCGTGCCAAATATGTAGTATATTTAGGCCTTCAAATCCTTACCTTGTGTTCTATTTTTATGCGTTTTGGTATCTCTAATGGGTTGTTATGTGCGTAATTGTAGGAAATGGTGCAATGATGGGTTTGGAAGCATGTTGCGGTGGTTCCGGCAGAAAATGGGCAAAAAGAAAGACAAAGGATCATAAGCAGTTAAAGTGCGGGTACAGTGCGGGTCATCCAACCGCACTCCACCCGCACTGTTGCCAAACCAGAGAAGCTGATTTGCACCTGACATTAGAGTACAGGTACAGTGCGGGTCATCCAATCGCACTCCACCCGCACTACTGCTCAAGAGAGAAGAGTGGATTTGCACCTGACATTAGAGTGCTGGTACAGTGCGAGTTATCCAACCGCACTCCACCTGCACTATTGCTCAAGACATGGGAGTGGATTTTGCACTTGACAGTAAAGTGCGAATCAAGTGCGGGTCAAGTGCGAGTCAAGTGAGGGTAATCCAACCGCACTCCACCTGCACTATTTCCCAGATCTGAGAATTGAAGATGAAGACAACCCACACAGTGCGGGTACAGTGCGGGTAATTCACCCGCACTCCACCCGCACTCCGCGCCCGCCAATTTGATTTTTAAAGTTTAAGTAACCTATTTTTGTATGATGTATAAATAGAAAATGATGAAAATGTTTTAGAGAGCCTTTGACTCCGTTTTTCAGAGGTTTTACACAACTTAGATCTAGAATCTCTCTCTCTCACATACTTACATTCTCTACTCAATTTCAAGGAAGGTAGGAGATTGAAGCAACTTCAAGGAAGGAGATGTTCTTCAAGGGTTCTTTCTATTTCCTTTCTCTTATTTTCCTAGTTGTAATGAGTAGTTAAATCCCCTCTAAGGGGTTGATGGAGTAGTTAGTTGGATATTGGGCTTGTACATAAACTTGATGTTATATTTATATTCATGTCTATCTTTCATTGATCTATTCTTGCTTTGAATGGTTTCCATTGATTTCTTGTTTAGATACATCCTCTTAGCAAGATCTCTTTGGATTATGTATGAGTATTGCATCTAGATATACATCATATTTAATTGTCTCTTGCTCTAATGAATGGACTAAACGTCATGAATTCCGACTCTTAAATCGTGGTCTTAATCTAACCTTGATCGAGTTTCAGGCACTATACATCTTAGGTCGGATCTCATGAGAGGATTAGAAGTCGTCACTATACATCCTAGGTTGACTACATTTACAATCGGTTGAGCCATTGATAGGTAGACGAGCTTCATTTTCAGAATCCGACCAACAACCAACACTATACATCCTAGGTTGGTGGTTTACGACGGATTAATCCCAAATAGGTGGTCCTCACTATACATCCTAGGTTGGCCATTTTCTAGGGATAAATAACCGACTCTATACATCCTAGGTCGGTTACCTTTGAATAGACGTGCCTATTGACAAGTTTGTTGCATTGCCCAATATTTACTTTCATATCAGTTAACTCCTTAGTTTCCATCAACTATATATCCTTTATCCCATTTCCCCTTCCTCTAGTTTGCATAATTAATTTAGTGTTACTCATAGGATAATTCACCATCTACATCATCATCATTTTATGTTTCGTTTATTATATATATACATTAACATTACTTTTGCAATAGCTAACCTTAGCTAGCTCCGCTCCCTGTGGACGACACCTCACTTGCCACCATACTTATGTTTTTCAAACCAATTTAGGCTTCGTGAGGTTTTTACAAATATTGTTGACGGATTGATCTTTTAAAATGACACACGAGAATCGTCCCGTCAACCGTGAGCCTTAAGGTTCTGGTTCCGATTCTGGTTTATTTAAAAAAAACCGGACTGGAACCAGCAGTTCGGTTCCGGTTCTGGAACCGCCGGTTCCAGCCATTTTTTATTTTTTTCTTTTCTCCTTTGACTCTCTCGTTTTCTCTTTCTTTATTTCTTCAAATCTCAGACATCTCCTTTTCTTTTTTTCTTTCTTCGATCTCTCATCTCTCTTTGATCTCTCTCTCTCTCTTTCTCTCTTTCTTCTTGTAAGAACCTCATTTCTATGATTGGCTTATTTCATGACAAATCACATTGGCATTACTTGTAATGGGTAGCTTAGGTATTATTGTGGTTCTTCATCAACAAGCTTCCAAGATCCCATAGTGCTTCAAGAGAGTTAGTTTACTTGACTTGACTCTTTTGAAGAGATTTTAGTTGCACACACTCACTTGCATGCATTATATTCTCGATTACATGCTATTGAATGATGCATTGTATGCCATTCATCACACTCCACACTTGCACAATTTTGCATATTAGATTAGTGTGTTGAGTCTGCCTGGAAAAGAGGATTTTCCTCTTTACCGCGGTGCAGGTCGCTTGCTGGGCACCTGCCTCCGTCGCGGTCCCAACGACGGTTGGTTCCAGAAGGTGCATGCGTTAAAGACCGCGGTCTGTGCACTTGTATGCGCAGCGGTCCATACCGCGGTATATTTCAGTAGGCCCCTGCTGTCTAGACCGCGGCCTGTGCTTTGCATGCACAGCGGTCCCCAACGCGGTGTCGTCCAGAGAGAGAACAACATAGTTTTGTCTGCACACCGTTGCTTGTACCGCGGTCTGAGCACTTACCCGAGCCACGGTCTAGCAAGCGGTATTGACAGGATTTTTGTTTCCCAGGCCCAAAACGACATAGTTTTGTCTAGGGTTTCTATATATATGTTCTCTTCTTCCCCAACTCGTTTTTAGAGCTTCATGAACCCATTTTTATGAGAGAGAACAACCCTTAGAGAGAGAAAGCTTCAAGCTTTGTTCCTTGACTCTCCAAACCCAAAACCCATCATCTTCATGCATTTCTAAGCATCTTTAATGCATGGGTCTTCATCATTAGTTGACTTGGTAAGTTGAACAAAAACCCCATATTTATCATTTGTTCATACTTTCCAAGATTGTATTTTTATTGCATTTATTAGTTGATTAAATGCTAGGACTCTTTTTAATGCATCTATTTATGAGTTCCTTTGTATGATTGGGTTTGTATTGTGATAGCTTGCATATAGGACATATTTGCCCTCTAGCTAATTAGGACTCATTGATTGCATTTGTTAATTGCATTTATTGTCCTTGCCATGATTAATGACAACATATGTTGATATGGCTTTGTTTGATGACTAGAGTTTAGACTTGCACATCTATATCTAGTTAGGTCTTTATGAGCATTCATATAGACATTGATATCTAGGATTTGTACTTAGTGTCATATTTAATCCCTAGATAAGCATTTAGTGTTGCCTAGCATTATTTTTATTTTGAGTATTCATATATTCACTTAGGTTGTTAATCTCATCTTGAGAGTTAAGTCTTGTGACTACAAGGTGTAGTGCACAAGCAAGTGAAGTCTTGCAACCAAGGTGTGGTTGGCAAGCAAAGTGATCAAGGATTCACTATAAAGGCCCGTTGAGTAGTAGTGGTGGGTTAGTGACCGAGAATGGTGTGACTAGAGGTCAACCTAGGTTGTAAACATCATTACAATAGTGGATTTGAGGATCGTGTGTGGCTAGAAGGATAGCCCGTGGTTTTTCCTTTAGTTTAAGGGTTTTCACGTAAAAATCAAGTGTTATTTATTATTCCGCACTTTACACTTGATTTTGTATGTTTGTTTATGAAGTGAATTTTTAATATTGACTAATCAAGAAAAATTGGTAATTAACTTGATTAAAACCTATTCACACCCCCCCCCCCCTCTAGGTTGTATTAGACACACTTTGTGTATTTTCACTTCTTTCTTCTTTCTTCTTTTTCTCTCTTACTTTCTTTTAAATGTTCCACCCAGAATCTCAGATCAAGTGATGACGATCTCTCACCGGCGTTCTCTCACCAGCGATCTCTTCTTCATCCCATCATCGGTGATCTCTTCTTCCATCGATCTCTCGTCGGCGATAGCCTCATAAAAACTCTCTCTCTTTCTTCGATCTCTCTCCCTCTCTTCTATATCTTTTCTTCAATCTTTGGTGGTGGTGGGCAATTTAGATTTTGGGGTTGATTTAATTTGTTATTTGGGTGATTTGGGGTTGATTTGTGTGATGAGGGGTTATGGGATTTGTGATCTGTGTGATGATTTGTGTGATGAAGCCATAAAAGAGATTAGGGATTTTGAATTTTTTTAAAGAAACCGAATCGCTTGGAACCGGGGAACCGGAACCGGTGGTTTGATTGGTCTATTTCTATATATGTTTTAGGTCCCCACTTCCTATTATTTGTGCTTCAATCTCGGATGAAATCAGATATTTTAAGTGTTTGTTGAGCATGTGTAGGTCACATTCCTTAGATGAAGTGCTTAAACGAGATGAAAAAGGGCAAAACTGTTAACAACCGGGACATAGGTCGCTATCCTTGCAGAGCACAAACCGCGGCTTAGCCAGCGGTACATTCCAGTTGGATTTCTGTTCTTTTCCGTGGTCCATACCGCTTCCCAAGCATCAACCTCAACTGTGGTCTATGCCGTACAACACACCGGGAAAGGTTGATTTTCGGCCAGTGCAGAACAGCCAGATTGTTGGGATTATATCTCTCAGATCCAATTGAATTGTGTGTCCTACCACCTATGGACGGAAAGCCCCGGAAGTCTAGTTTCTGGCACACTTTTCGGATCGCAATTCTGATACTCCTAGAAGAAGTTATGCTTGTTTTAGTACCCGATGGTCAGATCAGTCATAATTCCGTAAATAGTGATAAGATTTATTTTGCAAGTTCTCGGGACAGGAAATATTACCTTCTTGGTCATGAGTGTGAGTTTTGGAAAGCAAGTAGACACCTAATCCTCATCTTTCTTCATTAAGTAATCAATTTCAATGGATTATGAAAGAAATAAAATCCCAAAAAGGTAGAGTTCTAAAAAGGAATAGATTTCCTTGTTGTTTAAGGTCTTGAATTAGCATGTAAAGCCTATTTAAACCCCTTTGAACCCTAAATTCGAAGCCAAGGGAGGTCCCAAGCCACCAAGGGGGCTGTCCCCCATCACACCACCATCATTGTTGCACTTGGAAGTTTGAAGAAGACATTCATGGGTTACTCTTTCTCCTATTCTTTTAATCTTATCATGTGTAATTAATTCCATACTAAGAAATCAATATGAAATAATGTCTTGATTCCATTCTTGTTTTGATTTAATTCTATATTTATTCATCAATTTGTATTTAGATTTATTTAATTCATTATATGTCTTGATTCTTGACTTGTATTGATCTATGGAAATTAATTGACACTTGTCTAGGGTTTGGATAATTTATTAATTGAGATTGCGTTATAGGAATTTAGGTAGTGTTAATTACTTTTCAATTGAATAAGTATAATTATTCTTGACATAGGAATATGCGAGACAATTCTGGTTTACAAATTCTTGCATGTAATGAGTTTTTGGTTATTGCTCACACCTTGAAAAAGGGTGAGTAGTGGTTGAAAGCACGTGGTTAAACCTCAGTAGGAAGAACGGTAATACCATAATTAAGATAAGAATGAACCCTAGTTTGGATTGAATCTTTTCAATGGAGTTAATTGATGAACATTGAGTATTACATATGGGGAGCATCGGTTACCTGGTTTTCCATCTCTTGATCACAAACACTAATTCTTTTAATTGCTTTCTTAGTTTAATTTGATTTCGTTTTAGTTTAATTCAATTTTCAAACAAATCTCTCGGTTACTTTTAGTTTAACTTTAATTAGAATTAGTTTTAATTAATAAATCATTTTTCCTCGTCCGAACGATCTTTACTTGCCGTTGTACTTATCTTTACGATTCACGTAATTGAAAGTATTTTTTTTTATAACAAGATTTTACACATCAAGTTTTTGACGCCGCTGCCGGGGATCAAACCCGGGTCACCCGCGTGACAGACAAGAATACTTACCACTATACTACAACGATCTCTACTTGCCATTGTACTTATCTTCATATTCGTGCACTTGTGAGTATTGTTTTTATAACACGATTTTATATATTAAGTTTTTGGCGCCGCTGTTGGGGAATGGTTGAATTTGTTGATTAATTCTAGTTTTAGTTTTAGTTTTAGTTAATAGTTTTAAGTTTAATTTTTTTTAGTTAGTAGTGTCATTAGTTAATAGTTTATTTTTATTTAGATTTTGTTTTCTTTTTATTTTCTTTTTCTTTTTTCTTTCTTTCAGATACAATGGACTTCTACGGGCAACACGCTTATAATGAGGAAAGTGAAACAATTCATGGATTTGCTATGCCACTGGTTGCTTTAGAGCCACAAATGGAGAGATTGACTTCTATAGTTTCAGCAAGAGCACAAGCCCAAGCAATGAATTCTTACAATCCGTGGCATGTGCATGAACCTTTTGAACATTCTTACAATCCATGGCCTATCAATGAACCATATGGAAATTTCCACATTCAGTGGTCGAGTTATGAACCATATGACAATACTTACAACCCAGATTGGAGGAATCATCAAGACGTCTCATGGAGCTATAATGAAGTCAATACCTATGAGCAGCTGATCTTGCCGTCATTGGAGGATACAATGAAGCAATTTATACAAAATATGGATCAGAGAATGAATCAACAAGATAAAAGGTTGCAAGACATTCAACAAGAAACTAATGTGAGGTTTCAAAACACTGAAGCTTCATTGAGAAAAATGGTGGTGAAAATTGGGCAATTGGCTGAAGTTTTTCAAAAGACAGAGCCCAGAAAATTCCCTAGTCAACCGGAGCAAGAAGATGCTACCACCAATGGTGAGATTGTCGATACCATAGTGAGCCATGAACTTTCTAATGATTTGTCTAGTGTTGCAGATAAAGGAGTAGAAAAAGGAGGAGACAGAAGATGAAGTGAAGGAAGCGGAAGATGTGCTTTTCGAGGCACCGCTCATATACAAGGAACTCAAGCCTTATGTCCCTCCCATTACCTTTCTGAGCTGCTTACACAAAAGCAAATGGAATAAGTGGTTTTCTGAACTTATTTCATCATACTTTATAATGAACATTTACTTGCTTTTGGTTATTGTGTGTAGGAACATGCCGGCACGTGAACTTTTTTTCCAATACTTGATCGCACTTAAGCGTAAATTTGAGGCATTGGAATTTGGTTGAGTTGTCCTTGCACCCGTCTTGCCAAGACGTTAAATAAAACGTTTGGTGGGAGGCAACCCACCTAGGTAATTCCTTTTAATTTTTTTCGTTTTAATTTTTAGTTTTTAGTTTTCTTTTGTTTTTGTGTTTTTCGAGTTCTTGCCTTCCATGCTTTTTCTTCATTCTTTGTCCATGTTTTTAATGTCATATAAACATTGAGGACAATGTTAGATTATGGTTGGGGGTATGAATTCGGGTTTATTTTATTTTTCGAGCCATTTGTTGAAATCTGTGAAAAAAGTCCATGTTTTGAAAATTTCTGAGCAAAAAGTTTTGTTAAAAATGTATTCATTGGTGAGGAAATAATTTTTTTCATCTACATTGAGTTCTTCATTTTTTTGATATGAATCCAACGGTATAAAGAATGTAAAATTCTGGGTGGTGGTTTAAAAGTTATGATTGTTTTTTCGACCAAAGGTCATGGGCGATGCCCTGTTTTTGAAATTTTGCAAGTGAATATTTTTCGTCTTCTGTTTTATCGCTTTTATGATTCTAATTTTGAGATGTTTTCTAAATGAAAAGTGTGAGTTTGCATGTCTATTTTCTTGTGTTAATATTTGGTTACCTTTTATTCAGTATTTAGTAAGATATGCATTAAAGAACAGACATAGGTCGATTTCAAAAGTCACTAGTTTTTGGAAATTTCTGTCCTCCATTTTGAGATGCTTCTTTTGTGTGCTTTTAGAGCCGTAATATATGCTTTATTCTCTGAGTTTAGATTAACGTCTTGCCACTTAGAGCATTGCATTGCATTTTTCAAAATTTATGATATGCTCTTGATGTGATAGCTGATAGGATACTTAGTTGGATTGCCATGATTAATAGTGGAGACTACCCTTGTGAGTTCACTAATCCAAAAAGCGTTACATAAATATCATTATAGAGGGTTCTTTTGTTTCTACTCTTAAACACTCATTAGGTTCTTAGCATTAGAATTGATCTCAATAGATTATGCATTGGATAATAAAGAACATTCATCATAAAAGATATCACATGTGGATTTTGCTCTTGTTTTGGTTGAACCATTAGAAGTGATATAGGTAATGTGTGCTTGAGCTCACTTAAAAGGCCTTAAATAATTCCTACATTTATGTGTGTGCTCCATAGCCAATTTTGAAGCCAAACACTATAAGCATTTTTCTTTCATTACCCACATTAACTTAACCCCAATGGGCCATAATTTAGACATACCTTATAGCTTGGGATCATGTCGAGGTGATGAAGATGATTTAAGGGAATTTGAAATGGGTGACTCATGATGTGCATGTACCAAGGCAAAACAAGAAGATTAAATGCAAAGAAGGTGTTGGAAGAATTTTGTAATTGATGTAAAAATTCTAATCTCAAAACGTTAAAAAAAAGTTAAAAAAAAGAAGAAAAAAAAAGATAAATAAATGAGATGACGAATCAAATGAAAGTGAAAAGGAATAGAGCTTTACAATGAAGTAATGAGAAATCAAAGTCAACTCAAGAAGGAGAATGAACGAAAATTGATCAAGAAGCCTAGATGCAAGTGGAATGAGGAATTTGAAGAAATTCGGCCGAGTATTAAGATTGCCGAAGAATTTCTTGATATAATCCTAGATTTGTTTGCTATCCTTTTCCCGTTCTTTCTTAATCTTCACCAAGTGGCCCCGTTACAACCAAAGAAAAGACCTAATTGATCTTTTGGGAATGCTAGCTCGAGAGTAAAGGTAAACACGTGCTCTATCTTATTCTTAATGTCTGATTCCGTTCATGAGATCATTTGTATACAAATCAAGCGTTCTTTTTATTATATATTCATATGCAATAATAACTTGAAATTTCTTGTGCATAACTTCATTCGCATATGCTAGATGAGTGTATTTGCTTAGGTTCTATGTAAATTAATAAGCGACATCTTGTGAGAATAAGAGTCGAAACGAAATATATCTATGGCATTCAACGAATGTGTTTTTGAAACTAGAGTGTCTTGAGCATGGGCTTTTCATTAAAACCAAACATGCATTCAAATTTGTGGCATAGTTTTAGTCTTTATTTAGTGACTCTAGCATGCTTTGGCTTTGAATGGTACATGTGAGTTTGCATCTTGATTATTTGGTTTTTGGCAGAAATATGTTTCTGGGTAGCATAACTGTAAACCTTCACGAGACAAAACTGCTCCTACTAGGGACACCTAGAGGTTTAAAGGCTTGTAGCATATGCTCAATGTTATCGTGTTCCCTACGAAAGTGGCTTAGTTTAAAATTTTTGTTTTTAGGTTTTGTTTTCATCTTTGTTTGTTTTTAGTTTTTGTTTTTATTCTAGTTTTGCTCGAGGACTAGCAAAAGATTGGTTTGGAGGTATTTGATCGGTCTATTTCTATATATGTTTAAGGTCCTCATTTCTTGTTATTTGTACTTTATTCTTGGGTGAAATTAGATTAATTATGTGTTTGTTAAGCATGTGTAGGTCACATTCCTTAGATGAAGTGTTTGATGTTACTTTCAAGGAAAAGAGCTTAAACGAGAAGAAAAAAGGCAAAACAGTCAACAACCGCGACATAGGTCGCTGTCCTTGTAGAGCACCAACCCCGGCTTAGCCAGCGGTACATTCCAGTTAGATTTCTGTTCTTTTCTGTGGACCATACCGCTTCCTAGACATCAACCTCAATCGTGGTCTATGCTGCGCAACACTCCGGGAAATGTTGATTTTTGGCCAGTGCAAAACAACCATATTGCGAGGATCATATCTCTCAAATCCAATTGAATTGTGTGTCCTACCACTTATGGACGGAAAGCCTAGGAATTCTAGTTTTCGGCACACTTTTCGGATTGCAATTCCAATATTCCTAGAAGAAGTTATGCCCATTTTAGTACCCGATGGTCAGATCAGTCATAATTCCGTGTATAGTGACGAGATTTATTTTGCAAGTTCTCGGGATGGGAAATATTACCTTCTTGGTCATGAGTGTGAGTTTTGGAAAGCAAGTAGACACCTAATCCTTATCTTCCTTCAATAAGTAATCAATTTCAATGGATTAGGAAAGAAATAAAATTCCAAAAAGGTAGAGTTCTAAGAGGGAATAGATTTCATTGTTGTTTAAGATCTTGAATTATCAGCTAAAGCCTATTTAAACCCCTTTGAACCATAATTTCGAAGCCAAGGGAGGTCCCAAGCCACCAAGGGGGCCGTCCCCCATCACACCACCACCATTGTTGCACTTGGAAGCTTGAAGAAGACATTCATGGGTTACTCTTTCTCCTTTTCTTTTAATCTTATCATGTGTAATTAATTCCATACTAGGGAATCAATGTGAACCAATGTGATGCTCTTATTTTGATTTAATTCTATATTTATTCATCAATTCGAATTTAGATTTATTCAATTCATTATATGTCTTGATTCTTGACTTGTATTGATCTATGGAAATTAATTGATACTTGTCTAGGGTTTGGATAATTTATTAATTGAGATTGCGCTATAGGAATATAGGTAGTTTTAATTACTTTTCAATTGAATAAGTATAATTATTCTTGACATAGGAATATGTGAGACAATTTTGGTTCACAAATTCTTATATGTAATGGGTTTTTGGTTATTGCTCACACCTTGAAAAAGGGTGAGTAGTGGTTGAAAGCACGTGGTTAAACCTCGGTAGGAATAACGGTAATACCATAATTAAGATAAGAATGAACCCTAATTTGAATTGAATCTTTTTAATGGAGTTAATTGATGAACATTGAGTATTACATATGGGGAGCATCAGTTAGCTGGTTTTCCATCTCTTGATCACAAACACCAATTCTTTTAATTGCTTTCTTAGTTTAATTTAATTTCGTTTTAGTTTAATTCAATTTTCAAACAAATATTTCAGTTACTTTTAGTTTAACTTTAATTAGAATTAGTTTTAATTAACAAATCATTTTTCCTCGTGGGAACGATTTCTACTTGCCATTGTACTTATCTTCACGATTCGTGCACTTGCGAGTATTGTTTTTATAATACGATTTTACACATCACAATTTGGAACCGGAACTGCGGTTATGTCTATGGAAGACAGTAAAAGAATCGCGGTCCAGGTCACGGGCTGCAGCCGCGGCCCAAACAGCGGTAAATACGAAATCTGAGCAGTTTAGGAAAACTTATGCAAAAAGAAAAGTTATTCTTTTAGGGTTTTGGCTTACCCTAGTGTTCTCATATAAATACCATTATTTCCCATAGTATTTAGTAGTGCGTAATGTAAGAGAAAAATTGCTAGAGAGAGAGAGAGAGCAATTGTAGAGAGACTGAAAAAGAGAGACAGAGAGATTGTAATCAACTTTGAAAGTGGTGGATTGAGTGCGGTGCACTCTGTGGACGTAGGCAAATTGCTGAACCACATAAAATCTTCGGTGTCGTCTTTTCATCTTATTGCTTTCATATTATTTGTTTGTGATTGGATTTGTATGTATGTGTGATTTTTCTTGACAATAATTGGTATCACAGCCATTGGTTGGGAAATATTATTTTTTTTTTCACACAAATCTAGGTTTTCTCGAGGTCAGCGATTTCGTAGTAGAGATGAAATCAGAGAAGGATACGTACAAGATTGAGAAATTCAATGGGTCGAATTTCAGCTTCTAGAAGATGCAGATGGAGGATTATCTGTACTAGAAGGATCTGCACTGGCCGATAAAAGAGAGACTGAAGGATATGATCGACGAAGATTGGTCAAAGAAGCGGAAACCGAAGAATATGGATGATGATGATTTTGAACTCCTGAACCGGAAAGCATTGGGAGCAATTCTTCTCAGTTTGATGAAGCAGGTCGCTTTCAACGTAAAATATCAACAGACTGCCAAAGATCTAATGGATACTCTATCAGACCTATATAAACAACCTTCTGCGGTAAGGAAATTCAATCCTGTCAAGAAACTATCAACTTTGAAGATGGCGGAAGGTCAGAACTTTAAAGAGTTTCTGAATTAGTTCAACGAAGTGAAGGATGGGTAATGTTCCTTGTCTATGGGTTTCGATGAGGAGTTTATGGTCGTATTTATGCTCACCTAATTGCTAGAAGGTTGGAAGATGACAAGTCAGTTAATTGCCAACTCGTTCAGGAAAGAAAAGTTGAACCTTCAACAGGTTGTGAACATGATCATGATCGAAGAAATCAGGTTGTGTGGAGAGGGATTATGGGCATCTACATCTTCAGCACTGAATGTGGAAGGTAGAGAAGGTAGAAACAGAAATCGAAACACGAATCAACGAGGATGATCAAAGTCAAGAGGAAAATCTAAATCCAAGTATCATGTCAACTACTCGGGAAATCAGCAATGAAGCAAAAATGATGTAAAGTGCTGGAATTGTGGTAAGAAGGGTCACTTCTCGTATGAGTGTAGATCTGAGAAGAAGGATAAGGGTAAGGGCAAGGGCATCACAAATTGTGTATCTGAGGAGTCAGATGACTGCCTCATCTGCTCGTTGGAAAGCAGGACAAAGTCTTGGGTTCTGAATTCAGGAGCGTCATTCCATGTCATACCTCACAGGGAATTGATCGAGAACTACGTCTCCATAAATTTGGGTAAGGTGTATTTTGGTGACGATCAAGCATGCAATATTACCGAGAAGGGAGATGTGAAGATTCAGCTGAAAGAGTCAGTTAGTAAACTTGACAATATGAGGCACATACCAGATTTGAGGAAGAACTTGATCTCTATTGGGCAACTGGCATCAGATGGCTACATGACAACTTGCACATGTGACAAGTGGAAGATTTTGAAGGGTATTATGACAATCGCCCGAGGAAATAAGAATGGGTTGCTTTATACAACCACGGATGGTTGTGGTTCAATCGTTATGGCTGAAGGTATAGATGATCCGAACTTGTGGCACTAGAGGTTTGGGCACATAAGTAGTCAGGAGCTGAAGTGTCTGCAATCGAAAGGAAAGTTGCCAGAGTTGAAAAGTGTTAAGATTGATTTTTATGAGAGCTGCGTTTTGGGAAAGCCGAGTGAGTTTCAAGAAGACCGGAAGAGCACCGGTAAAGGAGAAGCTAGAACTAGTGCACGCCGATGTTTGGGGTTCAGCTTCAGTCTCGTCAACCGGAGATAAATAGTATTTTGTCACATTTATTGACAACCACTCTAAGAATGTGTGGCTTTACTTCTTAAATCACAAGTCTGAGGTGTTTGACGCTTTTAAGAGGTGGAAAGCTAGGGTTGAGAACAAGATAGGGTTGAAGATCAAAAAGCTGCATTCGAATAATGATGGACAATATGAAGACAATGGGTTCAAGAAGTTTTGTTACCAGAGTGGGATAAAGCTCAGTAGGACGGTTCCTAGAACCCCACAGCAGAACGATATAGCAGAACGGATGAACAAGTCATTGACTGAGAGAGCCAGAAGCATGAGGTTACATTCAGGGTTGCCAAAACAGTTATGGGCAGAAGCAGTCAATACAGCATCGAATTTAATCAATAGAGGACCATCAATGCTCTTAGACCTCGCAATACCAGAAGAGATCTAGACTTGGAAATAGGTAAAACTTTCTCATCTTAAAGTGTTTGGGTGTGTTTCCTATGTACATGTAAGTGATCATGCGAGGAGTAAACCAGACGCCAAGTCAGTGAAGTGTACTTTGGTGGGCTGTGTAGATGATGAATTTGGTTATAAGCTGTGGGATGACCAAAACTGTAAGATGATCAGAAGTAGAGATGTCGTCTTCAATGTAAAGGTCATGTATAAAGACAGGAACATACATGTGTATAAGCCGGAAGAGCCAGAGTACTTTTAACCGAATGATGTACCGGATAGCGGGATCGTGGAACATGGTAAACAAAATGATGAAGAGTAAGGTGTGCAACCCCAGGTTCAAGAACCTATCCCACATAGAGATGTTCCAGTGACACAGGCTCAAAGTACATTGAGAAGATCAACTCGAACTCCTATACCAAATAGAAAGTACTTGCAATACATGCTGTTGACGAATGCAAGAGAACCTGAGTGCTATGATGAGGCATGTCAGGGAGAAGATACGAGCAAGTGGGAGCTTGCAATGAAGGATGAGATGAAGTCGTTGGTATCTAACCAAACTTGGGAGTTAGCCAAGTTGCCTGAAGGAAAGAAAGCCCTACAAAATAAGTGGGTGTTTCAGATCAAAGAGAAACATGATGGTTCCAAGAGATACAAGGCACGACTAGTAGTCAAAGGTTTCCAACAAATTGAAGGTATTGACTATTCTGAGATTTTCTCCACTGTTGTTAAACTAACTATGATTCGGTTACTGTTGAGTATTGTCACAGCAAAATGGTTATATCTTGAGCAGTTGGATGTGAAGACTGCCTTTTTTCATGGAGATTTGGAGGAAGAGATATATATGAAGCAATCGGAGGGGTTTGCAAAAGTTAGCAAAGAAGAGGTGGTATATAGGTTGACGAAGAGCTTGTATGGTTTAAAACAAGCTCTCAGACAATGGTACAAGAAGTTTGATGGGTTTATGTAAGGCAATGGTTATTTGAGATGCAATGCTGACCACTGATGTTGCTTCAAAAGGGTTAAGTCAAGTTTTATTATTTTGCTACTTTATGTTGATGACATGTTAGTAGCTGGTGCAGATTTAGAGGAAATTAACAACTTGAAGAAGCAACTCTCGAGTGAGTTCGAGAAGAAGGATTTAGGTGCAACAAAGCAAATTCTTGGAATGAGAATTAGCAGAGACAAACATGAATGTAACTTGAAGCTTTCACAAGTAGAGTACATTCGAAAGGTGTTACAGAGATTCAACATGGGTGATGCGAAACGGGTGAGAACACCTTTGGCTAGTCATTTCAAGTTCTCCAAGGATCAGAGTTCGAAGACGGAAGAAGAGAAGGACTTCATGGCTAGAGTTCTTATGCTTCAGCCATTGGAAGTCTAATGTATGTCATGACCTGCACGAGACCAGATATTTCCCAAGCAGTGGGAGTTGTGAGCCGATACATGTCCAATCTGGGCAAGCCTTAGTGGGAGGCCGTGAAATGGATCCTAAGATACCTGTGGGGCACGACGGAGAGATGTCTAACTTTTAGAAGAGATGAACTCAGGCTAGAAGGTTATGTGGATTCAGATTTTGTTGGAGAGGTGGATCATAGAAGAAGTACCACTGGATATGTGTTCACAATGGCTAGTACCACGATTAGTTGAGTGTCCCAGTTGCAGAAGATAGTGACAATCTCTACAATTGAAGCATAGTATGTAGCTATGGCAGAAGCAAGCAAGGAGCTTATATGGTTACAAGGGTTGTTAGCTGAGTTGAGATTCGATCAGGTGATGAACATGTTGCACTGTGATAGTCAGAGTGTAATACACTTGGCCAAGAATTCGGTGTTCCATTCTAGGACCAAGCATATAGACCTGCACTGCCACTTTATTCTATCGTTAATTGTAGAATGAGTATTGAATTTAGTGAAGATTGCACAAACTAAGAATCCAGCTGACATGTTAACCAAGCCAGTCACTACTGAGAAACAGGAGCTGTGCGCAGCTTCAGTGGGTCTTCAAGAGTGAAGACGTGGGAGTTGAGCGCACCGTTATTTATCCACTAAGTCATTGACGAAAGATGGAGAACGTTTTATTTGAGTTTCAGTCTTCAAGTGGGAAATTGTTGGGTTTTGTGAAGCCAGAAACCAGCCTGAGGAACGGATTCCGACAGGTAGTGCGACTCGGACCACTGCGGAGACAGGGAGCCCAAGCCTTGACACGCACATCGTTGAACTCCAGAAGGTTGATGTTGTGCAGACTGCGGTGCGGACATAGAACACATGCTGCGGCACAAGGGGTGGTGTTTTCCAGTAGGTGATATGTATAGTAGACCGCGGCACAGACATGTGCCTACATCGCGGTATTCTGAGCGGTGGAAGATAGTAGAAGAACCGCGATCAAGGTCGCAGGCTGCAGCCGCTGCCCATACCGCGGTAAGTATGAAATCTGTGCAGTTTAGGAAAACTTAAGCGAAAAGAAAAAGTATTATTTTAGGGTTTGGCTTACCCTAGTGTTTCCATATAAATACTACTATTTCCCATTGTATTTAGTAGTGTGTAATATGTGAGAAAAATTGCTAGAGAGAGTGAAAAAGAGAAACAGAGAGATTGTAATCAACTCTGAAAGCAGTGGATTGAGTGCAGTGCGCTCCGTGGACATAGACGTAAGCAAATTGCTGAACCACGTAAAATCTTTGGTGTCGTCTTTTCTTCTTATTGCTTTCATATTATTTGTTTGTGATTGGATTTGTGTGTGTGCGATTTTTCTTGACAACATTTAGAGTCGTTTATGATGTGCATAATCAAATTCAAAACCCATTTTGTTTGACTAATCTACAATTTTTTTACTTCTTGATCATCAGCTACAATGTCTATAGAAGAATTATATATCACTTTTGTATTGCTTTAAAACATCGATCACTTCAACAATTAAGGGGTTTATTTAGAAGTCAAGAAGTGAAAGTTTCACCATGCATCCTTCTCAAACTATACTATAACAGATGTGATGAAGACCTTTCAATCACGACAGTTTTGATCCAGATGATAATCGAAAAGTTATTTTACATGTATATATAAATATTAAGAGTAAACGCACTTGTGATCATGTAGTTGCAACTGTATTATTCATTACTATCTCAAATTGACTTTGATAAGTCAATTTTACTTCTGATCCACATAGAGGCGACTATGTGCTTGTCCAGAAGTTGAATGTTTGCTATAGTTTGATTTCTAGTCTATGTATGCATGTACAGTTTACTTATTGACTACTTCACGTACTGAAGAAATTAATATGTCTAATTTATATGATGAGAACATATCAAATTATTGATATTTTTTTTTGAACAACTAAATTTTATTGGAAAGCCAAGGAGGTTAAAAAAAACACACCACACAACAAGAACTCTGCCAACGCAGAAAAAGCAAAACCAGAACCGACTCAAATGGAACCAAGGTACCAAACCCCCCGAAATACAACGACGAAAACAGAGTCTAAAACCTACAACGCCAGCAAGAGAACAGCAGGAACAGAGGGCCACAGTTAGGTGTCTCCCCACTGGATGAAATCCCCAGCTGAACTTGAACCCAACTTGGCCAAATTGTCCGTAAAGGAATTCGAGGCCCTTGAAGCGTAAGAAAAAACAGTGCCGCCGAGAAGTTCCAGGTAGCTGCGGATGTTGTACGCCCTATCAACTTGATTCAGGCATCCAAACCCTTCTTCATTAATCCAAGAAGCCGCGGTCTTTGAATCGGTGACAATGATGATATCCCGCCCCCCCCCAGAGCCGAATTTGAGGCACAAAGCTGAGTAGCCTTCTCGATGGCCATTAGTTCAGCCACATTTGAGTCCTGAATTCCCATGAACAAGGAAAACATACACAGAACTTTGCCATTGCTATCTCTCAACACGCCCCCAATACCAGCAGGGCCTGGTTTGCCACGAGCCGATCCGTCAACGTACCCATTGTTACCAGGAGGAGTCCAGTCTTCCGCTTTGTTCTGTTTGTCCTCCTGATTATCTACGCATCTGTCTTTAACATCCAACAGAATGTATGTGATGGGATCAGCTGACCCCTTGCCATAAAATTTGAACCACCATGCGACCTTTAGTTTCACAGAGTCAGCAACTAGGCTGACTATGGCATCATCATTGTTGAATACCTTCCGGTTTCTAACATCCCAAATTGACCAGGTCACTGCAAAAAATAGAGTTTTCCAAGCTCTAATATGGCTGGTTGAAGGACTTAAAGCTTCCCATCCCCCCGCCCAATCTGAGATGCTGTTAGTGGAACAACTCAGCACTCCCCACCATGACATACACAAGGTCCAAAGCCTCCAAGCCCAGTTACAATGTAGGAAAATGTGGTTAATCTTTTCAGCCTCCATCTTGCACAAAGGACATAACAGAATAGCATTCTGAAGCATACCACACCTGGACAGATTGTCTCTCACCAAAGTTCTCTCTTTGAGGAGCTGCCACACAAATATCTCCACCTTAGGCGGGCATAAACCTTGCCAATTGAAATTATTCAGCAAAGGAATCCTTGGAATTGTTTCTTCCATGGCTCTACAAAAAGAGCCCACAGTATAGATACCTTTTGGGTTAAAAGACCAAGCCAAAGCATCAATTGTGGACCTGCGAATTTTAATGCAATCTAAGAAAGAAGTAAAACAATTCCATTGATTCTCTTCCCATCCAAACAAGCTCCTTCTCAACGAGATTTTCCAGACCCATTTTGACCCCTCCCATTCTCCAAAACAACTGACAGGACCATCCTTCACAGTGGATAAAGCGAAAATCCTGGGAAACGACTGTTTTAGGGAAATGGAATCAACCCGGATGTCCTCCCAAAAAGTAACCCTTCAGCCATTGCCTAAGACCGGCCTTAGACCTTCCGTGAGCACCTTTTCAGTTCTGGAACCTGACTTGTAAAGGCTTGCTACCGCCTTAATAAAGAAGGAAGGGTATTTGGCCCCTTGCCAATTCCAAATCAAGCAAGCTACATCCACCCCATACCTCGCACAAATTACCTTTTTCCAGAGCGACGTCTCTTCATTACCAAATCTCCAAATCCACTTTGCGATCAGCCCTTTGTTTTTATCCTCCACTCTCCCAATCCCAAGGCCGCCATTAGCATTGCTTCTACAAACCGTCTCCCAATTTACCGCATGCATTTTTCTCTTTTCAGCTCCATCCCCCCAAAAAAAACCCGTTGTAATTTCTCGATCTTTTGAGCAATCCCCTTTGGGATTTTGAAAACAGACATATAATACGTAGGTATGCTGGCAATGACTGACTTAATCAAAACTAATCATCCACCTTTCGAAAGAAACTTGCGTTTCCACGGGGCTAATCTTCTCTCAATCCTTTCCACCAACGGCCTCCAAAAAGCCTTTGTGCCCGGTCTAGCACCCAGGGGGAGACCTAAATAAGATATAGGGAGATCAGCTGCCTTACACCTCAGAGACGTAGCCCAAACATCATCCAATACAACCTTCTTACACACTCTAACAACGCATGACTTATGAAAGTTGACTTTTAGGCCTAAAGCCAACTTAAAGCATCTCAAGATTCTCTTCACATTCAGAAGAACCTCAACCTCGGGTTTTCAAGAACAAAATGGTGTCGTCCGCAAACTGAAGATGCGATACGTTCACCCCCGTACCACCGAACTCATCCCCTTTCACTAAATCTAGATCGGTAGCTTTAAGGAACAAGCAACTAAGCCCTTCTACAACAATGTTAAATAGAAAAGGAGATAAGGGGTCACCTTGTCTTAGCCCCCTATCCATACCAAATTGAGAAGTATGGCTCCCATTAACCAACACTGATACTAACGGAGACGAAATACAACTACGCATCCACCCTCTCCACTTATCACCGAAACCCATGTAAGTCATCATAGAATCCAAAAAATCATGATCCACACTGTCATAGGCCTTTTCGAAGTCCAACTTCACTAAGAGACCCCCTTCATTATCCTTTTTCCATTTGTCAATGATTTCCTCTGCAATCACAAAACTATCGATAATCTGTCTCCCTTTTACGAACGCCATTTGGAACTCGCCAATAATCGATTGCATAACTCTCTTGATTCGATTAGCAAGGACTTTAGCTAAAATCTTATACATAGACCCTACCAAACTATTAGGTCTAAAATCCCCCACCGATACCGGATTGTTGAACTTTGGGATAAGAGCTAAAAAAGTATTGTTTAAATCCTTCACAATAGACCTATCCTTGTGAAATTCTTGAATAAAGCTCATGAAATCCTCTCTAATCACTTCCCAATGAGTTTTGACGAACAACAAATTAATGTCATCCGGGCCCGGCGCCTTGTTGCCATCACAACTACACACTGATATTAATATTAGATAAACTAAACCACATGTTATATGAAAGCAACGTTACGTGAGAGATGCATCATGTACATCTTCCGTTTAATTTCCGCATTCATGTAGCATGTGATTAGTAAATTAAATATATTAATTATGTCATGTGACTTGTATTGAATGGAAGATGTACAAGTATCACATACATTATAAACTTGACCTTGTGTATATATCTAAATTTCAAGAGTAATAATAATATCATCAATAAATTAATACTATCTCCTTTTTCAGTCTCATTTTGGCTTCCATGTTTGCCAACACATACCACAGACTACTAGCAGATGTGTTGCCAAATATATGCAGTGTCTTTCTTGCCGGCTCTAGATCAGCCTCAGTTTGGTCAAGACTGAAACCAATTCCATCAATCACTGCTTTTCCTGGTCTGTCCGAAAATTAGGGATGGCAAAATAACCTGGGGGTGGTGATGCAGCAGGGTAACGGAAGCGGAACCAATTCACCATATCAAACCCTGAGGCAATCTCGGCAGCCCTATAGACAAACTCGATACCGTTCTAGTGGAAGTATGTATTAGATCACGCTCTAACAGACAAACTCGAGAATAATCACACAGATTATTTTAAACCGAATAATAATGGAAACAGATACTAAAAAGGAATGTAAGTCCCAATTAAGCTAAGACTAGAAAAATAAAAGAAAACTAGAACATAAATCATAGTCCATATAGAACTTGGTTTCCGCCTACTGCATCAGGTGGGGATGGGTTTCAATTTGGTGGATGGTGGAGATAGGGCGGTGATGAGGATATAGTAAAACCCGCAATAAGTATGGAGTGGGGATGAGTTTTATAATATCTCTATCCCGCCACGCTTAAAATATAATATTTATTTTTTTATTATTTAATTTATTTCAATGTTTATTTTTTAAAATGATTGAATTTATTGTTTAGTTTTATGATTTATGATTATGAGATGATTTTCAATACTTTTTTGGAATGACTTCATATATTATATTATATTAATTGAGTTATGTGTTAATTATTTTAATAAATAAATTTTTTTGACAAGATTTTGATAAATGAATTAAATTGGATAAATGGGAGTGGGGATGGGGATCGGGAAAGCATACTCGGTCCCGCCTCACCCCACCCCGCCCCTTCTATTATTGTAGAGTCTTATGAGGGATAGGTTTTCAACAAATAAATGGGATGGGATGGGATGGATGGGGTGGGGGGAGGGCCACCCCTTCCCAAACCCGCCCCATTGCCATCCCTACCGAAAATTGATGTCTGCCTTTGCATTTGATTTCTCTGATGATCCCTTTTGAGAGTTGTTGTTGATAACTTTTCTAACAAATGATATCAGAGCAAACCTGTGTAACTCTCTTATCAGTAAGTTCTTGGGGGAAATCTCCCTCAGGTTATCGACGAAGGCAGGGGTCACTGCCTTTGGGAGGTTCTTTGCAAGATGAAACCCTTGCCTGCCTTGCTCGTCTTCTCTTTGTATGCAACACTCGTACCATATATTCGTCTCTGTAACCATGATGAATCCTCACAAAACGTACACCAATGACCTCTTGTTAGAGAGCAACATCACACAACCATCCGAACGAAACAAGCAATTGGCAACAATCATAGATTTGTCATTCCCTGTGTACGAATTATTTGGACTCAAAGACTCAGAAGTCACTGTTGTTTGTATTGCTCAAAAACAATCTGTTTCGAATCTGCAAGAGACAGAAAAACAATAAAATAGAAAACATCACGTTAGGGAAATCGAGGCCCGTGTTTCACACGGTGTCCTTAAGACAATTTCGCCGGCTAACACCGTATGTGTATGGCGATTGTCTCCCAGGATACAACGATTTAAACAGTGGATGTGTAGAACACAAACCACTCTCAGCGAACTCAAATTGAATTCAAACTTACCAAGACACGAAGAACAGAAGAACCGAAAAGAAAACACTTGTTTTCTCTTAATTTCGTGATTTCCAGAATTAAAACTAATGAGGAAAAATAGACTAGAGTTTAAATAGAAAACCTAATCAGTAGGATTGATATGGAAATACTTAATTACTAGGGTTGTAATGATAAAGGAAAATAATTAAGGAATAATCTTCAAAAAGATATATTCCTAATTAAGCACCGATTCTGATTACTTAGTGATCAAGTAAGTATCAGAATCCAAAAAGGAAATCAACTCATTCCTTAATCTAATTAATTTTCATAACCCAAAACGGAAATTAACTATTTCATTAGTCAACTTTTCCTTATCATTTAAACCGTCTAATTTAGGGAAAAATAAATTAAATTAATTATTTCCTAATCAATAAAATGTTGATTTAGGAAAAAAGAAATTTAAAATAGTGGCAAAAAGTCGATTGTACTCTCACGGTCCAATCGGTGCAGCATTCATGTACGCAGGACGCGTCCACACACATGTTTATAAGCTACTATCACACAACCACCTATATACCACATATAAGTGTTTTCCCCAACCAATGTGGGATGCACATTTTTCCCTATACAATGGGCTCACCTTGAGACTCAATTTCTCATTCACCCATTGATAATTTTGTGAGTTTGAGTATACCATTTCGAAGCTCTCACGGAGGAGAATTCGAATATACTTTGATCTTCCATTTTCATGGAATCAATCATACCCAAATAATACTCTCAAAATGTGTGTTCATCACAAAATTTCCAACAGTCACAACCAAAGCAATCTTGTTCTTGTATGTCTTGAAAATGGTCTGGACTATATCGATATCAAGCTTGCACTGCACCCCATCCCAGTTAGGTTAAAAGCCTTAATGTTCTCCCTCATCTTGTAATGATTTATGATCCTAGCAGACAAAGAAGGAACCAATGGAGACATTAACGACAAGAATATTGATTTCTCGAGGAGAGATACCTGACCTGGACAAGAGTTTCTCAATGATGTCTTGGAAGAATTCGTCCATCTCCAAGATCCCATCTTGCAATAAATGGATTAGTTGAGTCTGTAATTAAAGAGTATTTTGATACGGAAACAATAATCTAAACCTAATAATATGCATTTCATATATGTTATTACATGCTTGGTTTGTTGCAGTGAATTTGTATAATTGAAAAAGACTTTCTATTTTTCTTCTCCTCCTCCAACTTAAAAATCAATCAAACCAATTCAACAGCAGCAATTTATGCAACCGGTAAAGAAAACAAAACAAATAAATAACAGCCGACAGATTTATCTGCATATATATCATATAATATTGGAAGCTCCACGTACACCTTATTGAGTTATAAAAATCCACAAAAGGGATATTCATGAACAATAAAAATGATACAGGAAATCAATAATCAAACTGCAGTAAAATACTAATAACAATTGATATATCTGTTATGAAATGAAAATAAAAATATATTTCATGTTTTTTTTTTTCGCTTTTTTCAACTGAAGTGTTTATACTCCTCAGGAAGTTTGAAGGTGGTTGTATCTTCATTTTGAATCCAACCATATTTCTCCATATAAGGGTTAGCTAAATTCTCTGGTGGGTAACTATCAATGATGTCCTTCCACACATTTCCTCCATTATTTCCATCCAAATCTCTCACCACCTCCCACAAACAGCTGTTGCATTTAAAGCCAGCTCCAAAGCTTATCATGAGAACCCTATCTCCCTTTTTTAGTCTCTTTTTGGCCTCCATGTATGCCAACACATACCAAAGACTACTAGCAGATGTGTTACCAAATCTATGTAGTGTCATTCTTGCTGGCTCTAGATCAACCTCAGTTAGATCAAGACTGAAACCAATTCCATCAATCACTGCTTTGCCTCCTGTGTGGATGCAAAAATGTTCCACACCAGTCCGGAAGTTGATGCCTGCCTTTGCCTTTGATTTATCGGATCTCTTTTGAAAGTTGTTGATAATTTTTCTAGCAAATAATGTCAGAGCGAACCTGAGTAACTCCCTTATCGGTAAGATCTTGGGGGAAATCACCCTCAGGTTGTCAATGAAGGCACGAGTCGCGGCCTTTGGGAGATTCTTGTCAAGGTGAATCCCTAGCCTGCCTTGATCATCTTCTCTTTGTACACAACAATCGAACGAATCATCTCTAGAACCGTGATGAGTCCTCACTAGGCACTTCAATTTGAACATGGCACGGTGCTTTAATGACCTCTTGTTAGAGAGCAATATCACACAACCACCCGAACGAAACAAACAATTGGTGAGAATCATTGATTTGTCATTGCCGGTGTACCAATTTGGACTCAAAGACTCTGAAGTCACTATCAAAGCAACCTTGTTCTTGTAAGTCTTGAAAATGTTTTGGACAATATTAACAGATATCAAGCTTGCACTGCAGCCCATCGCAGTCAGGTTAAAAACCTTGATGTCCTCCCTCATCTTGTAATGATTTATGATCCTAGCAGACAAAGAAGGAATCGCAGAAAACATGGAGATATTAATGACAAGAATATCGATTTCTGCAGGAGAGACACCTGACCTGGATAAGAGCTTCTCAATGGTGTCATGGAAGAATTCATCCATCTCCAAGATTTCATCTTGCAATGTAGGGTTTTCGTACCCACCGGAGAACATGACTCTCGGAGCATAAGTCTGCTCGCCAATGCCGGAGCTGACAATGGCTTTCAGCAAGAACTTGTACTCATTGAGACCAAGATTCTTGTTCCTAGCTACCATTCCCCCGCACATCTCAGTGCTCACCATCCTGTCATCAGTTGGCTTGTAGCCTTGGTAGTCTATAATGTAACATTCTTTGTCTCTTTTCTCATCAACCCACTTCCATATCTTGAACAAGAGATACAAAATAGGGACGAGGTAGAGATAAAAGAGAGCCCCCATCAGAGAAATAGACGAGAGATCTTAAAGACTGAAGAGAGACAGAAACGAAAGTCGAAGAGAGAAAGAGAGAGGATATGTATGTATCTCTTTTGTGTAGTAGAGCAGAAAAAATACAGACATGTAGGTTAGATAAGAAATTCATGAAATGAGAGAGGGGACTTATAAGAAGAGAAAACAAAAGTGTGTTGACTTTAGAGTTACATGTGAATATGCCAAAAGACTAAAAGAGTAAAGACTCGTCTCCATCTCTCAACTTCCACCAAACTGATGATATATTTTTGCTTTTATCATTAATTAAAGAAAAAAAGAAACACACAAAATCCCAACCTGTATGAATGTCAACATCTTGATATGTATATATACCAAATTGTTTCTTCTTCAAGTAGTGCAAATTATTGAGATAAAAAATATTCTTATTAAAAAATATTCAAGGAGGTCACTCTTCCACGCGAAGGAGATGGCCACTTCCTTGCCATGGACGGCGTCAAAATTATGTTCTAGAGGGGGTGCCGTGAAATAATGAGTTAAATTAACATATATATATATATATATATTAGAGATTATATTAAAGAAAACACTAATTATAAAATGTTGTTTTTATTTTAAAAACATTAATTTTTTTTCATTAATTGTTGAAAATGAATAATAATTATTTATTGAGATAAATTATCTTAATTTGTACATTTAAAAAAAACATTTAAGATGATCCTTGGATAATGATGAAAACATAATAAAATCAATATTATATATTCCAACTAATATCTATTTTTTGAAAGGTAAGTATTATTGAGATGAAAGCTAAGCTCATAAGCAAAGCAACATGGATATGCCAACTAATATCTCAACTTGTAAAAACATTTATGATTTGTGTATTTCATCACCAATGATGAAACATACTGATGAAATACACAAATTCCTACTTGTGTGAATGTCAACATCTTGATTTGTATATATACCAAATTGTTTCTTCTTCATGAAGTACAAATTATTGTGATAAAAAAATATTCTTATTAATTAATTGTTTGTTGTTCAAAAAAAAATTAATTAATTGTTTGAAATCTTATTTCTGGTAAGCAAAGGTTTTCGATCTCGTTCAAAAGTAAGAATTTTCTACGGAGGAACTTAAGTTTAAATGCCATTATAGTTCACAGTTAGTAGCTGACCCAATGTTGTTTATCACATTTAAGAAAGTCGGAGGAGGTAGATAGAGTCTTTAGAAGACTCACCATATATTATTTTTAAGTGGTAATATATTGTTTTATGGGCATCAACAGTACATTTTGATATGGACTTTTATTTTCTTTTGGGTTAAAATCAAAAATACCCTTGATCTTTCAACTATTATTGGATAGGTTGACAAAGATCATGCATTTATTCAAAACATCCCTTAATTGTAACGTTAAGGGTTCTGTTACTCTCTCTCTCTCTCTCTCTCTCTCTCTCTCTCTCTCTCTCTCTCTCTCTCTCTCTCTCTCTCTCTCTCGGTTTTGAGTTTTTTTATGATTGAATTTGCACTGGTTGTGGCCAGTGTTGGCTGGATTTGAGTTGTTTTTTTTTTTTAGGATTTAGGATTTTAGATTTGAGTTATTTCATACTATTGGTTTGTGGTAGTTGAAATTAATAGGAAAAAAAGTTGGAAAAAATAACTTGTGTTAAAGATTGATGGGAGATCTCCATCACGCAAGGAAGAGTTAGCTCCTAGCATGAAGGAGGTCACTCCTCCATGCGAAGGAGATGGCTACCTCCTCGCCATGGACGGAGCCAGAATTATGTTCTAGAGGGGGCGTTGTGAAATAATGAGTTAAATTGACATATTTTAGAGATTTTATTAAAGAAAACACTAATTATAAAATGTTGTTTATATTTTAAAAACATTAACTTTTTTTCATTAATTGCTGAAAATGAATAATAATTTTTTAGTGAGATATATTATCTTAATTTGTGCATTTATAAAAAAACATTTAAGATGATCCTTGAATAATGATGAAAACATAATAAAAACACTGTTAGATATTCCAACTAATATCTCAACTTGTAACTTAGACAATATAATCCATATGAATGTGATAAGTAAAATAAATCATAATTATGTATCATTTTTTCAATTGACACATTACTAGTTCGAATACAAGTTGAGATATTAAGTTGATGAGATATCTAGCAGTACTTTAAAAAACAATATAAACTAAAATTTATGGCCACTAATTCAAGATTCAATGATAGTGTTTAAGAACCAATGGCATATTGTCTTGGTGGTTGGAATCTCTCAAGTGTGGTTGCACCACCAAGGTTCAAGTCTTGGTATGTACATAATTATTGTCCCACATTTGGCTATTAAATCTCAAAGTGTGGGGAGGCCTCTCCCGATATAATGGGAGCAACCCTCTTTCCAGTTGATTGTGAGAGTTGTAGTCCAGTTGTAACCTCTCCCCGATAGTGGGAGTAGTATTCTGGGCTGTGCTTGTGGAGTCTAATCTCGCTAGGTCCTGGTTGTAATTGTACTTCAAAAAAAAATAGTGTTTAAAAGTTAGAAAATAAATTGAAATTTAAATCATACTCATAATATTTTACTAATATCCGAAAACTATTTTAATTGTTAAAAATTATAAAAGTTTGTTTGATAAAATTTCTTAATAATCAAACATAAATATATGCTTATCAAAAGTTCGGCATGTTTTAATTATATTAATCAACACATTTTTTTTATTTTATGAAAAAAAAAAATCGAAAAACTATATAAATAAATAAATAACCTATCAAAAGTATGTCAAGGTACATTATAACCACGATAAATTAATAAACTCGATTAAATAATATTTTTGACCGGTCCCGATTTGAGACCAATGTGGTAAATTAATAATTCGCTAAATTTATAAAATAATACATTAAAAAAAACACATAGGCCCCACTTGATATATAAATTAATAATCTCCTTATACATCAAATTTATATATGTATATATATATATATATATATATATATACATTACTTAATTAGGAGGCTTTTATAAAATATGACTCCCATATTACTTGTTTCTTCTTAAAATTGATATCTCCTTGAACCTCATCTCTAACATTTCTTAGTGCATTAAGAAGCTCTGGTGTAGTGTTCTTGTATTGCAAGATTAATGATATTCATGAACTTATTTTGGTTAAACAAATACATAGAATAATGATAATTCGTAATTCGGTAATTATGTAATATTTGTATAATCACAATTGTGTATTCGTACATTCGTACATTATATTTCTCTCTCTCCAAAACAATTGAGTATAATTACAAACATGGTTGGAAGAACTGTAATGTCAAGGGATCCAAGAGTTTTGTGTTATTGTCCAAGCTTAAGGCTTCCAAATGTTGCATAAGGAAGTGCTTGGCTGCCAAAAAGAAGAACCCCATTTCCTTAAAAAAAATTGAGGAGCGGTTAGCTGCTATAGAAAAGAGTGCAGCAGAAGTAGGGTGGGGGGGAGGATTTCCATAGGGATCGTCTCAACCTTTTGTCGGATTTTTGGAAAGGGTTAAGATTTAAGGAGCAAATGTGGAAACAAAAGTCAAGAGTAAGGTGGTTGAAGGAGGGGGATAAGAATGCCAAATTTTTTCATTCGATGGCGAATGGGAGAAGGAGAACTAACTTCGTTGGGGACATTTTGGTTGATGGGGTTAGGTATTCGGATCTGAGTCAAGTGAGGAATGGGATCTTTAATTTTTTTAAGGATCACTTCAAGAACGTTAAGTGGCAATGACTGAAGGTGTCCGATTTGCAGCTCAATTGCTTGTCGAATTCAGAGAAAGAGCGCTTAGAATTCAAGTTTACCAAGGAAGAGGTGCAGGAAGCTCTTAATAGTTGTGATAGAAACAAAGCACTGGAGCCGGACGGGATGAATTTGAGTTTTATTCAAGCCAATTGGGAGATGATTGATGAGGACTTTATGAAGTTCATAGGTGAATTCTACTATGACAGCTCTATTGTGAAGGATTTAAATTGTACTTTTGTGACTTTAATTCCTAAGTGTGGGAGGCCGGGGTCTTTGTCGGATTTTAGACCAATTAGCTTGGTTGTCTCGATGTATAAGGTGTTGGCTAATATGATGAAAAAAGTGATGGCATCGGTTATAGGCAAGTATCAAATGGCGTTTGTAAAAGATCGCCATATTTTGGATAGCTTTATTGTTACAGAGGAAATTATCCATAAATGGGAGAAAACTAAGGAGGGAGGCCTCCTTGTGAAGTTGGATTTCGAGAAGACTTATGATAGTGTTGATCATGCCTTTTTTAGACTTTATGTTGGAAAGGATGGATTTTGGAGCGAGATGGAGAATGTGGATAAGGGATTGTATCACCTCACCAACCCTTTCGGTGTTGGTTAATGGTAGTCCAACTAGTCAATTCAGTATTGAAAGAGGGCTTCGGCAAGGCGATTCTTTATCCCCATTTCTTTTTAATGTGGTGGTGGAAGGATTGAGCAGCTTGTTTAGGAAAGCTCATGATTTGTATATGATTATGGGTATATCTTTTGGCAATAGTGAGGTTCATATTTCCCACCTTCAATTTGCGGACGATACCATGTTTTTCCTAAAACCAAATATGGATTATCTCTTGAACGCGAAAAGAATTCTGCGTTGTTTCGAATTAGCTTCAGGGTTGAAAATCAACTTTCACAAATCTTGCGTGGTAAGAATAGGCGATAAAGTTGTCAATGGGGAAGCATGGGCCGAGGGTTTCAAGTGTAAAAAGGGCTCTCTTCAGATTACTTATTTAGGTTTGCCTCTTGGAACTAGGCCTTGTGCTTTGTCTTTTTGGAAGAGCCTAATTCGTAGCATAGAAGGTCGCTTAGCTCAGTGGATGAGAAAATTTTTAAACAAAGGGGGACGCTTGGTGTTGATCAAATCAGTTCTTACTAGTTTACCTAACTACTTCTTGTCAATCTTTAAGGTGTCGGTCGGGTTGACAAAAACCATTGAAAAATTGCAACATTCCTTCTTTTGGGGTGATTGTGCCTTAAAAAGGAAAGCTCATTTGGTCAGTTGGGAGAACATTTGTTTGAGTAAGAAAAGTGGTGGTCTTGGGGTGGGAAGAGTTCTTGATAAAATAAAAGTTTACTAGCCAAGTGAGTGTGGCAGTTTGGCATGGAGGAGACCACTCTTTGGAAAAGAGTAGTTTGTGCGATATACGGAGTGCAGGCCACAAGTCTTTGGTGGGACTGGAGTTGTAACTCTTCTAGTTCGTTTTTTGTGAAGGCGGTTCATAGCTTGTTGAACTCTAACTCTAAATCAGCCGAGGCTCTAAAGGAGGGGATAAATATGATTGTAGGGAATGGTGGGAGGGTTCGTTTCTAGTCTGAACTGAAGTGGGACTCTTTTCTGTTGAAATTGGCTTTCCCTAGGATTTTTGCTCTTGCTCAAAACAAAGAAGAAAGGGTGAGGGGTTATGGGAGTTGGGTTGATAATAGATGGGAGTGGAAGGTGGAGTTACGGATACCTCTTTTCGATTGGGAGTTAGATCAATGGAGGGCCTTCATTTCTTTTATGGAATGTGCTATCATCCGAGAATCGATTCCGGATACTATTGCGTGGTCCTTTAATTCCTATGGTCTTTTTTCGGTGGGATCGTTTCGTAAGAGGTTGGAAGAGAATACTGGAAATGACAATCATACTTTCAATATGGTTTGGCATGGCTTATGCCCTCCAAAAGTCGAAGTGTTAATGTGGCAAATTTTAAGAGATAGGGTGATGGTCAAGAAGGTCATGCATCGTTTTGGTTACCATAATGTAAATCTGAATTGCCATCTTTGTACTAACTCTGCCGAAACAGTGGACCATCTTTTCCTTCATTGTGGTTGGACGTGGGATTTACGGGCTACTTGTATGGGGTGGTGAGAGGTAGAGTGTTGCTCTAATAAGTCTATTGCAGATTGTATCATTGAGTGGCCAAGTTTATGTCCTTCTATTAAGAATGGGAGAGCGTGGAAGGTGTTGTTTTTTGCGGTGGTGTGGACAACGTGGGAAATCAGAAATCAGATTATTTTCAAGGGGAAGAGTGTGGATTTATCGACCTCAGTCGATATTGTAAAATTTAGAGTTGCTTGGTGATTTAAACACCATAGGAAAGGATGCAAGGACCACATTGCAGTGATGCAGCTCAATTTAAAGGAGTCCTGTGTGGAGGCTATGCCGAGAAAATGTCAGGTTTCTGAGGTGTGGTGTGCCTCTTCATGTGGTACTTTTAAATCTAATGTCAACGGTTTGGCGAGAGGCTTTCCCGGTTTGGCAGGAATGGGAGGTGTTTTGAGGGATTCAGTAGGGAAGGTGTTGTGCCTTTTCTCTATTTTTCTGGGTTCACAAGACACTAACGCTGCTAAGATTATGTCTATTGGGAAGGCATGCGAGCTCATTTCGATGGATTCAAATTTCGTTGGGTGTCCTATCTTCATTATTAGTGATTCGAAAGTAGTGGTTTCGTTGGTTAACAATGAGGTTTTTGGAAACATTAAGCAAGTCAACTTGATTTACGACATTCGTATCAAGCTCAAGTCCTTGGGGAACATGTCTGAGTGGTGCCTTGCTTTGTGTTGGTGTCTGTTTTGTGCTTTGGGGCCTGGTTCCCTTGTGTCTAGTTTGTCCTTTTGGCCTTTTGGCTGTTAATGAAATTGGTTGTTCAAAAAAAAATAAGTTTAATGTGTTGGAAAAAAAAAAGAATACCTTGATAAATTAATTTTTTATTAATTAATGTATAAATTAATGAATTATTTATTTATCGATTAAATAATATCTCGATTAATTAATAAATTTTCATGGTCCCAAGGGTATTAATTTATAAGGGTTTAACTGTATTAGAGTGAGATAAATAAGTTTTGGAGAGAGAAAGAAAAAAAATATTTGAAGGATATAATAAAATTAGTTAAGATATATAGAATTGAATAAGTCTAATTTTGATAAGAAGAAGAATTATAATTGATGACTGGCTCTCTCATAAGGGATATATCTCTTATTTTAATTTCTGTAAGGACATTGATGAAATCATATCAATTTTTATGAATTTTGATTTGATTTTTTTATGGATGATAAGTTCAATGAAATGTACCTATGAATAAAATTAGATAATTTTTCAAGTACTATAACTGTTTATCTCAATTTTGTTAAATATGAAGGCATCGAAAAAATGAGTGAAATATAATAAAATTCAAAAAAATAGTTCTAGTGCTTGAAACATTATCTAATTTTATTCATATGTATATTTCAATGAATTTATCATCCACAAAAAAATTCAGATCAAAATTCTTAAAAATCGATGTGATACTTACTGAAATTAAAATAAATGATCTTTTATGAGAGATTGAATCTATAATTGATATAATAAAACATATATGTTGTGATTTGATTAGATTTATATTTGAGATATAAAGAAATAAATAACATATTTAGAATCAAATATATTATCTACGAGCATGATGAAGAGAAAATTATTAACGATTTATTTTGTAAGAGAATTATAATTCTAAAAATGAAACAGGGGTAAAAGCAAAAGAATCTGAAAGCTAAGGAGACAAATTTATAAAAATGTAAAATTTCAGGGTGGCAATGACCTCTACTCATCCTCGCGTGGAGGAGTGGTCGTTCATCCACATAAAGAGAGATTGTGATGGCCGGTAGAGGTCGTTGGACCACAGATCGAATGCGCTTTACTTTTTCCTTTTACATCTTTTTAATTATTTTTTAAAAATTAAAATTTTTTTGTTTTTATTAATAATTTTTAAAAGATTAATATTTTATTATTATATATCTGTTTTTTTAACAAGAATTTATAGTTTTTTTTTTCCAGAGAAGATAAGCTTTTCAGTGTAAAGGGCATAACGGTCTATTTCTACGTAATATACTCTAAAATATAACAATCTTTTTCACAATCAAACCAAAGTCAATGAAATAGAACTCTATCTGTGTAGCATTTCAGGGGTGGTTTTTGAATAAAAACATTTATCTCTAAACATTCAATGATAGTTAAAATGTCATGGGAGATTTTTTATTTTAACCCTTTCCTTGTTTTGTGAACTCTATATACAAAGAGTCAAATCTTTCGTTGCTTCTGGGTTCAAATTATGAATTTTTTTTCCCTATAAATAATTCACCTGAGAGAAAAAAGTCAACATCAGGACAGTTTCAATGCCTTAAAAAAATTAAAACATGTGCTTGTCTATAGTACTGCGGTGATTAAATGAACAATCTAACAATACGGCTGAAAATTATATAGCACTTTTTTGGGGAGTGATTTGTACGATTAGCACAACTTAACTCTAGTTTAAATAGTACTGAAGATAGAATTTGGATAAAAATACCCCCACTTTTCTATCATTTTCTCTTATCAGTCCTTTTTTTTTCTTTTTTTCTTTTTTCGAAAACCTCCATTGATGGAGCTCAGTCAATGAAGTTGCCACCGCCGACCGGTGAGTTGACATACAAAACCACTAGAAAAACGTTCACTGGGTGCCAGTCGTAGTAACTGAAGTGTCTGTTTTCAGTTTCAAGCTGTCAGGAGAGAGAAACGAAGCCAAATCCGAACCGTCGTCAAACCTTCATTGTCAAATCTGTGACGATCCGTCGTGAATCTCGGCGTCTTCTGACCTACTAGATCCGACTATAGCCGGAGCCAACCGACACCGTCGTCGGCTCGTCACTTTCACCATTGATGGAAGTCGAAAAAACCTCCATCAATGAACAAGAAGACCAAAACAAAAATAAATAAAAATTCTTACCCTAGTAAGTGTCGAATTTTTAAAATAAGTCTCGAATTTTCCCTAATAAGTCTTGAATTTTACCCAATAAATCTCGAATTTTTAAAATAAGTCTCGAATTTGCAAATTAAGTCACGAATTTGTAAGAAAAAAATACGAAGGAAAAACCGAAGTAAGGGCAATGGATCTACTCTTCCAACCTGAATGGACTTCAATTTTGAAAAGATATGGTTTAGTTATCTTTAGAAATCATTCAGTGGGAACAAATTAAACGAAAAAAAAAATTTAGAAAAAGAAGAGTTTCTGTAAATTGTGAAAGGAGTGGAAGAACAAGAGAGAAAAATAGAGAAAATTTAAAATGAAAAGTAAAAGCAAGAGAATAATTGGGGATATTTTGGTCTCACCACTTATTTTTGTGCTAATAAAACATGGAGGGATGCTTTTAACAATCCACTGAATATATTTTTTCAATCCAATCTAAACTTTTTTTTATAAATGTCAATTTTAACCTAAATTAAAATTATTAAGAGGACAAAAAAGCTTCAAAAACACTTCAAACCAATTTTTTAGAATCCAAGGGTTTTTTTTTTAATGTTTTACAAACCTATAAATATATTTTTACAAACCCTAAATTTTATTTGGAAGATACAAAATGAGAATCAAATCCTTCATGTATTTGACACAGACAATCAGAACATGACATTGCTAAATTTTTCATATTTATATTTATATTGTTTTCAACTCAGTGCTTTGATGTTATGGCCCGAGTATAATCCGTTTTTCTGTCAACTATAATTCTATAAAGCTCAGCCAACCCAGTTATATTTTTTAGTTATTTCTACCATGTGATAGTGTAATTTTGAGCTGTAAATGAAGTGAATAGAAAAATTGAATTGGATGGATCAAATTGTGATTGAATTTGGGTGCATCTCTGTTTTTCCAATCTAGATAGTGCTTCTTTATTTTATTATAGTTGTGTTTTGATTAATTTAAATTTTAAAATAAAATGAGGAGTTTTAATAAATTTAATTTAATTTAATTTTTTAAAATAAAGTGTCTTCAAAATAGGAGTGTCAATAGATGAAAATGATAATATTGGAACAAAATAATGTGTACTTAGAATTTTTTAAAATTTAGGTTTTTATGATTGAGTTTCTTTAGAAAATGAGTGTCAAAAGAAAATTTTGGATTGTATGGAAAAAATCTCTAAAATATGAGTTATTAAAGGAGTGATAATTTCACCCTTCAAGGTTGAAAATGTGCTATTTAGCCCTATTTCCTCTCTAACAATATGACTTATATTAGGATACAAGTTTCTTGTAAAGAGGGATTGATCAGCAATTAATAATGATAATTCATTTATAGAAACACGTTTATGAAGCATTTGAACAAGTCAAGAGAGTGATTTGAACAAGAGTAATACTAGGTTTCCTAAATTGTTTTCTAAATTTTTTGTGTTGGCACGTAAGATATCAACATCCTATAAATCATAGAATTATGTAGTGAGTGATATAGTGTTGACACCTTACATGCCAACACTAATTAGAAAGAAATTTGAAAAAATATTTTGAAAACCTAACATTACTCTTTGAACAAACTATTTTATTATAAGAGATTATAAATGGGTCGCAATAGCGGTTGGATTATTATTATTATTATTATTATTATTATGTATTTGTAGTTGGATTTGGATTTGGATTTGGACGACCGTATTTTTGTATTAATTATTTTATATCTCTGCATGGTTATATATTAGTCAACCATACATTTAATTTCAGCCATTTTCGGTGAGAGTACTTGGGCTATAGGGTTGGACTTTAATTTGCAGGCACTTGTTTTTCTATAGTTGGCAAGCTGGGCATTTATGGCTTTGATTTACAACACGGGATGAGTTGGTAGTCTGTTGGGACTCGGTAAGATCAAGATACTATAGGTAAGGTACAGATATTTACTCACTTAAAATCAATGAGAAAACTCTTCAAACATATATGTTTGTATTAACATGGCCGGCCCTCCTTTGCTTGAGGGGTGGCCGCCCCGGACCCCTTTTTAAGGGATTCATATGTATATGATTTTAATTTCAGTTTATGGTCTATTTTTTATTTTATATTAAATTATAAAGGTCTAGATATTTATTATTGATATTAGTAAAAGATTCATATTTAAAAAAATTTTAAAGTTAAAATAAACAAAACAAAATTGGGCCAGTAGGTCCAAGATAAAAATTCTAAATGAAATCTTTAATTATGTTTTTTTATCTTCAAACATATCAGTACTAAAATCCATTTATTGTCTAAATTTCCAGCCTCCAAGTCCAACATCTCTCTCAAACTCTCTTCTCAAAAAAAAAACAAAAAAATCTCTCTCAACTCTCTCAACTCTCAACTCTCATTCTCTCAACAAGGAGCCTCATCTTAGATTTTCACCCGGGACCTCAAAATAGTCAGGACAAGCCCTTTGTATTAATATATATGATAAGATTCGAATTCTCAGCCACTACCGTAAAATGAGAGGTATACAACACTTCATTAATAAGATATATAGATGATAATGGTGAAGAAAGACTTTGTTTTTGCTCTGGCAGTTGGACTTGTTAGGTGATTAGTCAAGTTAATTATTTGGCACCTTGTAGAATCATGATAAGTGGATAAGGTCAACCTTTCAAACCCCAGTGGAAATTTTGTTCAAGTACTCTTTCTGACTCTTTGAAATCTATCTAGTAAATTAATTACTCTGAAGAAGTCAATCCCAAATTTTAAAAAAAAAAATTGTTAAATGGATTAGGAAGAAAGAGTCGTTTATGATGTGCATAATCAAATTCAAAACCCATTTTGTTTGATCAATCTACCGATTTTTTTTTATTTAACTTCTTGATCATCAGCTACAATGTCTGCAGAAGTAGAAGAATTATATATCACTTTTGTATTGTTCTAAAACACCGATGGGTCACTTCAACAAGAAAGAACTTTATGTAGAAATTAAGTTTCTTTGAATGAAAGTTTCACCAATTAATGCATCCTTCTCTGCTATAACAGACCTGATGAAGGCCATTCACGACCACCATAGTTTTGGTCTAGACCACAACAGTTTTGGTCCTAAACAATGATCGAAATTTTTTATATATATATATATATATACAGGTTTTTTTCCTGTTAGTGCGCATTGATAGAATTATATAAAGATATTGAATGTGAGACACTCATTTTTAAAAGAGCTTTGAAAAGTATATACATATCAAATCAAAGTATATAAAACGAGTGACTCACATTCAATATTCTTATATAATTTCATCGGTACGTATTTATAAGAAAATTTTCGATATATTAGAAGTAAACCCACTTGTGATCATGTAGTTGCAACTGTATTAGTCATAGGTCAAATTGACTTTAATTTGATAGGTCTCTTTTACTTTTGATCCACAAAGGCGACTATGTGCATGTGCGTCGTTTAATTGAATGTTGCTATCCAATTTGACTTTAATTAGTCTAATTTGACTTTAATTAGTCTATATATGTATAGTTTACTTATTGACTACCTCACTAAATCAATGTTAGATAAACTAAATCACGTGTTACATGAAAGTAATGTTACGTGAGAGATGCATATGATATATATACATGTTTGATTCAATTTATGTTATATAATATGTAATCAGTATATATATGCATTGTAAACTTGTATGTTTTCAAATTCCGAGTGTTAATTAAACAATTTGAATATTTTCTTTTTGTAATAATAATAATAACAACGATAATAATAACAATAGTATCAATAAAAATATTAAACAACTTGAATATCAAAGGGACCTATAAAACCCTTAGAAACTACTTTTTTTAATTCTTTTTTTATATATATTCTTCTATAGAAATGTTAAGAGTTTTCTTCTTCTTTTTTTAGAAATCAAGATCTCATAAGGAATTTTATTCAAAATATATCTAAAAACAAATTCTGTTTAAAATTTTATTCAAAATATATCGAGAAATAAACACACAAGTGTTTGAAATTTTTTTTAGCTGTTTATTTGATATTAATTAAGTGATCGATGATCCATCCATGACCATGATGATATATGCATATATACAGAAAATTCCATGCTCTTGAAATTAAATCACTCAAGGCTACAGCTAAGATTTTGATCAAATCTAGCCTGTCGCTTCCAATAAAACCAACCAATTTAATGTGTCACGATAAAAATCACTTGGCCAGCATAGCAAGCAAGAAAAGAAAGTGATATGCTTAGTCATATCTTTAATTATTATATCGTGCGTAGGACCATTATGGCATTGCATGTTTATCTAATTAAACTCTTATATATATATATATATATATATATAATTATTATTATATCGTGCGTAGGACCATTATGCATTGCATGTTTATCTAATTAAACTCTCTTTATTTATTTATATATATATATATATAATCTATTATTAATTCGTCATGATATAAAATATATCAAGACGAAGAATGTGGACCATTAGATTTACATACTTTGACTCATAGTGTATGAACTTGTCAAAACTTCTCCATACTCTATAGTCCACATTCTTCGTCATGATATATTTTATATCAGGACGAACTGACAGTTGAAAAACTATATATATATATATAGTATAGAGGTAGGATCTATGATCTCATTTTTTAACACACTTTTTGACAAACTTTTGTGGTCATTGTATATTTATTATTTGGATGGACAAGATTGAACGTATGTTAATCCCTTTTCTTTTTCCTCATTCAATATTTTTAATTTCTCTCTCATATTTATTCTTTTCTCCCTCCTAAACTTTATTATTTTATTCAAATCCCTTTTTTTTCTTCTTTTCTTTTCAAGTTATTTTTCCTCTTTTAATTTTTTTCCTTGGTCACTTATTTTCAAGTTTTTTTTTCTGCCATTTAACTTTTCATATATATATATTCTTTTTTTTTTTCCTTTTTCCTCTTTCTTATTTCTTATTTCATTAGCTCCACCAACCATATGATTTTACAAAGTTGAACATTGACATTATTTTAACTTATTTTGGCAATGTGAATGTATTTGCAAAGATTGAACAATAGTACCATACATTCATACATTTTATTTTATTTTTCATTTTTGGAATAGGTTTACAAACAATTAGATGCAACAATTTTGGCATGAATTTATAAAGGGACAACTTAATAGCTCTATGATTTAGGATACAAATCAATTTAAACAGGTACAAATAAGTAATTCTATGAAAAATTACAAACAAAAAAATTGGTAAAATAAATACTAGAAACAGATAAAAATAGAAGAACTAATTAACAAAAATTTAGCAAATTGTAAACTACTATAAATCTTTTCAATTCAATTTTTTTTTTTGTCATTATAATAAGGATGTAAAATTAATTTCATGCTAATCCAAGGAAATAGGAAGGGAGAAGAAATAACGAATTTTTTTAAAGAGTATTTAAAGGAGCTCGGTGAATAATAAAGTTCATGTTTATTAAAGTTGAGGAGAGAGGAAAGACAATTGTTGAGGAGAGAGGAGAGAGGAGGGAGGAAGTAGGAAATGATATAAAAAAATGGGTCAGGCTAGAACAACTTAAAATTGTAACTTAAAAGTTTGATTTCAACATCTCAACCACCCATGTGCTATTAATCCAATGGTTGAGATTTGAATGCATTTATAACTCTTAGATTGAAAGCACATAGGTGGTTGAGATGTTGAAGTCAAACTTTTAAGTCACAATTTTAAGTTGCTCTAGCCTGACCCTAAAAAAATATTAATGGAAGAGAGAGAAAAAATGATCATGTTGACGGTGATTTCTGGACTACGTGAAATTGATCACTCGTCACACAAAATATGCAAAGTTGATGATTATGTAATAAATTGAAAAGAGTGAAAGAAACCGCGAAAGTAAGATTTTACGTGGTAAAACCTCAAGGTGAGGAAACATCCACGGTTACCGGTGACGGTGAGAGAATATTTCACTATGAAAAGAATATTACACATTCAGTCTTACTTGCTCTCTTGAATATCTAATGATTTGTTAACCCCTTCGTAGGAGCTTTTAGGATCTATTTATATGTCCATAGATCCTAATAGAGTAGTAGTGTTTTTACATAATACAATTAACTCCGACTTATCCAAGTCGTATTCATCTTATTTCTTATTTTGAATTCTGATATCTTTAAGGAAATCAGTTTCCTTATCAAAGTGTGCTTCTTGATACCTTATTTGAATAAGAGTTTTCTTTTGCGTGTTTTGGTCGTGATTGTATTGAATTCATCGTTATCTGCATGTCAAACATCCGAGCGTATCTGGAAATTGTCCTCGTGTCACTTAACCGACCATCTCTCAAAGCCGATCAGATATCTTTAACCCCCGACCAGGGATCTATACCCGATCGGATAGCAAAACCCGATCAATTGGGTTTATCCGACCATCTTAGGATTTCCTGATCAGTTCTGACTAATATGATCAATCTAATTACCTCGATCGGGTTATTCCCAACCTGATCATCTTAGTAACTTTGATCAATATTGTAAGGTTATTTGCTGATCATCTTAGGTTTGGCTTAATTTAATCTTCATTTGTTGACACGTCACTTGTTGTTTCCATGCTACACAGCGTTTATGCTGACATGCCACCTTTTCAAATTGCACCAATAACAATATTCCCTTAAACATTTAAACCGAGTATCTTACTCAGTGAAGATAACTCTTTCGGTGAGACATGTTTAACTCGGGAGTCTTTTGTCGTATAGGTCATAAATGCTTCCTGTTTCTAAGCGGCTGGCCTTTAATCTCACCCACAAACGTTTGATTTGTCTAGGTGATTTGACATGAATGGCGCAACTGTTGACGGCGGTTCAAATTTCAAATGGCCCGTGATCTTCGGTATTCGCACACCAACCACCACTCTCATGACATCATCTTGGTATATATATTTCAAAATCTCTCTATTTCCCCTCTCACGCAATCTCTTTTCCTTTGCACTTCATAACCCTTTGTCTTGTCAATCCTTTTTCTAATCATACAATCCTTCAGATTTCTTTGTCTTTGTGGATCTTTGTCACTCCTAGAGTTCTTCTCTCTCTTCAATCATCAGGTATGAATTCTGCTACCCTCCATCGTTACGTTGATTTGTTGATTCATTATATTGAGATAAGCGATAGAGAAAATATTGTCAAGGTTGAATCTATATTAGGAGGATTTTTCCAAGATTTCTCTCTTCCACCTCAACCCACTCCTCTTAACGTTGATTATTCAAGGATTATTCCTGAATTCCAACATTCTCCTTTTGAATGGAATATTGCTAATCCTTCTATTTCTTCTCCAAATACATACCCAAATATGTCGAAGACGTCAAGATCTGGTCAGGAAAGCAGGCCCAGCTCAAAAGACTCGCCTCCAATAGATCTTAAAATTTCATCACAACTGTTGAAAATGGAAGATATTCCTAGAAGGTGACGAGCAATTTTAATGAAATTTTCTGCCGAATATCTCAGTGCTTTCGATTCGGAAATAAACGATGTTGATACACCAGAACTAGTCAAGTACAGGGAGAGATTCGATCTTCCTTGCTCGGTAAAACTTTTCCTGGATGAGGGGTGTGCTATCTGGAACCCCTATCGTGGTGCAGTGGCTATCTATGGAGCAATGCTCACATCAGGGGTCACACTTTCCCTCCAGCCTTTCATTGCTCAGGTTTTTGGCGGAGGCTGGAATTGCTCCTACTCAGCTCTCACCAAACTCCTACCGGGTGCTGATGAGCTTATGGCACCTGTGGAAATAGATCGGTGCCAAGTACCCCCCCGACCCCACAAGAGATTCACAATTTCTATACCCTGGGACGATTAGATAATGGGGGTACATTTTACCTTCAATCTCTTTCTATGAGCCATTGGATTCCCGAGGGATATGACAAACGGCATATACCCTCATCTCACAAGGACCACAAAGGCTTTATCTCGGGATTCCCCACTTCTAACAAATATTGGAAGAATAGCTGGTTCTTCGTCCAAGGTGAATGGGGCGTAATAGTGGTAGCTGATGGTCGCCAAGAATTAGCTAGAAACGCAGTTCCACGGCATTTCTATATTCCCGAACTATGGAATAAAACGTCTGCTACGCTGACTGAGTCCCAAGCTCAGAATGTTGTCAAGGCTGCTCAAACAACGTGGGAGGCCAGGGACCGACGCGCCTTGTTCGTCGAAAAGGCTCTTCAAGACCTAGGATTGTTTCCTTCAATTTCAAGTAAGTGAAAACGCTGTGAGTATTCCCTCTCTGAGTCTTGGTTTTATCTTGAATTTAATTTCGTTTATTCTGACGCTCTTTTGTTGGCTTCAGTGTACGAGATGGACATTGTAGCCACTGAGCAGACTGAGAAGATTAAAAATGTTGAAAAAGTCAGTCGAATTGAGGCTGCTTCTCAAATAGCTCAAGGGATTGCCCCCCCTGAACAAGTTATGGTCGAACATGTTTATCAACCTGACCCCAATATACCTCCGAACTCTCTTGATGAAGAAAGGGGAAATAAACCCTCTGACCAGAATAATGAGCAGAAAACACCTCCTAGAGGTTCAAAAAGGAAATATGCCAAAGAAATGGCTGGTCTTCGTTTACCCAAACCTTCCAGGAGATCACCAGTCAGCAAAGTGACCAAGACTGTTGCTGGCTCATCTGCTCCTGATGCTGCTCGAGGAAGGGCGAAGGCCAAATCAACAACGAACCTAGGAACTCATCAGACTGAAGTCAAACCAGTTATTATCGAGGAAGATGAAGGGGGTCAAGATACTCTGACCGATCTAATCAGAAGGGAACATCGATTGAAAAGAGGAAATGATCATGCCTCCGCTCCATCAACAGCTCTACCTCCTAATCAGCCCCGAACTGATGATCAAGCCGTCATAGGGGCTACCAAACAGTCATCCCATCAGCAGGCTCACCCCTCAATTTTGACTGAGTCGGTTTCTCTTCAAACTACTCATTCAACTGATCGTGATCTTACTGGGTCTTTTATTCATCGAGATGGTAAAGCTCCAATGCAACTCTCTATTAAGCGTCAGATAGTCTTCACTGACTCGGACTCTGACGATAGGCAAGCCAGTCCTAACAGGGTATCAGCCTATCCGCCTGTTCCTGAAGACAATCTATCCAACCACGAGGTGGATCATTCTCGTAAATTTTCTGTAGGGCAGTTGCCAGATGTAGCCAGGACCTCCCTCGTAGGAAGTACTGAAGTGGGCCCATCGGGGGTTTCTAGTCGGAAACAACCTGTAGCCACACCTTCGGCTGCTGCTCATGGGTCCGTTCCTATCATAAGTCCATTCTCCACTGATCAACAGCCTCACTGCCCCGAAGTGATGGAAACTCCCACTGCTACTGAGGCCCTTTGCTCAAGTGAAACATCAGCCAACCCCCTTGATATGTTAAAATCCATGTCTACTGGAAGGGGCTAAGTTGGTGAAGGCTACTGGATTAATTTTTGGGACGTAAGCGATTGGGAGCGAGTCCTGTGCCATTTATAACAATTGGCAATGCATCTAGACCCATGATCCCCCAAAGTCTGAGGGAACATTCTACACAGGAGTACGTCATCGTAATCATACTGTGCCATAGCACTCTGGTATCTTCTTACGTGTTCCTAGGGATCAGTGTTGGCCTTGAACTGCTCCACATGAGGCATTATGAATTTTTTTTTTTAAGCAGGCTTGTCTTATGGAAGCGGTGAACTGACTTCCTGAATTACCGATCAGCAGGTTTCTACGTCCTTGTCTCCGTTCCAGATGCTTCTATCCTTCTTAGCAGAACTTCTTATTCTCTTTCTGGTTCTCCTCGCTGGTAGAACTTCTGACGGATGACAAGGCCATTGGGGTCTTTTGAAGTTCGTCCTGTGACTTGAACATCACGAATGTTATGCCTGGGTGTGGGGGGTTGTCTCCCTGCGCCTCCTAGGAGGTGCGTCTTCATCAGATGAAGTTGATTATGATCTCCTCTTACGTCCACCATATATGTCATTATGATCATGATCGTTTCCTCGCCCATTCCTCCTCCCTTCCTCGTGCATGATGTGCTCATCATGTCCTCTGTCATCCCGACTCCCACTTTCTTTATAGCTTTGGTAACCTTGACTATCGTCACGCTTTTGGGAGCGTTCTCTTTTCCCTTGACGATCAGTCTTATCTCTACCAATTTTTTGCAACACATCTGGGGTCGGGATCACTACCTCAGACCATACCTTGGGATCTCGAGCCACCGGTGGCGCAACCAACTAGAATGGTGAGGTTAAATTAGCAGTTGCAGTTATGTCAATTCCCTGTTTAGCGGCGTCTTTGATGACTCTCCGGAGGGATTCCTGCACTTGCCGAAAAGCGTATGGGGAGATGTTGGGAAGAGTATCCACGGAGGTGGTTATGCCTTGCCTAACGGAAGGTGGAGTCTTAGAGGGCGGATCTCTTCCGATGTTTAGTATTCCGGCATCATCGGTATCTTGAGGAGTGCCAGTTTCGCATGGTGATCTACTTCCGTCCCTATTATCAGCCATATCACTGTTTCTCAAGTTCGTCGAGGTTAGTTTCTTCACCACACCCCCCTCATTCTAGCGCCAATTGTTGACGGTGATTTCTTGACTATGTGAAGTTGATCACTCGTCACACAAAATATGCAAAGTTGATGATTATGTAATAAATTGAAAAGAGTGAAAGAAACCGCGAAAGCAAGATTTTACGTGGTAAAACCTCAAGGTGAGGAAACATCCACTGTTGCAGGTGACGGCGAGAGAATAATTCACTATGAAAAGAATATTACACACTCAGCCTTACTTGCTCTCTTGAATATCTAATGATTTGTTAACCCCGTCTTAGATACTTTTATGATCTATTTATATGTCCATATATCCTAATAGAGTGGTAGTGTTTTTACAGAATACAATTAACTCCGACTTATCCAAGTCGTATTCATCTTCTTTCTTATTTTGAGTTCTAATATCTTTAAGGAAATCAGTTTCCTTATCAAAGTGTGTTTCTTGATACCTTATTTGCTTGATACCTTATTTGAATAAGAGTCTTCTTTTGCGTGTTTTGGTCGTGATTGTATTGAATTCATCGTTATCTGCATGTCAAACATCCGAGCGCATCTAGAAATTGTCCTCGTGTCACTTAACCGATCATCTCTCAAACCCGACCAGATCTCTTTAACCCCCGACAAGGGATCTATACCCGATCGGATAGCAAAAACCCGATCAATTGGGTTTATCCGACCATCTTAGGATTTTCTGATCAGTTCTGACTAATATGATCAATCTAATTACCTCTGTCGGGTTATTCCCAACATGATCATCTTAGTAACTTTGATCAATATTGTAAGGTTATTTACTGATCATCTTAGGTTTGGCTTAATTTAATCTTCATTTGTTGACACGTCACTTGTTGTTTCCATGCTACACGGCGTTTATACTGACATGCCACATTTTCAAATTGCACCAATAACAGATCATTGGGTTGATCTTGTCTATCAAAATAACTAGGATCCAATGGATACAAAAATGTGTCAAAAAATGTGTAAAAAATTGGTGCCATGGATCCTGCCCCATATATATATATATATATATATATATATATAGGTGTACATTTTAAGTTTGGTTTATGTTGAAGCTCAATGTCAAACCAAGCCAGTATCACAATATGTATTGGTTTAGCTATATTTCAATCCAAACCAAACCAATGTGATTTGTCAAATTAATTCAAACCAAACTGATTAAAGTCGGGTTGGTTTAGATAGATTTATCGGTGTAAGTTTGAATCCAAATTTTTTTTGTTGGTATTATTATAAAAATTATTTAAATATAAAAATTTAATCATGTGTTATTTAATTATTTTGAAAATTAAGAAAATTATTGTATAATTAACAATTTAACAATCACAAGTATCATAACATAAAAATAAAACTTTTTAAAAATAAATAAATAATAGGGAAATAAAACATGATCGGACTAAAAACAAAAATAAAAATAAGATCAAGTCAAACCATCAAGCATAGAGAAAAAAAATTAAATTATAAAACACATATTCTTAAAAGTATCATAAAAGAAAAGAAGAGTAATTATATTTTATTTATTAAAAAAATTATTTTTATAAGTTAAATTACCAAATCTGTAGGTACTTGTATTATCTTTTTAATTGTGACGTAATAAAATAAACTAAAAAAAAGGTAAATTCGACTTTTATTAAATACATGGGTTGTTTTGGGACATTGTATAATTTTATTTTAAACAACTCAAACCGAATCAATCTTTAATCGATTTATTATATGACAAACCAATCAAAAAATTTTAGGTTAGGTTAGGCGGTTTTATGAAGATTTGCAACTTGTTAAGTTTCTAGATAACATGCATATATGTATGCAGGTCGAAACTCTCTCACTTCACTTCAAAATATATATATATATATATATATATATATATATATATAATAAATTCGAAATTTACAGAAGAAAGATACTACTTGAAACTTCATTCTTATGGACTTTTGGTAATTGGTATATATACGAGGGGAATGACACTTTTGTGTTATATGTACATATGGAGCTCTAGTTTTTACTGCAGTAATTTGCCATTTCTATAATTCAACCCTTGGTTTTGAATTTTAGTTGAATTAATTATTCTTTGAAATTTTGAAATTGGTTAGAAATCTCAAATCTCTCTTGACATCATTGCATCAAGCATCTATTAATTAATCTTTCGTTTAAGATCAGAAGATAGATTCAACTCTCGATCAGATTTTGAAAGTAGTGTTAAAGGAGAGACTGTTGTTGAATAAAATCACCTAACATTGTTTGCATTCAAGATGATTAGTCCGTAAAACAATTTCTTTATTTTTATTTTTAAAAGTATAACCTTCTTGATTGAGAATAATGTTTAAATTTCATCAAATAAAAATTAACTACCAAAATTGGTCAAAGAAAGTTTCATTAATTATAATTACAAAGTGTTTTTACTTTTTAACAACGTCAAAAACATTTTATTACAATAAAGTGGAAATGTAGAATGGATTGCTTATCATGGGATCAATTTTTATTTTAATTTTTATGTCAAATAAGCTATTACACAACAAAGTACATGTAACATGTAAGTTCCCTCAAATTGAACCTAAATAAATCAATTCATGTCAACAAATGTTGTACGCTTGCATAGTTGCATGTGAACCTTTTCACTATCTTTTTTTTTAAAAAAAAGTTACGTTAAATCTGAGATTTAGGAGAGCATAACACCATTCGAGCCCCATAAGGTTACAAATGTAATGAAGAGCATATCACTGAGTTGCCCTTATATCGTCTTGAAACTTTTTCACTTTTAAAGGTTTGTTAGTTTTATTATGGCAAAAAATCCGTGATGAAAAACAGTAGTTTACATCTTTAATTTTATATATATATATATATATATATATATATATATTATATGTTTGGATTGTTGTGAACTTGTGCTCTAAATAACATTAAAAGAATAAATAAATAAAGCCTAACACTTGTCATTTTTTTTTTCTTATAGACTTTTAATTTGCACATAAATTTTTGTCTTCAATGTTCAAGATTCGAGAGATCCAAGGTCTCGTGATCGATGGACAAAACCAACCTTTTTTGTATGGAAATAATATTAAGGGTAGTTATACTGTCACCCATAAAATATCATCCTATATTTATATTTTAATGAAACGCTGTTGTTTCTAAAATACTTTTACATTTAATTATTTAAAATACATGATTTTATAATTAGAAATTAAATTTAATTCCTATAACTATAAGACATAAGTTGAACATCCAATCTATCATAAACCTTAATAATATATACGTAATCAAACTCAACATCAATTAGGAAATATAATTTTTTTTCACATATAGTTAAGGAATTGATGAACAAATAATTGATTTCATGGTTTTCGAATGCATTCATGTATATTTATTTTCATTTTTATTATTGTTTTATGATTGAATAAAAAATTGTTACGGTTGTAGTCTTCTAGTTATAGAACCCGATCAAATCTGCACGGTTCTCAAACTTAACCCACTCACTCAAAGGCAAACCATGATTTCGGCTTTAGGGGGTCAAGACAAAAAATATTCAAATTAACGCTAAACAAATATAGGCGGCGGCTTAACAGTATTGGAGGCCGTAGGTGAAAACCTTATATGGGGCCTTATATATTGAAATCAGTAGCAAACAATGAAATAAATAAAACAATGAACAAAAACATTAACAATAAAACAAATTAAAAATAGAACAACTAATTTAGAACAATAGAACATGGAAACGAACAATTCATCTAACAATTGTTGCTTTCAATGAACTCTGGACTATTGACATTCAACTTTCAATCAAGTGAAAAGTGAAAACAGATACTATTATGGGTCGATTGTTTTTTTGTCTGAATACTGAACAGTCCTGAATTTTTCTGAAGACTGAATAGGGACTGAAATCTGAACTTGAATAACATGTTTGTTTGTTTTTTTTCTCACATCTGAATATACTATCAATATGTTTGTTTTTTTAAAAATAAAATTATCTGAAAATACGTAATTTTACATTTATACATATACTAATTAAAATAAGTAATTCATTCTTTATAACATTTTGTATGTTTTTTTTTTCAAACAAAGTTCAATTTCACAAAATAAAAAATTAATCAAAGATTATAATTTTGCATATTCTGCAAACAAAGTTTAAGTTAAATTTATTGTAAAAACAAAGTTACAGTTTAAGTTCAATTTTGTATGTTGTCCACGCATTCGGTGAATATAATTCATGAAACCAATTTTGTTTTTTTGTTTCCTAGATCAGATGTACCGGAAACCAAATAAAAAAAAGTTCTTGAATTTTTCATTTACAATAATTCTATAACATCTTCAAGCCACGAAATCTACTCAATATGATAGACAAATTTATTGAGCATTATACGAATAGTTAGATAAAAAAAATAAAGAGTTCTTACCGGGATTTGACAGGAAATAAATTCAATTGTTCAATCTCTGAAAAAATTCATTATGAGAAGTAATTATGGTTTTTTTTTTCTTTTCTAAAACCTGTATAAATAAGAAATATGCTAAAAGAAAAAAAATTATACCATATCAAATTAAGATAAATTTGGAAATATATATGTTTTTGGAGGATAGACTTGGAATAGAATATTTTAATTGCAATCCAGTGATTTGGAATTAAGTTAAAAGTCAGGATTTCTTACTTTTTATTTTAAGTTGTTTTTTGATATTTTTAAGTTGTTTGACCACTTAAATAAACAAACAAAACAGGTTAATGAGTTCAATTCAGACTCATTAAGTCTTAAGTGAAAAAAACAAACGACCCCTTAGTTTTGAGTAAAAAAAAATTAGTAGAAAAAAATAGGAATAATTAAGTTGTCAAATTATAACTCTGATTAAAACATTTTGAGGAAGTGTTTTGGAAGAGTGGTGCTATTGGCACATCCACTACTAAACTATTTATAACCCACTTTTTAATTTATTTAGTATTCTTTTTTTTTCCTTATCAAATTACTTAAATAGACATACAATTTTTATTAAAAAAATACTGTACAAAATAAAACTAATAAAACCTCACTTTCCTTATTTTAAAACCCTAATGACAAAAGTTTTAATGACATGAATTATTTTAACGTTTACTATTTTTGTTTATATTTTCTTTCAAATCTTGATATCATGTTTCCCATGTTTAGTATTTATTGATTTATTACTATTTTTGTTTCAGATCTCGATCTCATGTTTACCATGTTTAGTATTTATTGATTTTATTTTTTCACATGTTTGTTTAATTTTCTTCTCAAATTCCAGATCTATGTTTGTTTTTTTTTCTCTCGGTTTATTTTCTTTCAGATCTTTCAGATATACTATAATTTGTATCAATTCTTTTATAGATTTTATTGCGGATCTTCCAAAGTTAGTTTAATTTTATTTATAAAAAAAATAACGAAATCACACAAGAATCACAACCAAGAAATCCTAATCTCCAACAAAACAAAACCACACCAAAACTCTAACTTAATCGCTCAAAAAAATCATCAGACGATTAATATCACACTCATAATCTACCACCAACAATCCAATCAACTACAGAAAAAAAAAAATCTAGTCAAGATGGCTTACCATGAAATAAGAAGAAAAAACAAATTATGTAAATGAATGTGAGAAAACTATATATAAAGATTAGAAACGAAGTGTATTTTTATTTTTATTTTTTTGAAAAAAGATATGGGGTGTATTAATTTTGAAAAATAAATAAAAGGGTAGTCCTGGAAATAAATCAAAGAAATTAATAAAACTATTTAATTTTATATAATTAAATCATAATTTTAAAAAGCGGGGTATAAATAGTTTAGTAGTGGGGTGTCAATAGCACCACTCATTTTGGAATTAGAAAAGTATCTACAATTGTTTTTTGGAACTAGGAAACTATTAATTTGTAGATTTTTTTTTTTGGATAAAAAAGTACGTAACTCAGAAGTTGTTGATTTATAAAAGGAATTAAAATTTATTATAAAGTAGTTTGTTTCCTTATCTTTAGGAAGCTTTATATCTTTTATGGCTAGATTTTAGGAGGTCTCCGAAAATTTATCTACAAATAATAAAAATAAAATAAAATAAAATTTGAGGCCCTAGACGGTTGCCTAAATCAGTCTAAGCGTAAAACCGGCCCAGCAAATATGCTAATATTTAAAAACTAAGTTATTAAAAAAAACAAATATAATAGCGTCTGGTCTAATATGTAATACTAAAATAAATTAATTAATAAATAAAATAGACGTCAGCTTTATAAATCAAAATGGAACCCGTCACTTTTTCAAATCTCTAAAATCATCTATGATCGAATCTATATGTTTCTCTGCAATTTCCCTTTCAATATATATTTTTTATTTAGAAAGGTAAGTTTATTCAAGAATGGCTAAAAGCCATCAGGTACATCATCAAACCTCCAAAGTAGAGGACAAAATTACAATAAAACAACCAAACCCTGCCACACACAGAGAAACAAAGAAACAACAGCAAATACGCAGCACAAACAGAGCTAACAGAGCAAAACACAAACATTACTCTAAGCTCCACTCCAGCCTATCCATTAGGGACTCAGACACCTTTCTTGCTAAGCTATCCGCAAAAGAGTTCGTGGCTCTCGAGTTGTAGATGACCGAAGCATTTGCCATGGAACTCAAACACTTTCTGATATCCATTATAAGGTTTATATGGTCAAGACTGCCCAAACCCACATCATTCACCCACGACACCACTTCTTTTGAATCACTGATAATCTGGATAGTTTTTGAGCCCATAGTTGCATGGTAGGCACAAAGATGGCAAGCTTTCAGGACTGCCAAAACTTCAGCAGTGTTGGAAGATTGTTGCCCCACAAAAAGAGAAAAAATGCACCAGATTTTTCCTTTTGAATCTCTTAGGATCCCGCCTATGCCGGCTGGACCAGGTGAGCCTCTAACCGTCCACGTTGAATTTTAGACAGCCATCCTCGGGAGGGATCCAAGGTTCCATCTTCGATACTTTAGTTGGCTTAGAGTCCTTGCAGCAATCTCCAATGTTAAGAATAAGGGACGTCACCGAATCCGAGGAGCCTTTGCCGTGGTGTTTGAACCACCAAGCCACCCTAAACTTAATCATATCAACCAAAAGCTCCAGATCAGACGCCATTTCCTTGAACATAATCTGGTTTCTATGTTCCCATATAGACCAGAAGGTAGCCAGGAAACAAAGTCTCCAAGCCTTTTTCTAACTCAGTAAAGGGCATAACTCATCCCACCCAGTGAATCAGTCCTGAAAGGAGACGTTGTCTCTCCCTACAACACCTCACCATCCCATGCCTCTGGACCACACTTTCCATGACCAAGAGCAACGGAAGAAAAGATGGACAAAGGACAATCCAAACCTGCAGAAGGCTTGCATCCGAAACGTTTCAACACTCCTTTAACAAGAAATCTTCCGTGTAGGAGTTGCCACACGAAAACCTCTATTTTTGAAAGGCAAAGACCTTTCCAGGAAAAGAAATTGTCGAAAGGTGCTAACAAAGTGGCGATATCACCATAATCTTCGAGTTGTCTTCGAAACAAACTTACCGAAAAAGACCCGTTGGGACACAATGACCAAGCGAGATCGTCCGGAGTTGTTTTACGAATAACTACTGAGTCAAGGAACAACTGAAAGATGCTCCATTAATCCTATTCCCAATCAAACAAAGGTCTCCGAAGTGCCACATTCCACACCCAAGTCGACCCTAACCAGCTACCGAAACTTTGGATTACACCCCATTTGTTCCTAACCAAAGCATATATCCTCGGAAACGCTTGTTTTAAAGGCACATTGTCCAGCCCTATATCATCCTAAAAATCAGCTTTATTACCTCGCCCGATAACTACCTAGAGCCCTTCATTCAACACCTTGGCCGTAATAGAATGCTCGTTATAAAGACTTCTCACAACTTTCATGAAGAAAGAGTCTGCAGAGGAGACATGCCTTCCAACGAAAACCACAATCCGAAATCCCGTACTTGGTGCACATAACCCTTTTCCACAAAGGCTTATCTTCCTTCCCGAATTGCCAAATCCATTTTAACAACGCTTTTTTTTTGTCTAGAACTCTGCCTATGCCTAAGCCACCCTTTCTATTATTCTTGCACAAAGTCTCCCAATCTACCGAGTGAATTTTACTTTTAACATTTCCATCCCCCTAAAAAAAGCTTCCTTGAAATTTCTCAATCTTATGGGCCACTCCCCCCGGCACCTTAAAATCCGATAAAAAGTAAGTAGGAAAACTGGATAGGACAGTGTTGATCAAGACCAACAGTTCGCCTTTGCTTAAGAAACGCCTCTTCCACAGAGTCAAGCGGTTTTCAATGTGAGCAAACAAAGCTTTCCAGAAGATCTTTGAGCAAGGACGCGCCCCCTTCCCTAAGGGAGCCCAAGGTAGGTGATTGGGAGAGGGACAGATTTGCATTTGAAAGCTGCGCCCCTATACACATCTCCCACACCGATTTTGTCGACTTTCGAAACACTAGATTTGTGGAAGTTAATCTGAATGCCCGAAGCAAGTTCAAAACATCTCAAAATCCTTCTAGCATTTCAAAGATACTCCATATTCGGCTTCAAAAAAATGATCGTGTCATCCGCGAATTGCAAATGAGAAACATATAACGTGTTATCCCCAAAAATCAACCCCTTTCATGAGATGTTCCTCGTAAGCCTTGTGAAATAAACAGTTCATCCCCTCTATGACAATGTTGAATAGGAAAGATGATATGAGCCTTGAACAGGGGCTTGACAAATATGAGCGCTCTCCTAATTCCCTGAGGAAATATGATTTATTGTCCATTAGAGAATCAACGGTACTTAAAGGATATATGTAATTAGAGGTGTATAACGGATATTATGACCCAGCTCTAATTATGAACTACTGTGGAGGATCACACTATGTGTAATAGCTATATCGATGGACACCGAGTTGTATCGGTCTGTGTAAAAGCGTCTACAGTTGAGAGAGTGCAGCTTCGGGTTTTTAGTGGAATAACACCAGAGTTAATAATCAAAGAATATTAATTAATGATTCCAATGATTATTGGAGCTCAAAATACGGTGGGTTCATTAGGTCTCTTTGCTAGCCCGATCGCTTTAGGTAACGAGGTTCACGGTTAATTAATTGGATTGTTCAATTAATTGTGTTACGAAAGTGACATGTATTTATTCGGGAATTAATTGAATAATGAGATTATTTGATTAATGAATAATGGTGATTAATTAAATTAAATAATAAGATTATTTAATCATGTTATTAATCACTAAATGGAAGATGTTTCTTGTTATTTGTTTTTAAATAAAATAAGATAATATGATTATTTTATTTTATTAAATTTTGAATTTTGAATTTAACTAGTTTGAATTCAAATCATATTAAATAAAATAAATATTAATCAATATCTTTAAAGATATTTGATATCTTAAATGATTAGATTGATTTGTTTTTTTGATGAAATTGATTTTGAATTTAAAAAAAAAAACAAGAGAAGGTTATCAGCACAAAATTGGTGTGCGTTTGTTTTTTTTTTTTTTGAAAAGAGAAAGTAGTGCAATTGTTGCACTATTGAAAACAAAAACAATTATAAAAAAAAAAAAAACAAGTGCTGTGTGTGAAAAAAAAAAAGGTGTTGTGCAATTGTTGCACTATTGAAAATATATATATATATATATATATATATATGTATTATTAATATATTTTTTTAAGAACTAGAATTGTTCTAGTTATTTTTTCTCTTTGGAAGAAATAGTTTCTTCATATTCTCTCTACATCCTCCTAAGTTCCTGAGTACGTGAAGCGCCCACACGCAGTTACCAGTTCCAGGATATAGCTAGGAAGATCAGTGGTACAGACCAGAAGCATATCGTAAAGTGAAGGAGCATCCAAACGTTGGTAAGGTTCTATATATTTTTATATTGATTACAATTTCATGAGTTTACATATAGTATGTATTATTAGTTCCGGAAAAATAATTACGGTCTCAAGTTCACTAGTTCCAGATTATTTATGATCTCTATTAAAAATTTTAAAACATATTTCCGCTGCGTTACCAGTGAACGGGGTTCCAACAATTGGTATCAAAGCCAATTTTTTTTCAGAAACAAGAAATTGTTTTCGATGCTCCTGTATGTATGATTGTGTATGCACTATTTAAATTGACTGTATGTTGTTTTTGTATGTATATTAAATTTGTTAATTTACAAAAACATGATTGATCGTTAATTATATGGTATTGTGGATTTAGGGTTCATGGGTTGTATAATTTTTTTTATTTCTTTTTATTTTTTTATTTTTTTTTCTGTTATTGTTTTTAAATAAAAAAAATTAACCTATATTGAAGACCTGGAAAAATTGCGAAGTCGAAAATACGCGTGACAGGTACTGTTCACGCGGTACTGTTCACAACAATGTTCACCGTTGCTGTTCATGCGGGGGTACTGTTCACACGGACGTTGTTGGGCACTGTTCACATATTTTTGCACGGTTCCGTTGGCAAGTGTTGCCTAGTGCGTTCCGTGCGGATTTCCTATTTCAGATTCATGAGATGAATCGGAGTGACCTGAAGAGACTGGAAGACTCAAAAATTACAAGAAGACCAAGGAATGCCTTAGGGATATTTCTGTAATTTTAGATTCCAATTTTTTTAGGTTAAATAATCCACAGTACTCGGTCAATTCATGTATGCTTTATATTATGTGATGATAAAAGCATTGTCATGCATACGTATATCATTTAGATTAGATTTGCCTACACAAATATATTTGATATGTCATACATGTATCATAGCCTAATTTTTATGTATTTTTTTAATATGATTAAAATCAGTAAATACATTATTGGCTATGAAAATAAGATTAGTTTTTTAATTGTTAGAAAACTTGTTAATTCTCATTAATATTAATCTGGTTATTAAAGTGTTTAATAAGTTAGATTAATAGAGTCATTTATTGTAATTAGTATTAATATGATTAATGACCTAATAATAAATGAACCGAATAAAGTGTTAGAGTTTTAATAGTTAAAACTTGGTAAACACTATCATAATAATCCGAGCTTAGTAAATAGTTTACAAAAGCTTAGATTATTCACTAATAGATTAGATTTCAATAGTTAAAAATCATTATTAATTTATTAGTTAATTAGAATTTATTTCTAATAATGAATTTGTTAATGCGCTAGATAACTTGATTAAAGTTAGCCGTTTGATCCAGTAGAGTCTAGGTGCATTAACGGATAATAGAAAACCCTAATTTTTAAATAGTGAGTGGGAGAGGGATATATGATATATATATCCCACAGTCTCCATCATTAGTTCAACACCGTGAGATCCGAGTAGGGCCTCGTGACGGCTTTGCTTTCGTCCTCCCTAAGGAGGGTTTCCACAAAGATCAATACCAAGGTTGACTTCCTAACGGATAGGATTTCTGAGGGTATTTCGGGATTGACCGACCCTAAAGCGGCAAATCTCAAGTTAAGCTCGTGAGATCTGAAATGGTGGGTTACACTCACGAAGGTTTTGATTAAGTTTTGTTAATTAAAAACCTGACTGAATAAACGGTGGTCAAATGATATGGAATAAGAGTTATTCTAGAATATCATTTGATTAAGAATGTCTCGGTCCAACATGCAAAGACTTGAACGGCCCTGAGGCGGCACTTCTTTGTGGCATGTTGGATTGTCGTGGTTTTGGGTATTTCTAGTTCGTTAAACATGTTCACGCATCATGTTTAAATCTATGCCAAAGCACTCGCACTTGTTTTAATAAATGACTGAATGAATGTTTTATTTATTTCAGCAATTATGTCTTCTGCATTACTTCAAATTCTCGCAAACGACAAATTAACTGGTGATAACTACACTAAGTGGAAACTTAATATTAATGCAATATTGGTCACCCAAGACCTCAAGTTTGTGCTTACGGAAGAATGTCCTCCGGTGCCTACTGCCAATGCCACACGAACTGTTCGTGAGGCATACCAGCGATGGGTCTTATCTAATGAGAAAGCCCGAACATATTTGTTAGCTTCTATGATAGACGTGCTTGTCACAAAGCACGAAGCAATGACTACAGCATTCGAAATTATGGAGTCATTGCAAGCTATGTTCGGGCAGCCCTCCGAGCAAAAGCGACACGAAGCTGTTCGTTCCGCTATGCTCGCTCGCATGAAGGAAGGTACATCAGTTTGGGAACATGTTCTGAGCATGATGTCCTACTGCAACACGGTAGAAGTCAATGGCGGGGCCATTGACGAACCCAGTCAAGTGAGCATCATACTGACGACTCTTCCGAAGAGTTTCGATCAGTTTAAGAGCAACTACGGGATGAACAAGTTAAGGTTTAGTCTCACACAGTTGCTCAATGAGCTCGCTACTTTTTGAGTCCTTGACTAAGGACAGCAAAAGTAAGACCGGTGAGGCAAATGTTACCGAACCATCTTCCTCCAATAATAAGAAGAGGAAGAGGTCTGCTGGAAAGGCAAAGGGTAAGCCCAAACCCAAAAAGGCCCAAAGCAAAAAGAAGGGCACCTCCACCGACCAAGACAAAGGAAAATGTTTCCATTGTAACAAGGTCGGGTACTGGAAGAGGAAACTGTCCTCAGTACCTGGAGGAGGTAGCCAAGAAGAAGAAGAAAGGTAAATATGATTTACTTGTTCTTGAATCTTGTTTAGTGGAAGATGATTCTTCACCTTGGATTGTTGATTCGGGGGCCACTAACCATGTTTGTTCTTCTTTGCAGTGGACTGATTCTTGGACACGGCTAGAGGAGGGAGCCTTCTCCATGAGTGTGGGGTCGGGGGATGTCGTGTCGGCCAAAGCAGTGGGAGCAATAAGATTGCAATTTTGTAATAATAATAGTTTTTTATTATTGAACAATGTTTTTTATATTCCTGGATTTACATGGAATTTGATTTCCGTTTCTAAGTTGTTAGAACAATTATATTCTGTTTCTTTTAATAATAAGTTTGTTATTATTGGAAAGAATGATCTGAATATTTGTTCAAGAATTAATGAAAACAATTTGTATATGTTAAGACCGTTAATACATACTACACTGCTTAACATCGAAATGTTTAAGGTTGAAAAACCTAAAACTAAACGACATAAGATTTCTCCAGATAATAACACGTATCTCTGGCATTTAAGGCTTGGTCATATCAACCTTGACCGGATAAACAGACTAGTAAAAAGTGGACCTTTAAGTGAGTTAAAGGTTGGCACCTTACCTGTCTGCGAATCATGTTTAGAAGGTAAGATGACTAAGAGACCTTTTACTGGAAAAGGGCTTAGAGCTATAGAGCCACTAGAACTCATACATACAGACGTCTGCGGACTAATGAATGTTAGATCTAGGGGCGGCTATGAGTATTATGTCACATTTATAGATGACTACTTAAGATACGGATATGTCTACCTGATGCAACGAAAGTCGGAAACATTTGAAAAGTTCAAAGAATTTTGAGCTGAAGTTGAGAATCAATTAGGTAGGACTATCAAGTCACTACGATTAGATCGTGGAGGTGAGTACCTTGACCAAGAGTTTGAAGACTTCATGGTCGAGCATGGGATAGTTTCCCAACTCACAGCTCCTAGTACACCTCAGCAAAATGGTGTAACGGAGAGGAGAAATAGAACCCTGATGGAAATGGTGAGATCTATGATTAGTTTCTCATCATTACCAAATTCCTTCTGGGGATATGCGTTACAAACAGCGGCATACATTTTGAATGTAGTGCCATCCAAATCTGTTCCTAAGACTCCTCTAGAGTTGTGGAATGGTCGTAAAGCTAGTTTGCGACATTTCCACGTATAGGGGTGTCCAGCACACGTGCTAAAAAACAGAAGTGGAAAGCTAGACTCCAAGTCTGTGGTCTGCCTGTTTGTATGATACTCCAAGGAGACCAGAGGTGGACACTTCTATAGTCCCGAAGATAACAAAGTATTTGTATCGACAAATGCAACGTTTCTTAAGGACAATTATATTAGTGACCATAAACCTCGTTCTAAGATTGTATTGAATGAGTTGGAGCTTGGTGAGACTAGTGCTTCATCAACAAGAGTTGTTGATCCACAAACATCTGAGAGTCAGATGGTTCCTGATCAGGATACACTATCACCTAGACGTAGTGGGAGGGTTGTAAGACAACCTGAACGCTATTTAGGTATAGGTGAGGGAAAAAGTGATGTCTCTACTGATAGTGTGGATGATCCATTGACATTTAAGAATGCAATGGAAGATCCTGATAAAAAGGAATGGCTTAAAGCCATGAATCTCGAGAGGGAGCCCATGTACTCTAACTCAGTCTGAGATCTTGTAGACTTACCGGATGGGGTAAAACCCATAGGATGTAAGTGGATCTACAAGAGAAAGAGAGGAGTAGACGAGAAGGTAGAGACCTTCAAAGCAAGGCTAGTGGCTAAGGGTTATACCCAGAAAAAGGGGGTTGATTATGAGGAGACCTTCTCGCCAGTAGCCATGTTTAAGTCTATTAGGATTCTCTTATTCATTGCTGCCTATTTCGATTATGAAATTTGGCAAATGGACGTCAAGACTGCATTCTTGAATGACAATCTTGACGAGAGCATATATATGATGCAACCAGAGGGATTCGTGTCTCTAGATCAAGAGCAAAAGTTTTGCAAGTTATAAAGGTCCATATATGGACTTAAGCAAACATCTAGATCTTGGAACATCAGGTTTGATAATGTGATCAAAACCTATGGCTTTGAGCAGAACGTCGATGAGCCTTGTGTCTACAAGCGCGTCATTGACAAAAAGGTAGTTTTCTTAGTCCTATACGTGGACAACATCCTACTCATTAGGAACGATGTGGGAGTGTTATCTGATGTAAAGGGCTGGCTGGCTAGCCAATTCCAAATGAAAGATTTGGGAGAGGCGAGTTATGTTCTAGGGATCCAACTTATAAGGGATCGTAAGAACAAACTCATAGCACTATCTCAAGCATCGTATATCGACAAGATTCTTATGTGTTTTTCGATGCAGAACTCCAAGAAAGGTAATTTACCTTCTAGGCATGGAGTTCACTTGTCTAAGGAACAATGTCCTAAGACACCTCAAGAAGTTGAGGATATGAGACGTGTACCCTATGCATTAGCAGTAGGTAGTCTCATGTATGCTATGCAATATGGGAGTAGTCAGCAGGTACCAGTCCAACCCAGGATTGGATCATTGGGTTACTGTCAAGACTATTCTCAAGTATCTTTGGAGAACAAGAAACTATATGCTAGTGTATTCCGGACAGGATTTGATCCCGTTAGGATACACAGATTCTGATTTTCAGTCAGACAGGGATTCTAGAAAATCCACGTCTGGATCAGTTTTCACCCTAGGTGGTGGAGCCATTGTGTGGAGAAGTATAAAGCAATCTTGCATTACTGACTCTACCATGAAAGCCGAATATGTAGCCGCTTGTGAAGCTGCTAAAAAAGTTGTTTGGCTCCATAAATTCTTGAGTGATCTAGAAGTTGTTCCAGATTTGGATAAGCCTATCACACTTTATTGTGATAATAGTGGTGATGTGGCTAATTCCAAATAACCAAGAAGCCACAAGAGAGGGAAGCATATAGAGAGAAAGTATCATCTCATTAGAGAGATAGTGCAGAGAGGAGATGTGATCGTCACCAAGATAGCCTCACAAGACAATCATGCTGATCCATTTACGAAGACCTTACTGGCTAAAGTGTTTTCAGGTCACCTAGATGGTCTAGGGTTATGAGACATGTCTCACATGCTTTACTGCAAGTGGGAGATTGTTGGGGTTTATGCCCTAAAGATGTAATTTGTAAATGGATTTATGAAATAAATAAAAAGAAAAGTTCAATTCATTCTTGTTGTGTTGTTTATTTTATAACTTGTGCATATATTAACATCCTAGATTGCCGGATGTAATCTCGAACTGTGTATATGAGTGTCATATACGGATGGATACAGTAAGAGACGTGCAATCTAAAGAGTCCATAGATAGCAAATAAAGCTGAGTACTTTATTTGTGGTAATCTATAGCTGCGGTCCATTCCATAATGTACGGGGATTCTATCCTGAATCATTCATATGAGATATGGGAATGGAGGCACCTTGTATGATGTGATCATATAGGACTGGGCCATGATCTACCTTCCAAAATCACAAAATCACTACATTTAACCTTAAATCCATCATCCAAACTTCAAACCCACTTCACTAAACACCAAATATCCAGCTTTACCACCATTACCTGCCATTTAAACCCAACCTTGGAGTATAAAGGGGAGCATCAAGAGAGGAAGCAAGGCAAGCACATCAAGTCCTCAAAGGAGAAGGAGTTCTTCATTATAGTTTTCTCTATACCCTTCTCTCCTTATTTAATCACTTGTATTTGAGATGGCTTGTATGATAATCATATCTTTTATAGCTATATTTTGTAATATGAACTAAATTCATCTTGGCTAAGGCCAAGATGAAACATTTTCTATGAATCATCAATAAATGCCATCACTTTATCACGATTGATTGTATTGTGTACATTTATTTCATGCTCTTGATTATTATTGAATGTGTAGCTAGCATTTGGTAATTGTTTGGTTGTTGTACGAAGCACCGAGAGGAGAAGCACACGACATGCTCGATGAAATGAATGATAGAAGTTTGTAAGATAGAAATATATGATGCTAGCTTCTAGGATTCAATTGTGTGCCATAAATCTTAATTAATTTGTACATACGTAGTTCGGATAACCATTGAGAAATAGGTTGTTGGTGCATATAAATATCGTCTTTATCACTCGAGAAATGTTAGAAACTAATTGAGGGTATCACGAATCTAAATACACACTTGCTTATTTTATTTTCATGATGTGCCAAAAATTGATGAGAATTGGATAGGTGGATTCAAAGGTCTTACCCTCATTCACATATATATACAACCAAGTGTTTGAGTTTGTTGCTTGTTTGTTTAGTTTCATTAATTGCATTATAATTGTGGCTTAGTTTAATTTAAATTGGAGTAGTGTAATCGAATCACCAAATCTTTGCTTCTATAAATAGTAGTTTAATCATTCAATTGTGGTAATCAATACATCAATCCTCGTGAAACGAATCTTATTTATCATTGTACTACACCCACAGCTCCGTACTAATGCGGACGCCCATTTTGGTGTGATCAGTGCCAATTGCAATTAGTGTGCCAAACAATGAATATAATAAGTATACGGACAATCCTTTAAAATCAAAGCATGTAGCACATTCCACTCACCACGCATATTACTTGCACCATCATAGCTTTGCCCTCGAATATTTTGAATATCTAAATTGTGATTAAATAATACAAAATATATTGATTTTTTTAAGTCAATGTTGCGATGTCTGAGACATGAACAACTCTAAAAAATTGCTCTCGTAGAATACCATTTTGGTCAACAAATCTCAAAACTATAGCCATTTATTCCTTCTTTAACTCATCACGAGCTTTATCAATAATTACACAGAACTTCGTATCTCCAATTTCCTTACGAATTTCAATCTTTACTCTAGTTGCAAAAACTTGTAGAATCTTTTTTTAGATATCCAATGATGTGTAACATGCATTTTTAGGTGCCTTATCTAATATAAGTTCTCCAACCTTCTCTTTGTTTGATGCCAATAATTATAATAGTTTAAGAAAATTTCCACGATTGATTGAAGATGAGCTCTCATCATGACCTTTAAAAACACAACCTTGAAATGGAAGCCATCGAACAACTTCAACTGTGGCTTTTACTCTAAGCCTATTGTTTGTAATTTCTTGAGAATTATACATTTTGACCACTCTTTCTATATGTCGAGACTGATTCATTAAGTCTGTAGAAGCTCTCTCAACAATCGTGTGAGGGGTCATATGATTATCTTTATTTCTTGCATGAGCTAAAAACGCAAACTTGTCACCATTCCTAACTTTTTTCCAACTTTTAAATCCATCAACAATGAAAGCAGTAGCTGCAAGGTGTTTAGTTGGCTTACTAAAGAGAAAGCAATGTAAACAATAAGTTGCATCTATTGTAGGAGAATATTTCAACCATGTAGAAAATAATTTAAACAAAGAACTCTGGAAGCTGCGTTTAGGAGAATCTCGTCCTGATTTTTTATAATGGTCAAGCATGGGTTGGAATGGACCAGCATTAATATAAGCTCGATGAATTTCATCACGTTCATTGACGGGACAATCCCATATTTGTCGACGTAATCCAAGGTCAAGCACCAAAGATTTATTATCTTGGTTAATATCATTTGTTGGAGATTATGTGGATTGATTTTCAGAAGATGGAATATTGATATTAGATGTTGATAGGGATGGCAAAATTATCCACGGATATGGATATCTGTAAGAATCCGCTCCATTTATAATGGGGATGGATACTATTATTTCGGGGATGGAGCGGGGATGGATACGAACCTAATATCCATTTTATTTTCGGACATGGGGATGGATATCGTCTATGGATATCCATCCTCATCCGGATCCGTTATGTATTTTAATATTTTAAATATACAAAAACATTATTATATAATTATTAATTTTAATTAACAAAGTTATTGTTAATTTTTTTCATCAAAACCCTAAAAGCTATTTTTCTAAAATAAGCGGCCAAAAGATTGGAGAGTTGAGACTACGTTTGCTTGTTGGCTGATGCTGTTGAGTTTCTTGGTAAGTGAATACTGATTTAAAACTCTATATTTAATTTTGTTTTTATCTTGAAGTTGTTGTTTCTTTATTTAGCACTTGAATGTTGGTTTTACTAATTGCTTCATGCTTCGTGTATACTGTATAGTGTGTTGCATTGCATGCCTGCATGTGCTAACTACAATAATTGAGAACCAATTGAGAACCTTGTTTGTTTTGTTTTTCGAATTTTTTATTAACATGGTTATATTTAATAGGTTAATAATGTTCACACCACTTTTAGTTGATGAAGACAATTCGGGTGGCAGTGGCATAGATCCATCTCATTAACCTGCTACGGCATCTAATAAGAGGAAAATATATGAAGCATGGAAACAATTTAAGAAGCAAAAAATAAATGGAAAGGATAAAGCCGTGTGCACGCTCTGTAATGCTAAATTGGTTGGGGGTTCCAATTCCGATACGTCGCATTTGCTCAATCATATAAAAATATGTCCTATGCGAAAACAAACCAACATAAGACAAAATACATTAACCAATAATAAGACAAAGGATGGAAATGATACATTGGAGCCATATACTTTTGATCCAATTGTTGTGAGAAGAAAACTTGCTGAAATGATAATTATGCATGAATATCCTTTAAGAATGGTTGAACATGATGGGTTTAGAGAATATTCAGTAGCTCTTCAACCATTGTTTAAACCCGTATCTTGAAACACAATTAAAAGGCATATCTTGCAAATTTATGACGTGGAGAAGAAGAAGACAATTAGTGTATTAGAGGCTACTCGGTCTAGAATTTCCATCACAACTGATATGTGGACTTCAAGTAACTAGAAGAAGGGTTTTATGGCGGTTACAGCGCATTTTATTGATGACTCTTGGGCTATGCAAAGTTGAATTTTGAGGTACCGTGCAAGCTTAAACTTTTATGTAATTTTGTAAGTTTTTTTCAAGTGTATATTGCATTCAATTTATTTGTCCTTTTTTGTTGTAAATTTTAGGTTTATATATGTGTCTTGTCCACATACAGCAGAGACACTTTGTGAAGGACTAAATGATTGATTGTTGGATTGGAACATTGATCGTAAATTATCTGCAATCACTGTTGATAATTGTAGCACCAACAAACAAATGATCACATCTCCGTTAGAAAAGCATAATAGTAGTGACTTAATATTGAATGGGACTTTATTTCATATGAGATGTTGTGCGCACATACTTAATTTGATAGTAAAGGATGGTTTAGATGTCATTGGTGAAGGCATTGAGAGGATTCGTAGTAGTGTTTTGTATTGGGTAGCAACACCAAAAAGAATAGAAAAATTTGAAGACACTGATCGTCAATTAAATATTCCTTATAGTAAGAGGTTGGTGCTTGATTGTCCAACTAGATGGAATTCCACATATTTTATGCTTACTACAGCATTATTATATAAGGATGTTTTTGCTTGTTTTAGTGTGCGTGAGAAACAATATAAGATTGAGATACTAGGAAAAGATTGGAAGTTAGCTGCTATTCTTCAAGACAATCTGAAATTATTTTATCAAGTGACTGAAATGTTTTCTGGAACCAAGTACCCAACAACTAATGTGTTTTTTCTACATGTTTGTGATATTAGATTATCTGACTGGCTTAAAAGTGAGAATGAGTTGATTAAAGAAATGGCAGTTAAGATGATTGAAAATTTTGAAAAATATTGGGATGTGATTCATGAAGTGATGGTTGTAGCAACTATGTTGGATCCTAGGTACAAAATGAGATTGATTGAGTTTTAATTTCCCTCGATTTTTAGTGCTAATTACAGGACTCATCTTGAGAATATTCGAAATCTTTGGGTATGAATTAAAGTTTAAATCGAGTGATGAAAATTCTATACATAGTAATTCATCACTTGCTTCTCAAAATGCCCGATAATTCCAGCAAGCAAGATGAACGCTTGTTAAGTTATGATTTGTTTGTGAGTTCTAATGGTCCTACTCATGTTAAGTCAGAATATGATGCTTACTTGGAGGAAAAGGTGTTACCTAAGACAAAAGATTTTGATATATTGGTTTGGTGGAGGGCAAATGCAAGTAAATATCCTATTTTGGCTCAAATTGCTAGAGATTTTCTTGTCATTCCTATATCATCGGTTGCTTCTGAATCTGCATTTAGTATAGGTGGTAGAATAGTGAGTTTGCATCGTAATAGACTCCATCCAGACACATTGGAGGCTTTAATGTGCACTCAAAGCTGATTATGGGCGGAAAGACAAGGTATGAAATTTATACACGTAATTAAATTATATTTACTGTTTTTAAGTCATTTAATATTAAATTATTATTATTATTATTATTATTATTATTATTATTGCTTGATTTTTTAGGGAAATGTTCAAAAGCTCCCACAGCTTGTGATACATCATTTCAAGAAGAGAACGAAAATGTTGAAGAGGTAAATGATTTAATTATATAATTGTTCAAATTTATATCTTCAAATTTCAATTAATACAATTATAATGTTTTTGTTGTTACAGGTTTGTGAGTAGCAACTTTCCATATGGTGTTGTACTCTTGTTTGACAGTCTGATACTCTAATTGTTGTATGGATCGTGGTGATGGAAGAATGAGAATATTTATGATTTTTATTAAGTTGTTAGAGAAAATTAAATTGTGAAGTTTTATTTGTTTTTTTTTTCGTTTATTGAATTTATGTTATTTGAACTTTATTGGATTGGATGTATTTGTTTCTCCCTTTTAAATAGGATAAAAGGTACCATTATACATATTAGTTATATTTTTCTCTTATAAACTTATATTTTTTTTCATTGGATACGGATATAAACGAAACGGGGATGGATATCGTTATCTGAATTCGCGGATTATCCAAATCCGCCCCGCTCATTTAGAAAAGGGGGTGGATGCGGGGATGGAGATACATATTTCAAACGGATATGGGGATGGATAATAGGGTATCTTTCCCCGATCCGATCCATTGCCATCCCTAGATGTTGACGAAGATGAACCGGCTTCTGAGGTTTTAATTCTTTTGAAAAAAATCCATCAATTGTTGATGTATTCATCTGAAGATCAAATAAAAAAATCGAATTAATTTAAATAAAAATTAGTATAATAAATATAGCAAAATCATATATATATATATAGGAGAATTCATTAAAAAAATCGTATTAATAACCTATGAAAGTAACAAATATAAAAAAATTAAAAAACCTAAAATATTTATTGATTTGTAATCTCGTACCTGAAATTATTCTGATAGATGAACCAAAAAATACGAAGAATTTAATTGCAATAGTAGGAATGAAATTGCTTAAGTGAAAAGCTAGAAAAAAAAATAAACAAGTATATATATGTTAGATAAGTTCATGACGTATAGGAAACCAAATCCTATAAGGTTTATATTTTCTCTTCTAAAAGAAAATGGAATACATACAATTGGAATATATAAAATTGGATTTTCCTTAATATATTATAATCATAATATTTTTAATTTAAAACTAACCTACTTAAATATGTAAAGCAAGATTGATTCAATCACGTTTTTCAAAAATAATCATAGAGAATTTTTTTATATAAGGATATAATCATTTTCTCCACTGTAGTTTGTCTTATTAGACACTTTGCCCCCTCTAATTTTAGTAATGGTCATTCTCCCCCCTGAAAACCAAAATTTTAGACTTTTTACTCCCTAACCGTTAGAAATTCCGCTAGTCAACTTCTTTGACCGTCAAAAATCAATTAAATGATTTTATTACCCTTGAATACATGAGTTATGCCCCCTAATGAAACCATTAATTGTTTTTAAAGAAAAAAATGTCAAAATTAATAAAATAAAAACTAATAAAAGTATTTTAAGAAAACAGAATTGAAAATTAAAATTTTAAAAATTAGCAACAAAAAAATTCAATATTTCAAAAAAAAACAGTTCAATATTTGAAGATAAATTTTAATATTGTTTTAGTTTTTTTTACAATTATATTATTTTATTATTTATTATTCTTTATATTAATGTTTTTTAAATAAATTTTTTATTTTTACATTTCATTCTTTATATTAATGTTTTTTAATTAAATTTTTTATTTTTATATTTAATTATTTATATTAATTTTTGTTTAAATATATTTTTTATTTTTTATTTTGGTTAAAAAAAAATTAAAAATTTTATTTAAAATGTCTAATATTTTGGTTTTCAGTGAGGAGAATGACTATTACTGAAACTAGATGGGGTAAAGTGTCTAATATTTTTGTTTGCAGGGGGGAGAATGGTCATTACTGAAACTAGAGGGGGCAACATGTCTAATAAGGCAAACTACAAGAGGGAAAATGATTATACCCCTTTTATAAAAAAAAGTGACAGCCAACATTGGGCCCACTATCTTTTTGAATATATGGTATATTATATAAAACCTCACAGAAGTTTAAAGTTTGAAAGAAAAAAATTTCTTTGGAGGGCCATGGCCCCTAATTTCACCCTTAATTGACGGGATAATCCCATGTTAGTTGACATAATCCAGTGTCACACTTCACAGATTTATTACCTTGGTTTATATCATTTGTTGGAGATTTAATGGATTGATTTTCAGAAGCTGGAATATTGATATTAGTTGTTGACGAAGATGAACCGGTTTATGAGGTTTTAATTCTTTTGAAAAATCCATCAATCGTTGATGGCTTACTAATATGAAGATCAAATAAAGAAAATCAAATTAATTTAAATAAATAAATGTTTAAATAAAAAATTAGTATAATAAATGTAGTAAAATCATATATATATATATATATATATATTATAAAGAAGAATTTATTAAAGAAATCATATTAATAACCTAAGAAAGTAACAAATATAAAAATAAAAATAAAAAAACCTAAAATATTTATTGATTTGTAATCTCATACCTGAAATTATTTTGATAGATGAACCGAAGAATACGGAGAATTTAATTGCAGTAGTAGGAATGAAATTGCTTAAGTGAAAAACTAGAAAAAAAAAAACAAGTATATATAGGTTAGACAAGTTGATGATGTATAGGAAACCAAATCTTATAATGTTTATATTTTCTCTTGTAAAAGAAAGTGGAATACATAAAATTGGAATATTTAAAATTGGACTTTCCTTAATATGTTATAATCATAAGAGCATCTTCAATGTAAAAGTTGTTTGCATACCAATAATTATTGATACGGCAACAATGTTAAGAGACTTACTTCCTATATGGCATAAATATAGACTTGAATAAACTCAAAATTTGGTCTTCAATGTTTTTGTTTTAAACACATATTTTTTAATAACATGTCCAATTTTTTTCCTATTTTATTTTATATTTTATTTTCTTACTAAAAATAGATGAAAAATTAATGTCAATTTTAAATACTTTTTGAGTCAACCGAAAAAATAGATGTGCAATAGACCGTCTGAAAATAGACGGTCATGTTAATAATATCTAATTTATTTTTTTGCCACATAGGCTAGACATTGAATGGTGATGGTTGCATTGGAGAAGTATATTCGAACTCAATGTCTATCTATCAAAGTTGGCATCTAGTTTTTTCACAATCCACATTTGCATTGGAAATGCTTTTACAAAAGTGGCTTGCATACCGATAATCGTTGACGTGGCAACAATGTCAATAGATTTACTTCCTATGTGGTATAAAAATAGACTTGATAGACAATCAACTCAAAATTTGGTCTCTAATACTTCTGTCTAAAACTCTTTTTTTAATGACGTTTCCATTTTTTTTCTTTTTTAATTTTATTTTTTTTCTTATCAAAAATAAATGAAAAATTAATGTCAGTTTTAAATACTTGTTGAGTCAACCGAAAAATTGTTGTGCAACAAAACTTCTGAAAGTTGACGGTTATATTGACAATGTCTAATATTTTTTTTTACCACGTCAACTTGAGGTTGAATATGCACAGCTCATTGGAGAAAGATTTATTAACAGAATGCCTATTAATCATACGTTTCATCTCTTATTTTTACAAACTACTATTACATCGGGGATGTTCTAATTTTTTTAATTTAAAACTAACCTACTTAAATACTTAAAGCTCGATTGACTCAATCACGTGTTTCAAAAATAATCATAGAGATTTGTTTTTATAAAAAAAAAAAAAAAAAAAAAAGAGTGACAGCTGACATGAGGCACACTGTCTTTTTGAATATTTTATAAGTAGCATATTATATAGGGTTAATTGCAATAACATACCTTTACATTTTACAATAATACAGTTATATCAAAATTTTTCTTTAATTACTAGAAAGTACCATTGACTAACAGTTGACTAATACTTGATTGCCACTGAATGATGAAAATACCAAATTGCCCTTCGTTAAATGTTTTTTTAATTATTATTATATTATTTTTCACATTAATATTAAAACAATTAAAAATTCTTTCACAAAAAAATTAAATTTATTTCAAAATAAAACAATTAAAATAAATTAAATAACAATCGATCAAAATTAATTTCAAAAAAAATCGATCAAAACTAATTTTAAAAAAAAGTGACCAAAATCCAGATTTAAAAAGAAAACACAAAAAAAATTAGATTATCAACAAAATTTAGAATTTTTTTTAAAATATTCCAGATTTTCAAAAACAATATTCAGACTATTTCAAAAATAAGGAACATAGACCATCCTGTAAATCAATGGCAAAGGAGGAAGAGGGAGAGAGACAATCGGGTGAAGCGGCGGAGAAGAAGGTGAGAGAGATGACATGTGAGGATTCCTCCATTGTTCAACTATATTTGATCTTCATTGAAGATCTGGTTAGATCGCACAATTCCAGTGCGATCTAATATGTGATTTCTTTTTATTGAATTTTTTTTCATTTTTTAATAAATATAAAGTAATTTTATAGATTTATTTTTTAAAAAAATTCATTTTTTATGATTTTTATAATAAATAAAAAATATTTTAAAAAAAACTTATTGTCAAAAAGACATATTTGCCCTTCTCACCGTTAAGTCTATGTTAATTCTAACCTTGGTCAAAATGGTCAAGGGTATGTTTCTGTAATTATAACAAAAATACAATACAGTTGTAGTATTATAAAATGTCAGGGTATGTTATTGCAATTAACCCTATTATATAAAATCTCAGAGAAGTTTGCGCCCCCGTCCTGCAGCTGTTTTTTTTTTCGTTTTTTTTTCCAAAGATGATTTCGAATTCACGTTCGTTAACCGTTTTTCATTTTATTTTCGAAAAACAAAAAAAAATTTGAAAAACACAAGTAGTGTTAAAAGTGAAAATTTTGAAAAACATTTGAAAGTTTTTTTTCGTTTTTTTTTTCAACAAAATTTAACATTAAAATTTAAAAAAAAAACTTTTTTTTCTCTTTGAACTTAAAGTCATCGACATCATCACCATTCACCATTCACCAGGTTTCTCATCGATCTTCACCAAGTCTTCTCTTCTTTTCTTCTACTTCTTTCTTCCTTCGCCGTCGCTGCCACCGCCGATCAGCTTCCGCTCGCCTCTCGTTGCCGCCGATCAGCTCTGCTTCACCACTCGTCGCTGCCGATCTTCTTCAGCCGGTCTGCTTCGCCTCTCGTCGCCGCCGATCAGCTCTGCCTCGCCGCTCGTCACCGCCTATCTTCTTCAGTTGGTCTTCTTCGTCTCCTGCTCGCCGTCTTCTTCTTCTTCTTTTTCTTCAGCTGAACATGTGCATCAATGGGTTTTGATTTGTGATGGGTTTTGATGCTGTGATTTTGAATTGGGTTTTGTATTATATAAAAAAATTGTGATGGGTTTTGATCTTGTGGTTTTGATTTGTGTGTGATTTTGTGATGGGTTTTGATGCAATTACGGTGATCATATAAAATTATAAATCAATTGGTACACATTGATCATTGCAGGCTTATATTTCTTGAAGGCTTTTAATGCGTTGAATTGGACCAATTGGTTACTTATTTTGAATTTAGTTCTGTTTTTGCAGAAGTTGTTTACCAAGTGTTTGGAACATTCTTGAATGATGTGCTTGAGTGGTATGAACCTGGGAACTGACTTTTTTTTATTTTTTTATTTTTGAGTTGTATGAATCAATTTGGATTGGTGAATGCATAGGTGGTGTGCATTCACGGATCTGGATTCTGGAATGTGCATCAATGTCTCATCATCGGAAGCATTCACAATTACGATCAAATTCTAAAAGAATTCAGATTTTGCAAGAAAAATGAAGCATCATCTGGAATGAGCATCATTTAAAAGAAAATAACACCAGATAATGAGACTTTGATAAATTATTGAGTCACTTTATATTCAAATTAAAAAATAAATGATAAGAAAATTACGATTTTTGATTTTTTTTTTGGTTAGTTTACCAAACGCGTTTTTTCCGTTTTTATTTTCAGAATCCAGCTTTTATCATAGGCTACCAAACGTATTTTCGGATTTCGAAACTGAAACCAAAAACACTGTTTTCATTTTCATTTTTCTTTTCGAAAAACAGTCAATGAAAAACGCTTACAGGAAGTTTTGGAAAATAAACGGGGGCATGGACCTTTATAAACACAAAAACTTTGTGGATGCATTTAAAAAAAGAACATATTTTTAAATGAAAAAATTGATTTTTTTGGTGATTGAAAAATAGTTTTTTTTTCAAAGATAAAAAAGATATTGTTGTAAATGAATAACTAATAATAAAGAACAAACGAGATAATAAAGTGAGAAAGAGACAAGAAATAACAAACAATGAAGCTGAGACGAGAGTTGAGAGAGACGACAGAATGTGCAAGCTGAACCAACCTTTTACAATTGAGAGAGAGCACCATATATATAGCCTTTTAAGGCTAGCCCCACTTGCATACTCAATTAAGAGGATAAGCCTAGACATGACGTCGGTTCGATTCCAACCGGAGAACCGAACCGGAACCGGAACCGAAAAAACCGGTTTCGGTTCGCTTTAGAGCGGAACCGGCCGGTTAGAACCGGACCAGAACCGGCGGTTCGGTTCCGGTTCGAACCGGCCGGTTCCTCCTTTTTAATTCTTTTTTTTTTGGTTTTGTTTTATTTTATTTAATTTTTTAATTTGTCATTTATTATTTAATTTTATTTTGCAGGTGACACAATAAAATACATTTACCAATTACATTTTTATATGATTAATTTTTTAATGAAATATGAGAAATAAAATTATTAAAAAAAAAGGGGCTGGTTCCGGTTCGGAACCGGTGGAACCGGACCGGAACCGGAACCGACGTCATGTCTAGATAAGCCACTTGCATACCCGATTAAGAGGATAAGCTAAGGTTGTGGATATCAAGTTGATATCAAGTGGGCAAAAGTCAAGCGGTGGAAAACCACTTGAATTACAACACCTCCACTTGGATTTCCACCACTTGTATTTTAATTTACTAGGAAAAACCCAGTGAGAAAAAAAAAACCTCGATAACAATATATACAATGATATTTAGGATGTTGTAGTGTTTGGACGTTCTCAAAACTATCTCATTACAAACCTTGTCAGGAAAACCCAGTGGGATAAAACCTTATTGAAGGAAAAAAAAAGAGTATGGTGTACATATGTCCAGATTTATTGTTTTCTTCAAAACATTTCTCACATTTATACTTTACTAGGGAAAACCCAATGGGATAAAACCTGAGCAAAGATATTAATTGATTTTGTCAGATCAAAGTAATATTTATGATGATCTTTATGGATCAAATGATTTTTGGGTGTGCTTAGAGAATTGCCTCATTAAAACCTTATCAGAAAAATCTAGTGGGATGAAAACCAGATTGAAAGGAAAAAGAGTACAATGCACATATGCCTCAAAATGATTAATATACTTTATCTGATATGCTCCCCCTGATAGAACGCTCCCCCTGATAAAAGTTCTTTTGAAACAATTTTCTGGATTGCTAAAACTAATGGATACAAATGTTTATTTCATGAAATGAAATAACGTCATAAATTATTGGAGGGAGTATAAGCAAATACTTACTTTATGGAGCAATATCCATATAGAATTTTCTTAGAATATTTTCAACATATTCTGATTGATGGACAAGCATTCCATTTGATCTATGTTCGATCATCAGGTCGAGACAATATTTTCTTTCTCATTTCTTTATGAAGACACATGAGTATATAATATGATCATTATATCCTTATCTTATAGGATATTAAGTGAGACGGTTATACCACATCCGTTCATATTGTTTTTAATCCATATAAAGATTTTTGTATGTTCATCAAATACAGATTATGAGATCTCGATTTACATGCTTCTAGAATTTTAAATCCTTCAGGATTTATAAATATCTGTATTGAGTGAATCATATAGATAAATAATTACTACGTCTAGAAGACGCATTTCAAGCATTTCAAAGACAACCAAATTTATCAAAAATTTGAAACGTAATTTTGTTAATTAGTAGTGAATACCAAGTTTCTATAAGAAATTTTGTACTACGAGTCATGCCTCATATCTAACGATTTCATTTTTCTCATTACGTTTCCATATAAAGACTCATTAGTATCCAACTAGTTTGACATCTCCAGGTGTCTGGAGTACTATTGGTCTAAATACTTTATGTTTGGCTTATGAAGTCAATTCTTCTTGAATTGCTTCTTTCATCTAGGCCAATCATGCATTTTGTCTACAATCATTGATATTATGAATATCATAATTATCATTTATAATTTCAGCAGCACTACTGTGTATAAAAATACATCATCAATGATTGTTTCCTTGTTATTCCACATTTATCTCATATGATTTATATAATTTTTCTCAATTTCTATATTCTTGTATCTATATTGAGATTACTTCCATTTCAATGAATTTAGTCATTTCATAGACTTGTATGATTTATAAAATTTCTCTCAATTTCTGTATTCTTGTATCTCTGTTGAGATTTCTTCCATTTCATATACTTATGTCTCTTTAGATATATCACTCTTATAGAGTTAATTTAGAGAAAGTTGATTTATTTATAACTCAAATTTTGTTTACTTTTGGGATCCTAATAACAATACCTTTAAAAAAATGTTCATAAGCTTATGATATGTATCAGATGATTTATTTATTGTATTTTTCTCTGATCGTTCTTCAAGAACAATCACTCAGCTGAGATTTATGAGATAGCAATTTATAAAATCTTGTTACCTTTAATGTATCAGGTAACAGATTAATAATCATCTGATGATAAATTATCTTTCGTATTTGAGCAATACGAAGATTGAAATGAGACACATTTATACATAGAGAACCGGGTCGGTATCTCTATTTTGCATAAGAGTAACTTTTCATTTACTCCTATTCTCGAGAAACTTTCCATTTGAAAATTAATCAATATAATAATACACAGATTGTGCGTATAAACTATCAGAAGTTTAAATGATATGATAGCAGATTAATCAAAATCAATATTAATCTCACAATGATATAAAAGTCTTATTTTAGATCATACCAGAGATATGCAATAAAGAGATATATTACACAATCAAATATCTTAAAAAGTGAGTAAGACCCTATATAGAATTTAGTAATTGTATCGAAATAATGAAGTTCTCGCAATTACCTGGAGACGTTTGATAAGTGATCCCCTAATCCATTTTGATTATGAGTATATCTGAAAACTAGATGTTGAACATTAATCCCAGCTGCTTTGCAATATTCATCAAATATCTTGTAAGTTCAATCAAGTTAATATGCCTGAAAATTTGATAATCAGTGCAAGTAATATGGAGATGTTTGATAATGAACAAACATGTGATCATCTCGTAGATGCATCAATTAGAACTATAAAATAATGAAAGGGTTTATTTGGTGGATTAATATGTCTACATATATCCCCTTGAATGATAGGGATCCAAAAACCAACTTTAGAATGAGATGGTTTATTTGGTGGATGAATATATCCACATATATCCCTTTAAAATATATCACTTTGAATGATAGGGATTTAAAACCAAATTTTAGAATGAGATGGTTTTAATATTAGTCCTCATTTGTGAATATGCAGTGTAGATTAGAAAGTATGTAGTTTCTCAATAGTGAGCTTCTCGCCCAAATAATGCACCGATATTCAACACTCTTATTATTCATAATCTCAATATGACATTAATAATGCCATATGTCTTTGGTCTAAGCAGATTTCTTTATGTTCGGTGTGAATGATATACAGTATCATTGATACACAATTTAATACCATCCGATAATAAAATTGCAGCTCTTCTAGAGCCTTTAATCAGATCTGCTGGATCTGATCTAGTATTAACTTTATATACCTTTAAACTAAGAATATGTCTTTATGTTCTAATTGAATAATATTAAATTTTAATTGATACATAATTTATTATTGTTTAATAACAATATCGCGGTTCTTCCAGAGCTTTCTATCAAATCTGTTGGACTTGATACATTATTAACATTTGTTCTGAGCAAAGTCAAATTCATAAAATATTTCTGACACTGCAGATTTGTATGAGTCATTGCACTCTCGGCAAGACATATATATTACCCTTCTGAAAATTTTATAGACATTAGGTGTAATGTCATTTTATATTTTATCTGATACGTTAATAATTCATCTTTTTAATAGGTTTATTCTATAAACCTTTTCTCTTTTAATTTTGGATACTCTATTCGAGATGTATATCTCTATCCAATCAATCAGATTGTAGAAACATGGGTAAAGAACGTTCTGACCAAATTTCAACCCGATCAGACCACAGATCAAAGAGATATCACTCGTTTGATGAAACATGCGCAATACTAGAATCCCCCCCCCCCCCCCTCCCCCCCCCATGTTTTTCTGTCCAGCCCTGTTCGGTACTGCAGAACTCACCACAGGGAATTCCGATTGACAATCCCGCCATACAGATTTAAGAACTACAAGAGTATAACGTGCTGAGTAAATGTCAGCCCAAACTGATCTCAGACAAATGAGATTTGCATGTTTGATCAAGATTGTGCAATGGTATTCTTCGCACAATTTCTGCACACACCTGTTTTTCTTCTCTCTTTTCTAGTAAGTATGAAATGGATAAATTATTTTCAATTTCATTATACATGATATTAGGATCTTAAATCCTTTTATCATATTCACAGCATCATGTTGGATGTGTATGAAATGAATAAAATATTATTTTCAATTTCATAATACATGATATTAGGATCTTAAATCTTTTTATGATATTCACAGCATCCTGTTGGATTGTATGAAATGGATAAACTATTATTTCCAATTTCATTATTCGTTAGGATCTTAAATATTTTTATGAGACACGCAACATCATGTTGATTATGTATAAAATAGATAAAATATTATTTCCAATTTCATTATTCGTTAGGATCTAAATCTCTTTTATATTACTCACAACATCCATGTTGGATATGTATGAAATGAATAAATTATTATTTCCAATTTCATTATTAGTTAGGATCTTAAATTCATTTTATGATACTCATAGCATCCTGTTGGATGTGTATGACATGGATAAAATATTATTTTCAATTTCATTATTTTTTAGGATCTTAAATATATTTTATGATACTCACAGCATCCTGTTGAAAGTGTAGATCATTCTCTCAAATAAATGACATGTAAACATATCACTTCGTATATATGAGATAACTTTAGATTATGAACGGGTTTAAAACCTCAGGTTCTAAACCTCGGGTTCTAAATAATGAAGTATGGAATACATGTATATAACACTGGATCCAGAACTCCAGGCTCTCATCAGTTTTCAAAACAGTGTCAACTTAAATATAAAAATTCTATGAACTTTAAGTTCTGATTAGTCTGTCTAGCCGATCTCATATATTGCGTATAAATAAATAATACGATTATTTAAACAATTTATCTGGAGACACAACATAAGTCAGTCTGGAGACACAGCATAAGTCATTCTCATATATTGCATAAAAATAAATGTTGATTATTTAAACAATTTATCTGGAGACACAGCATATGCCAGTCCCGAGACACAGCATAAGTCATTCTCATATATTACATAAAAATAAATGCTGATTATTTAAACAATTTATCTGGAGACACAGTATAAACCAGTCTCGAGACACAGTATAAACCAGTTCCCAAGACACAACATAAGTCAGTCTCATATATTGCATAAAAATAAATGTCGAATATTTAAACAATTTATTTGAAGACACAACATAATCTAGTCTGGAGACACGACATAAGTCGGTCCCGAGACACAGCATAAGCTAGTCTTATATATTGCATATAATTAAATAGTTCCATGAGGCTAAGCTCACCTGATATGTGCATAAAAGTAAATGATTTCAGAGACATGAGTTCACCTGATATGTGCATAAAAATAAACAATTCCAGGGATATGAGTTCGATTGATATGTGCATAAAAATAAACAAGTATAAATAAATAAATCTAAAACTATATATGTTCTGTCGACACAGCCGTAGCCTGTCTCTGTGGACACAGCCACAGCCATTCTTATATATTGCGTATAATTAAACAATACGAATATTGAAATATAAGTAAATCACTCTTCTAGAGATCCATTTTACTTATATACACGAATATTAAGCCGTAAGTAAATCACTCAGCTGGAGATACTTTTTACTTACATACGAGATACTTTTTACTTACATACGATCGTGCTGATAACGTGTTGTAAATGAATAATTAATAATAAAGAACAAATGAGATAATAAAGTGAGAGAGAGACAAGAAATAACAAACAAAGAAGCTAAGACGAGAGATAAGAGAGACAAGAGAATGTATTGATGCTTCAGCTTAACCAACCTTTTACAATTGAGAGAAAGCACCATATATATATATATCTATATATAGCCTTTTAAGGCTAGCCCCACTTGCATACTCAATTAAGATGATAAGCTGAGGTTGTGGATATCAAGTTGATATCAAATGGGCAAAAGTCAAGAGGTGGAAAATCACTTGAAATATATAAATGTATATATATATATATACAATTTTTCTATTATCAGTTCGTCCTGATATAAAATATAGCAGGACGAAGAATGTGGACCATTAGATTTACATACTTTGACTCAAAGTGTATGCACTTGTTAAAACTTCTCCATAATCTGTGGTTCACATTTTTCATCCTGATATATTTTATATCAGGACGAACTGACAGTAAAAAAACTGTATATATATATATATATATATTGTTGTTTTTTATTATTATTATTGTTGTTGTTTTTGAACTTAATGTATATAAAAGAAGGTTGACTTTAGTTAATTTGAATATATATTTTTTAAACCTAACACCGATCAGGAATCTATTGAAAATTACCGAGATCAAGTAGAGACCAGAGAGATCTCAACATCTAATGTAATATTTAAACTGACAATTGAAATTGACAAGGACTTTGCACATCACCTCTTAACAATGAGGCAATGCACCTCCTATTTTATGTTAGTAGTGAGCGTTCGAGCCACAGCATACGCATTTCACAAATATGTGTGATGAGTTTTTGCCTATTGCAGTTTTTATACAAAGATTTAGTCTATATTAACTTTAAATTTTGACATATGAATGTGACTTCAACATTCACCGTTCTATTAATTTGCTCACCGATTTGATGATTGAAATTATTTTTATCTTTTGTTGGTGTTGTTTTTAGAACAAGATACGTACCTAGCCCAAAATAGCCTAGCTTGAATTGGGCCCATGTTTTATAATGGGCTTTAAACTGTTGACAGATTCGGCCTGTAAATTGAACATGCCTTATCCTGAGGCTTGTCCTAAGAAATTGGATTAAAACTTTAGGAACTAAATTATCAATCCCACTAAAAATACTTACAATTCAATTATATATCAATCGAAATCGAACAATTATTAAACAAACAAACATAAGGGAAGAGGCAAGTGGGTGAAATAGCAGATACCAATTTTGTGGTGTTGCAGTTTGGAGGCCCACGAAATAGAAAGCACCACACATAACAACCAGTCAACCACTCACCTTTTTTTTTTCTTTTTCTTTTTTAATCTCTTGTCATTATTCATTAATGACAACCCCACACAAATCAATCTTCAAACTCTACATACTTCCAAGTTCAAACATTATATTTGTTAAACGTGCTCCTTAAACGGCGTCAGTTTAGCAAACGTATATATATATATATATATCATACACTTTTAATCATTGTTTAATTTATATAATTTGTACTAAACTCAAAATTTAGCCGTTGAATGTATAGGGCCGTCACATACGAGGTATTGTCCACTGTAGACTATTGGGTCTAATGGTTTTGGCCTTAGAATGACTTTTATTGTTAGTTTTGTCTTCAATAGATATTAGAGAAACTCTTAACAAGAAGTTTTTAATCAAATGATATTTTATTCACTCTGACTTAGTAGACCAAACAAACTAGTCTTCACTTCAAAACGGGTGAAACCCTACAAAAATCTTTTTGTTTATTCAAAGAATCAATTATTTGCTAGAAGTCTAGAACATTATCATCGAATGTGGTTTAGTAGTAAAGAATGTTTATTTAGTCAAGTAATATCTTAAATTCGAGTCGTTATATTCGCAGAAGGTATAGAAAAAAAAAATTTTACTTGCAAGAACAAAAATGTGTCACCATTAGACTTTTAGATGCTATTGCATCATAATCTAATATACAATTGTTGTTTCAGTTGGCTGGACTGGTTCTAAATTCAGACTTGGCGATTAAGGCAAAATATTCTTTTTAGTTAAATAAACTTTCTGGTCTTTGTTCCACCAAAATCTAAATTTTAATAATTTCTTCGTTTAGACAAATAATTCTCTGATCCTATCATTGAAATAATTAGTTAGTTTTATCATTATCAATCAAGTTATTTCGTTAAACTTTCACTCTCAGTCACTCATTATATTAATAAATAAATAAAATCACCTCATTATTTTTTTTGTTAATATCCCTTTCAAATAATATAAAATATCAATCCAACCTTATTTGTTTAAGACATAAATGTTTATTTACGTGACGATATCAAATACAAATTCTCAGTCGTAAATATTACCGTCTTATCTTTAAAAAATAAATAAAATCTAGATTCAATCGTGAAAGATGATGAATGAATATGTAGTGCTCATATTACATCTAATAAATTGTGATAATCGAATTAAACTTCGAGCATGACAAATTGATATAGTTGTGTTTATATAACGAATACATCTAAATAGTTTAATACTACTGTCTATTGAATTAGAAAGGTGAAAACAATTATTCATCAAAGTGCAATTTACAAACTAAATTATCATATTAACAAAATCTGATAATAATCAGATTAAGAGTCTACGGTTTCGACTAAATCAACCGTTATAAACACGATCTGAAACGTTACTTCACGATTTTAAACACATAATATAACTTAAAAAGGTATTCTCATATCATGTGAAAAAATCAAAGAATTTTGAAAATACATATAATAGACCATACAATTACAATCTCAAACGATGAGAGATCCTTTCCATACTCTTTACACGTGTCAAACTTCTCTTGATAGTTTTTATGCACATAAAAAACAGGAGGAAAAAAAAAATTCTTCGCCGGCAAGAAAGAATCCGAAATATTTTTCAACGACCCCGTCCACAGTGTGAGCTTCTTGAAGTATGAGACGACGTCGAATTGGATGCACCACTTCCGGATACGGACCCACCCGACGCTGCCCCGTAAAACAGATCCGACAAGTAATTTCCCAAATCGTCAGGGGCAAATCTGACCAAAGCATCACTCCCAGGTTCGCTCCTCGAAACACTGTTCCGGTTCAACTCGTAGAACTCTCTGTAGACCGGCACTATCTTCCTTGCCAACGAAACCTTGATTTCGTCTCTCAGTTTCGGGTCCAGTACGACCCACGAGCACTGTTTTTTGTATGCGTCCTCGAAAGACAAATTGAACAACCGGAAACCGTTTCTCACTTTCTCGATCGGCATCTCGGCCGCCACCGCCGGATTCTCCGGCAGCGACGCGAACACCTTGCTCCAGCCGAATCGCTCGTAGTTGGCGGCGTACTGTCTGACTTTGGTGTCGTGTTTCTCCACCCAATCTTCGCCGAGAAGGAGGCTCAGGTTCGATGTACGGACTTTCGTGACAATGTATTGGAGGTTGTTAGACAAGAACAAATAAGAGAGCGCCACGTCCTTGTACAGCTCAGCTCTGCTGTCGAGTTTGCAGAGGAGGACAAGTATCAACCACGCGATTCTCATGGACACCGGCGAGGAGAGGTCGTCGTCCCTCTTCGGGCTGGCGTAGTAGGTCTCCGGCAACGGAGAATGTGTTGGAGACGGCGAGTCGGCGATAATATCGGTGAGTGAGCCGGAGTAATCGGCCAGGAATGTCAAGTAGTTCATCACGTAGCGAGTCAGAGGATGGACTCCGCCGCCGGGAACAGGCGTTTTCGAGATGTCCTTCTGGATCGCCGACTCGAAGTCCGTCAACATCGTACGAACAGCGTCGCCGAGTCTGATCAGAGAGTTAACAGCCTGTGAACGGACATCGGAGGTGGATTCAAATCCGAAAATGGACTCGATCTCTGGCCAGAGGTCGGAGATAGCTTCGTGGAGGTCTAAAGTACGGAACATTTTCTCGGGAGTTTTCTTGCACTTGGCGACATTTTCCGGGAATCCAAACAGAGTCATAGCCCCTTCTTTGCATATCTCCGTGAAACAAGACTCTCTAATAGAGTCCGAAACGGAGAACACGTAGTCACAGAGAATCCTCTCGCCGTAAAACAGCGTCTTAACGGCGACTTTAACGGCGTGTAACCAGTGCTTGATTTTACTCTCCACAGCCTCCCAGTCCATCTTTTGAATCAAAGAGAAACTCAATTTCTCCACTCCAAGATGATAAATCGCTTCGTCGACGATCGATTTCCGACTAATCTTGTAAATCTTGACACACTCTTTGGCGTAACCGGCCGATATCATACAATCAGCGATGGATTTCAAATCCGCCATAGCGACCATAGAAACAGAGGGCCGTTCCATATTCTCCGAAACCAAGTCATCGGTGGATCTGAACTCGTCCTCGGAATCTTCTTCCATATCCGAGAGACTAGCTCTGGAGGCTCTAGACGACAGTGTCGCCGAAGAGTGATTCGACACGGACTCTGCATCCAAATAGTCTCGATTAGCTTTCAACATCTGATAAAACTCCTTCTCCAACCGTTTCATGGCGGTCTGCATGAGATTCTGAGCTTGAACAAGCTTCTCAGAACCGTAGTGGTGAGACACAAAGTAGTGCATAGCAGACTGCAAGTCGTTAACCGACTTGATAAATTGTTTAGCTTCTTGGCGGTTGTTGGCCGCCGAGAACAGAGAGTCGATGTTACAAGCGTGAATAGAAGAGTGAACATCCCATTTGGTGATGATTGATTGAGCAATCAAGATGTTCTCTTCTATCAGAGACTCGGAGAAAGTGTGACGATGAGGAGGTGAAGAAGAAGGTGTTGCTGTTCTTGAGGTTGACGGCGATGGAGATTTGAAAAACATGGTGTTTGTTTGTTTGTTTGTTTGTTTGTTTGTTTGAGTGAAGAAGTTTTGTTTTGAAGGTGCTTGATGAAATCCTTAAGAGAAGATAAGATAAGAGAGAGAGAGAGAGAGAGTCGTTGATGATTTGTGTTGTGTTGTGTATTGGATTGGAAGTTGTAATAATTTTGGGTGAGGATTGGGTATTTATGGAGAGAGATTGAGGAAGCTACGACTGGGTGAGATCGAAAGTGGGCCGATATGGACCTGTAAAAATAGCTATTGACTTTTTATTTGGACGCCAATTCTACGCGCTCTCACTAGGTACTTGCTGGGTTTTTTTTTTTTGGTATAGACATGAACCAATAGTTGTTACTTAAAAGCAAGGGCGGTCCATCGTGGGGGGTTAAAAAAAATATATAATAAATTTAATATTATTTTAATAAATTAACAAACAATTCGTGTAGACCAATCAAATTGACACATGTGTCTACGTTCATTTATAGAAGAAGTTGAAAAAAAAATAATTAAATGTTGATATATATCCCAATTTGGTTGGTTATACACAAATTGCGACATAATTTTTTAACAACTAATTTGAATCCTTTTAAAAAACCTATTTTGATAAAAGTCTATTTATAGTAGATTTATTATAAATAGAACTTTTGAAAGAAAAAATTTTTATAGTAGATTGGTTGTTAGAATTTTTTTTTATCGTAAGTGTTTAAAATCTACTAGTATTTACTGAATTTAAGATAGACAATCTCAAAAACCCAATCAAACAACTCTAAAAAACTTTGTTATTTATAATTTTAAGTTAGTGTTTTATTTTTATTTTTTATGAGTTTATTTCCGGACTACGATTTATTATTTATAGTGTTATATTAAAATTTATAAAATATCATTTTTAACCAAATTGTTTGATAATTTTCTAATACTTACTATTATAATTTTATATATAATTTTGTTTTAGCCCATCATAACAAAAAGTTTTGTTTTGGGTATGCCCCTGCTTATAAGAATACAAATGGAGAAAAAAATAATAATGTTATTCTTAAATAAAAAACACAACTTTATTTGATTTGTTATTAATATTTTCAAAAAATATTTATGTGATATTATATTAACTATCTAGTTAAAAAAAACCGTAATATTTTGATTTATTTTTTATAACTTTATTATTCATTTGCTTTTAGTAAATAAAAGTTATCCTCTATGGAACGAGAGAATTCATCGGGTGTCACATAACCGGTGAAAATTAACAATAACAATTATCGAATTGATGGTAACTAATTGTCACTCATTTGCTTTTAGTAAATAAAAGTTCTCTTCTAAGGAACAAGAAAATTCATCGGGTGTTAACGATAACAATTATCGAATTGATGGTAATTAATTGTCTCATTTAATGTCCTGATTTATAACTACTAATAATTAGGTTAAATTAACTTAAAATTTTGATTTGAATTAGCTTCAATATTTATCGATTTACAATGGTGGAGAAAAATAGTAGATGATAAATTGACAACACTTCTATTTAAACCAAATGGATGAATGTTGAAGCCGTAAATTTTAAAAATATATTTTAAAAATTAAATTAGCGTGAACTTAACAAAATGATAATATAATGTTTTTTAATATTTAATATTTAAATATTTTCAACATATGTCATAACCATTAACGTAAAAAACAAAGCGCGTTTGACAACTTAAAAACAACCTATTAGTATTTAGTAATAATATCGGCCTGCCATTCCCATACTAGGTGAACAAAGTTACGTAGAAACGAAGTCATTATATTAATAATGAGTTGTTTGCAGAAAGAGGTTAAGATGGTAATTATTTGTTTTTGACGTTTTGGATAATGCAATTACATGCATGAAAAGACAGAAAAAGGTAATAAAGAAAAAGACGACAATGGACGACCATTTATAGTTCGAACGGTGATGATTTTTTTTTTTTTTAACATTGTTGTTGGTGTTCGATTTTAACTTTTATCTCGATTAAATTATAAAGTGTAAATAAGACATTTCCCTTATATTAAGAGTTATTTACGAAACGTTTAAACCATATTTGTAGCAATTAATTTTGCCTACTTAGGAGTCGTTTGTTTTTTTCACTTAAGACTTAATGGGTCTGAATTGAACTCATTAAGTTGTTTTGTTTGTTTTTTTAAGTGGTCAAACAACTTAAAAATATCAAAAAACAACTTAAAATAAAAAGTAAGAAATGTTGACTTTTAACTTAATTCCAAATCACTGGATTACAATTAAAATATTCTCTTCCAAGTCTATCCTCAAAAAAAATATATTTCCAAATTTATATTAATTTAATATGGTATAAAAAAATTTCTTTTAACATATTTCTTATTTTAAACATGTTTTAGAAAAGAAAAAAAAAACCTAAATACTTTTCATAATGAAATTTTTCAGAGATTGAACAATTGAATTTCTCTCCTGCCAAATCCCGGTAAGAACTCTTTATTTATTTATTTTTATCTAATTATTCGTATGGTGCTCAATAAAGTTGTCTATCATATTAAGTAGATTTCGTGGCTCGAAAATGTTATAGAATTATTGTATATAAAAATTCAAGAATTTTTTATTTATTTGGTTTCCAGTGCATATGATCCAGAAAAAAAAAAGTTTCATGAATTATATTTACCAGAAACGTGGACAACGTATAAAATTGAACTTGAATTTGAACTTTTTTTTTGACAATAAATTTAACTTAAACTTTGTTTGCAGAACATGCAAAATTATATTCTTTGTTTAACTTTTTATTTTGTTAAATTAAACTTTGTTTGTAAAAAAAAAACAAAAAAAAAAACAAAAAACCAAACAAAATGTTATAAAGAATGATGCATGTTAAATTACTTCTTTTAATTAGTATGGGTATAAATGTATAATTACTTATTTTCAGACAGTTTTATTTTTAAAAAACAAACATGTTAACAGCACATTCAGTTGTGAGGAAAAAAAAAACAAACATGTCATTCAGATTCAGATTTCAATCTCTATTCAGTTTTCAGAAAAATTCAGGACTGTTCAGTGTTCAGATAAAAAAACAAACGACCCCTTAGTCTTGATAGACACCTTATCTAATTGATTAATCGTTTAGTATATAATAAATAGCATAATACTAATTACAATAAATAAACCAAAAATCCTCCATTCTGATATGAGCAGGGTATATAGTAATTCAAATTAGTTTTCAATACTAATTCTATCTGATCAAATGAAATGAGGTTGGTTTAGTTGTATTTCTCTTACATCTATATCCAGAGGCGAAGAAATCTCCTGGGATCTAGAGATGAGGCAATTTGAAAAACTATTAATATTTTAATGGAAAAAATATAAATAACAAAAAAAAGGTAAAATGTAATTTATTTCTAATACTTGATGGAAATGGAAATTGAATACAGAGGAATGCTAGATACACTCTCTAAACTCACTCTCTCAACTCACTCTCTGTTCATTTGCTAACATGTGGATAGCATTACTTTTTTCACATTAAATTTGTAGTCTTTATAAATGTCATCTTTTTTCTTTTTATTTATAATGCAAACCAATAATTTATTTCCTAGATTGCCCTTCTTCTTTAACTTTAATATATTGTTATTTAATATCAGTTTTTTTTTAAATATATGTATTGCTCATATATTTATTTCTTTTTACATCACTAGCTAACTTGATAGTTGTATAAAATAAATAAATAGTAAAAACAAATTAAAGTTAATAATTTTAAAATAAATTGTAAAAAATCCATAAGACAAGATCGGTAAAACTTAATGTTTATATATAAATTTAAAATAAAAAATAAAGAAAAAAATCTTCTGTTAAACAATACCTACATATATTTATCTTTTTATTTAAAATTGATTTGTTTTATGTTGACTTAATTTGTCTATCAATCTAACCAGATTCATTTGTTTTTTTTATTTAATCACATATAGAGAGAGAGAGAGAGAGAAATATTCTTTCATTAGCTAAATCTTGAAAGGTAAAGATTTTGGCTCAAACACATATACAATTAGGGCGGACCCAATAAGGGTAATTGAAGTTCATGTTCCTCTCCTCAGATGTTAAAAATTAAATAATGAAATTCGGTTTATATAATTTTTTTATAATATATTTTTAAACTATTTAACTCTAATTAGCTAGTGTTTGTTAGTGAAAATTTGATGAAAAGAAATATCAGAACAATTCAATTTGGGACCGTACACTTAAGAAATAAAAGAAATTGTAGAATCTTAAAAACAAACAAACACTAGATATATATATATATATATATATATATATATATAGTCTTTTTCTCCTCAGTGTGTTGCATGTGGACCACTGATTATGAAGACGTTTTGACAAGTGTATACACTTTGAGTCAAAATATGTAAATCTAATGGTTCACATTCAATGCACTGATTAAGTTATATTAGTGCGTACTGACTTGAAAATTTCTGTATATATATATATATATATAAACCGATATTAAATGACAATGTTAAAGTTAAAGAAGAAGGGGGATATATGAAATAAACTGTTGGTTTGTATTGTAAATAAAATAAAAAAGTATACCATTTATAAAGGCTACAAATTTAATATAAAAAAAGTAAATGTTGTTCTCATGTCATTACATAAACAGATAATTGATTAAGAAAGTGTATCTAGCACTCATCTGTAATGTATATGTATACTCAAACAACTGTAAGGGGATTTATTGCATGAGAGTTACAAAGTTTTGGACTTTTTCCGCATCACTTTCACGCGTTGAATATCTTAAACTACAATTACACAAAACCTTGAACTCCTCTTTATTTTGAAAAACAATCTCTCTAATTGTTTTTTTTTTGTTGGTTATTAATTATATCTATTAATTAAAGCTGTCATTGACCTATTCTGTAGATTAATTTATAATTAACCAAGTAAAACTCTCTTAAAAAAAAGAATAAAGCTATGCGAGCCACATACAAAATCTTCTCTTTATATTTCACCTTCGATTAAATATATAAAAATAACAGCAGACATGCACTAGACAAGCTCTTATTATATTTATCGACAGTAGTTATTAACTAGACCATTAACATTCATGTTTTATCATCTTCTCTTTTTTTTCTTAAATTGTTTTTTTATAACCTCAATAGTATAGTTACGAGGAATATATATATTATTGAACTAATCTCGTCATTCGTGCCTCTTTTCAAACACAAAAAAAAATGGATATTATGTTACCGGGGGAGTACACTTAGGCAATAGATTTGTTGAGTAAATAATAGTCAAATGGTGATTTCAAAAATAATAAAAATAATAGTCAAATGGTAGTTAAAAATAAATAAACAATAATAGTCAAATGGAAATACAATTAAGCTAATGAAATTTTTGGTCAATGTCTAGATAACAAAAGTTGGTCAACATAATTAAGGATCTTCGATCGCTTATAGCTAGTCTTACCTATTTTTATTTTATTTTCTTCCAAATAATTAGATTATATACAATAAGAAATTATAACAAAATATTTGGTCTTCTCAAGTAATTTGACTTCTCATAAGTACGAGAATTTTTAGTATAAAATACTGTATTATACCCATTCCAAACCTTCGGTCTAATAAAAACCATATTTTATTTAATTTACATTTATCAAGATTTGACGAGATTGATCGTTAAAATTACGATTCGGAATACAAGTTTCTTTTACATATTTTGAATGAAATGTGCCAGCGACCTAAGACTTTTGTTCAATTGAAAACTTTCTCTTAAATGCTTATAACTTTGATTATTATTATTTTCAAATTTAAAATGAAAAGGAGAAAGTAGTGTCGTGTGCAATAAACTTGACAGTCTCAAGAGGGAATGCTTCCTTACATAAATCAATGAATTCATAAATTTATTGCAAAAGAGAACTGTTGGACTCATTCTTGAGCAAAATGTTGTTTGTTTTACTAAAACACAATCTGGTCGGAATCTGTAAGCAAACAGAAAGTGAAAACCACAAAACAACACGTTAGAAAACGGTTTTGGGAAATCGAGGCCCTTCACTATTCTCTTTCAGAAGCGGCCCCACTTCTCTCTCACATAGGTGATTTCTTAATTAAGAGTAACCCGCATTACCCTGTTCAGATTTCCACAGCTCGGAATTCTGACGCATAAGAATCATTAAAAACATAGTTTAGCCTCTTTCCCTAGAGGCATCACTGTTTCATCATAGGAATGGACTGGAGGGTAACCCCCACAGTGATCTAACTAAGTCTTACAACTTGGTTGTCCCACTGAACCTAGATCTTGGGATCTCCAGTCAACTAGGTTGGGTTTCCATTGTATCGACTTTTATTTCATGGGCTTTAGTCTCATTCCCTTCGATGATATCTCAACTAGTTCTCTATTTAACCCTTTGGTTAGCGGATCCGCAATGTTATCTTTTGACTTCACGTAGTCAATGGAGATAATTCCAGTTGAGAGTAGCTGTCTAATGGTATTATGTCTTCGACGTATATGTCTAGACTTCCCATTATACATGTTGCTCTATGCTCTACCAATTGCTGATTGACTATCACAGTGGATGCAAATTGCTGGCACAGGCTTTGGCCATCTTGGAATATCCTCTAAGAATTGGCGTAGCCATTCAGCCTCCTCACCACATTTATCTAAGGCAATAAACTCAGATTCCATGGTGGATCTGACTATACATGTCTGTTTGGAGGATTTCCAGGATACAGCTGCACCTCCTAGTGTGAACACATACCCATTAGTAGATTTTGAATCTTTCATATCAGATATCCAGTTTGCATCTGTGTATCCTTCTAGGACAGCAGAATATCTGGTATAATGCAATCCATAATTACGAGTGAATCGTAAGTACCTCAGTACTTTTACTATTCCTTTCCAGTGATCGTTTCCTGGATTACTCGTGTATCTACTTAATTTGCTGACTGCATTAGCTATGTCTGGTCTTGTACAACTTGTTAAGTACATCAGACTTCCTATCACTCTAGAATATTCTAGTTGAGAGACGCTCTCACCCTTATTCTTGGATAGGTGTAGATTTGTATCTACTGGTGTTCTGGAAATTCCAGAATCATTTTTGTTGAATTTCTCAAGAATCATATCAACGTAGTGTGACTGACTTAGAATAAGCCTGTTCGATGTTCTTGAGATTTTCATTCCCAACATCACATCAGTCGGTCCCATGTCCTTCATATCAAATCTTGATTTCAACATATCCTTTGTAGATTTGATCATCTTATCATCACTGCCAACAATGAGCATGTCATCAACGTAAAGACACACAATGACATAGCCATTTGTTGCGTCTTTGACATAAACACATTTGTCACATTCGTTGATTTTAAAACCATTTGACATCATAGCATTGTCAAATTTCTCATGCCATTGTTTTGGTGCTTGCTTTAGACCGTATAAAGACTTCACCAGTTTACAGACTTTATTTCTTTGTCCTGGAGCGGAAAACCCCTCAGGTTGTTCCATGTAGATCTCTTCATCTAGATCTCCATTTAAGAAAGCTGTTTTCACATCCATTTGATGTACTTCAAGATTTCGCAAAGCTGCGATTGCAAGTATCATCCTAATGGAGGTTATTCTCGTCACAGGAGAATACGTATCAAAGTAATCTAGGCCTTCTCGTTGATTGTAACATTTAATTACAAGTCCGGCCTTATACTTATCAATTGATCCATCTGCTTTCATTTTCCTCTTGAAAATCCATTTGGACCCTAGCGGTTTACATCCCGGAGGAAGATCCACTAATTCCCAAGTATGATTTTGAAGGATGGAATCAATTTCACTCTTGATAGCTTCTTTCCACAAGAGTCCTTCTGAAGAGCTTACTGCTTCTTTGAAGGTTCAAGGTTCACCTTCTAGCAAATATGTCAGAAAATCTGGACCAAAAGATGTTTCTGTCCTAACTCGTTTGCTACGTCTTGGTTCATCCTCGACTTCATTTTCTTGTTCTTGGTCCTCACAACTATCAGCATGTGTTCGTTTCAACGAACCTACTTCATCATTGGATTTACATGGAAATACATGTTCAAAGAACGATGCATTTCTAGATTCCATAATCGTATTTTTGTGTATATCAGAGATGTCAGATTTGTACACCAAAAATCGATAAGCACTACTGTTATGTGCATATCCAATGAAAATGCAGTCAACAGTTTTTGGACCTATTTTCACCTTCTTAGGTGTAGGTACAGCCACTTTGGCAAGACACCCCCACATTCGTAAGAATTTATAGAAAGGTTTTCTTCCTTTCCATAATTCATAAGGGGTCTTGTCTACTTTCTTTAGGGGTACCTTATTTAAAAGGTAATTGCTAGACAATATAGCTTCGCCCCACATGTTCTGAGGCAATCCAGAACTCAGCAACATTGCATTCATCATTTCTTTCAAAGTACGATTTTTCCGTTCAGCAACTCCGTTTTGCTGAGGGGAATATGGTGCAGTAGTTTGATGTATGATTCCATGTTGAGCACAAAATTCACCAAATGGTGCTTCATACTCACCACCTCGGTCACTTCTCAGTACCTTGATTTTCTTGTTGAGTTGATTCTCAACTTCAGTTTTATAGAGAATAAACTTCTCTATAGCTTCATCTTTGCTTTTCAACAAATAAACATAGCAATATTTAGTGCTATCCTCAATAAATGTGATGAAGTATTTGTTGCCACCTCTTGTTTGAGCAAATTTTAAATCACATATATCACTGTGAATTAAATTAAGTGGTTCAGATTTTCTTTCAATAGTTTGAAATGATGACCTTGTTAGTTTTGCTTCAACGCAAACTTCACACTTATGTTTGGGATCAATATTAAATGTGGGAATATGATTTAAGTTAATTAGTCTACGCAAAATATCATAATTAACATGTCCTAGTCTACCATGCCATAAATTGGAAGACTCAAGCAAATAAACTGAAGAATTATCTTTATTGAATGTTCTTTTCACAACAGATACATTAAGCTTAAAAAGCCCTTCAGTTACATATCCCCTACCCACATAAGTTCCCTGCTTGGTTAACACTACTTTGTCTGATTCAAACATCATCTTGAACCCATGCTGATTGAGCAACGAACCGGACACTAAGTTCTTACGGATATCAAGTACATACAGCACGTTGTTCAAGCTCAGGGTTATACCAGAGGTCATCTTGAGAACGATTTGACCATGTCCCTTAACATCGGATGTGGCTGAGTTGCCCATATACAACTTTTCCTCGTTCTCCACTGCTTCAAACGTATTGAACATCTGCCTATCAGAGCATATATGGAGTGTGGCCCCAGTATCTAACCACCACTCCCTCGGGTTTGACCCGATCAGGTTTGCTTCTGTCACAACTGCAGAAAGATTAATCTCTGAGACATCTTTAGAAATCCCAGCAACCACGTTTGCCTCGTGGTTCTTCTTCTTCTTTGGCAACCTGCACTCAGAAGATTTGTGACCCAGCTTGTCACAGTTGAAGCACTTCCCTTGGAACTTTGGCTTCTTGGAGACTCCTCCCTTTGGACCCAGTTTGGATCCTTTCCCAAGCTTGTTCTTCTTAAATTTAGAACTTTGTTCCACTACATTAGTCTTTGCTTCACCCAGACTAACATCCTTTTTGTCATACTTCCTGTGATCTTCTTCAATACGAAGTTTGACAATGAGATCCTCGATCTTCATCTCTTTTCGCTTGTGTTTGAGATAGTTCTTGAAATCCTTCCATGAGGGAGGTAACTTCTCAATAATGGCAGCCACCTGGAAGGTTTCACTTAGAATCATCCATTCAGCATGAATTTCTTGCAGAATCACCTGAAGCTCTTGGACTTGACTTATGATTGTCTTGGAGTCTCTCATCTTGTAATCAAGAAACCGGCCCACAACAAACTTCTTGGATCCAGCATCCTTAGTTTTGTATTTCCGGTCTAACGATTCCCACAGTTCCTTGGCTGTTTTCTTTGAAGTATATACACTATACAACGAATCTGACAGCCCGTTCAGTATGTAGTTTCGGCACAGAAAATCCGAATGGTTCCATGCATCTATCGCATTCCATACTTGAACATCTCGCTCTTCACCACTATTGGGTTTAGGAGCTTCTTCAGTCAAGAACCTGGTTAGGTTCAGCGTTGTCAAATAAAACAGTATCTTTTGCTGCCAACGCTTGAAGTTCGGTCCACTGAACTTATCAGGCTTCTCTATGTGGTTCATTGGTAATGGAACCGAATTCACAAAGGGATTTGCCATCGGAACATTCCCTTGACTCACATTTGGCATGTTCCTCACGAAAGAACTGATGGCCGGAGTCGTTGTGGCCACACTTGGCAACACAATAGGCACTTCACCAACAAGCAGAGAATTCACAGCGGAAGTGTCTAATCCTACACTCGGATTAGCATTCGAAGTCTGCAGTGGAACACTCGAGTTCACGTTTGACTTGTCTGCCATAATATCAAGAACTGAAACAAAACACAAGTGTTTTAGAATCACAAAATCAGCACTGATATCGAATATCAAATAAGTGAACCAAAATTGATTCTAGATTTCACAATAGAAATCACAATCAGTGTGTGGTATTACAGACCCGATTACCAAATTGAAATCACGATTGATTTCCAAATCAGTGTCTGATAAACAGACCCGATTTTCCAAAAGGAATATGTATTTATTTGAAATCAGTGTCTGGAATACATACCCAATTTCCACAGTTATTATTTTAATCAAAACTGAAACCGTGTTGTTAAGTTAAAACAAGTTCTTCACAATCCGTAACTAGATCAGAAACCAGGAAGTTTGTATAAGAAAACAATTTGATTAGAAAAAGAAGAAAATTGTCTTAAGATTGTTGTTTGTTTTACTAAAACACAATCTGGTAGGAATCTGCAAGCAAACAGAAAGTGAAAACCACAAAACAACACGTTAGAAAACGGTTTTGGGAAATCGAGGCTCGTGTTTCACACGGTTTCCTTAAGACAATTTCGCCGTATAACACCGTATGTGTATAGCGATTGTCTCTTAGGATACAACGATTTAACAGTGATCGTGCATAGCACAAACACTCTCGGCGAACTCAAATCAAGTCCGAACTTACCAAGAACTGAAAACAGAGAAGAGACAGAGAAGAAAAACAATTGATTTCGTGATATGCAGTTTGTATTCAGAATGTGTTTTCTGATGAATAGATTAGGGTTTTAATAAAACCGAAATCAAGAGGATTGTTTAGGAAATACTTCTCAATTACGTTTTCAATGAAAAGGATATTAATTAAAAAACCAATCTCCAAGAGATTTATTTCTAATTAATCACCGATTCTATTTACTTAGTGATCAAGTAAGTATCTAGAATCCAAAACGGAATTTCCTTATCATTATACGTTTAATTTAGGGAAAATTAAATTGAATTAATTCTTTCCATATCAATATAAACATTGACTTAGAAAAAATAAATTCCAAGCAATAGCAAAAGGCCTTTTGTCCTATAACAGCCCAATCGGAGCGGCATTCATGTACGCGGGTCGCGCCCACACACAAGTCATGCAATCCGAAGGTTCGGGGTCGATGATTTGCACCCCCCCCCCCCCCCCCCCCCCCCTGCGCGCGAGAGAGCCTTTATGCCACACATGTTGATAGTAGCTATCACACATTTACTTATATATTGCTTATCAATGCTTTACCCAACCAATGTGGGATGCATATTTTCCCTACACAATGGGTACTCTTTGAGACTCAATTTCTCATTAACCCATTAGTCGATTTGTGAGTTTGAGTATACTACTTCGAAGCTCTCACGGAGGAGAATTCGAATATACATTGATCTTCCATTTTTATGGAACCGATCACACTCAATTAATGCTCTCAAAGCACTAGTTTGTCACAAATTTTCCAACACAAAATTCAATGACTCATTCCACTCACCGTAAAAACACCTAAATTATTAGTAATATATATATATTGTCATTTTTTTTCTCAGTGCGCACTGATATAAAATACGTCAGTGTATTGCATATGAGCTATAAATTATGGATAAACACTGATAAGTGCATACAGACTAGATCAAACCAATTGAATCTATAGGTCAACATGCAATGCACTGATAAATATTTATAAGTGCGTACTGAGATGAAAAGTTTCATCTATAAATATAAACATAAATATATATATATATATATATATATATATATATATATATAAATTTGATATCAACTGGTTTGAATCGGAGGGATGGCAATGGATGTGGGTCCCCAGTTATTTTTAGAAAATCCATCCCCTCAAAATCCCAATATAGATGGAGCGGAGTGGGGTATGTTTTCCCTATCCCACCCAATTTGTATTTAAATTTAACAACTAAACAAATAAATTCAATAATATTTAAATATAAGTATTGAAAGAAAAAATTAAATAAAAAAATGAATATTATATTTTAAGCATAGAGAGGCAGGGATTACAAAGCCCATCCATACCCCATACTCATTGTGGGTTATATTATCTATCTTCATCTTTGTCTCATCCTCACCAAATTGAAACTATACCCATCCCATAAGTGCAGGTTCCTACAGAGCCCTATCCCTACGAATTATTTTGCCATCCTATGTTTGGAGGTTTGCCATTTAGCAAGATCAAACGTTATAAATACGACTAGTGTGAGGGGTTCAAACGCACATTTGCTCACTCAAACTCCCGTCAAAGTCAAATGCGTAAAATGAGAAGTGCGGAACAATAGTGTTAATGAACTTATTTTTAATTATTATTAATATATTATAATACTTTTCTTTATATGTTAATTGAACTTATATTCTTAGATAAGCTAGGTATTAATTATATATTTAATGAGTGGTGATATTGGTACACTCTATTTATGTCCCACTTTTTTAATTATATAATATATTTTTTTCCTTAATCAAAATTACTTAAAGAGACATACAATTTAAGGAAAAAAATCTTCTACAAAGTAAATCTATTAAAATCTCACATTCCTTTTCCAAAAAAGAAAAGAAAAACAAAGTAATCTGTTTCTTAAAAAAAAACGTTTAACTCTTAAACCCTAAAATCAGCTTTTTACACATATATAAAATATTATGGAAGAGTTTGAGAATGATATCAAACATCTAGAAGAATTGTCTGAGAATGACATAAAACAAGAATTGTCTGACAATAATAGTAAGCATATGGAAACAATTCATTCTCTAGAAATAAGTTTGAAGTTTATTTTTTTTTAGAATGATATCAAGTTGTCATTAGGTTGAAGCACCCTATTATTTTTTATTTTTTTTTCCTTTTCACTATGAAATAAGAAGAAAAAAAACTATAGAAAAAAGAAATAAGAAGAAAAAAAAATAGAGGTGAGAAAGATGTATACAGATACAGAGATCAGAGATAGAGAGATCATATATGGTATGTATTAAGTTTGAAAAATAAATAAAATTGGTAATTTTAGAAATAAACAATTTTTTTTATAAAAACATTTAATTTTATTTAATTAATTCAAAATTTTAAAAAATGAGTCATGAATAGGTTAGTAAAGGGTGTGCCCAATAGAACCACTCTATTTAATATATAAATCGAAAGAAAGTACCGGTGTGAGACCGATATCACTATTTTTGTTTATAAATATATTCAACTTCAAATGGATTCTTTAATAAATATTTTGTAAGAAATATGTGTTTATAATTAGTACTAAATATATATTATTTTGAACATTTACGTGGCGTATAATAAAATGTATACTCATGTATTTGAATTTCAACGATATTGCTCCATATTTATACACAAAAACCGATACGCGTATCTTTAAGTGATATGATTGGAGAATTACTTGTCGTATTTTGTTGAAACTTGAAATTATTGAATAAGTTAATTAACCAAGTCTAAGAAGTCAAATTTAAGGAATGGTCAACTATGTATGGAATATAGCTTTTTTGGGTATCATATAATACAATTAAAAATAATATAAATTGCAATTTTTTTTTGGAAGTATTATACGATCCGGATAACTACTCCGCGCCCACCACTTAAAAGATGTATTATGTCTTTGGATTAAAATCCAAAGGTTGTTATGTATTCTCTTTTCTGACCCTACCATTTACATAATAAGCTATGACATTTGATCTAAATGTATAAAAAGTTGGTTTTGTATATACTCTATGTCAATGGGTTTGTAGGTGAGATTGTAACTTTATAAAACCCACCTTGTAACTTTATAGAGTAATATAGTCACTTTTGAGAAAGTAATGTATGTAACGTTTAAAAATGGACTCTGTAATGTTACAAAATCAATACCGCACGTTTTCAATATATAAGCTTCTCGAGAGCAGTGGTCTCATGGGGATATTCCATTATTCCTATAGTGACAATGATCGAACCCTAAGCAGATCATCCAAATTAAGCTTCAAGTTCTGTGATTTCAATGGTAGTACTTAATTTAGATATATTGTCAAAATGTTGTAATAATCAAAACAATTAATTAAATTATTAGCTGTGTCATAATAATATTGGACATCATTTGTTTGTGCTTTCTTGGTAATCAATCAATCAAGGACAATGCATGTGTTGGAAGCAAATGATGGAGAAAACAATGTAAATGAAACTACATGGAAATTACTAAGGAATTAAATGACAAAGCGATTTCCAGAAATATTCACTTGCGTTTAACATAGAAAGAAATGTCATATAGCTAGCTAAGCTAAGCTAGTTTCTTACTGTTTTTGCTTGGTATGTTGTGTTATCAATGAAGTCATAAAACATGGGAAAGACTGAGAGGACACTGAGAGAGAGAGAGAGAGAGAGAGAGAGAGAGAGAGAGTTCTTTGTCCGGAAGTGTGATAGATGCATCAGCCTTGACATACAAATTCAAACCATTCAAACCTGTTTGGTATATGTTACATCTCTTATATTTCTTGCAGAAAAATTTGATTATTATGATAAGAAGATCTAAAATGATCTTCTCAGTTTTAGATACCCAAATCAATAATGATTTTCTATTTTAGTTTACCAAAAAAAAATTGACACTGAACCAGCCATCAGACTGTATATCGGGACTTACATCTGAAATCAAACACTGTACACACAACTTATATATCTGCGAACCCAAAACTATGAAGAGAAAACTCTTCACATATACTTATAAAATATTCATTGTAGAATTCGAATCCCTACAACTAATGTGAAAAGAAAGGTACATAACATCTGAACCAAAAGGAGATCGTGATTTTCTGATATGGATACAATTTATGACGATTAACGGATTAACGGATATATTTGATTTTTATTCTCTATTAGAAATCAAATATATAGTCTAATAATTCTCAAGTCATGACTGTTCTGCGACTCCTATCATTTTGTAAGTTAGGGTTTTTTTTTTTAATCTTTTGTAAGTTAGGTTAATGAAGTCAGAAATGACATGTACATAATATTGTTTGGTCAATCATTTGTTGTGTCGTAATTAATCATTTGTTGGACGATGAGAATGAGATTGGTTCGCCTAAATATTTTCAGACATTTGAATTGAATAATTCCATTCCACTTATCAGGCCGCCATTTATATATTGAAAAGGTTTTTCTTTTATTATTTATATACTTCATGGCTTATGTGTCACCGATATTTACAAAATCCCACATAGTTCATGACGATTGTCTTTGACATTAATTATAAAAGTAATTAAGAGAGATCTAATTTCCATTAGAATTTTCAATATAACCATGATGAAAATCCATTAATTTCCTTTAAATAATAACTTTTCCTATTCCCAATTTGCACATCACCTATCAACGGAGATGATAGTGCACATCCCTTCCACAATGGTGGTGAGATGTTGAAATCCCACCATGTGTATTTGATAAGTATGGAGAGTTTTCTCCCGTATTTATGGAAGTAGTTATCTATATGTATTGTCTAATCTTAACATGTTTTGGCAGCTCTATTGTAATAGGTGTAATACTAAAAAAACAGATAATATTCTCAATTTAGACTCAATTGGTAACCATAATTAAAGTTAAAATAGTTTATGATTTAATTAAAATTTGTGAAAGTATATGTGGGAGTCGAAACCCTAAATTATTCAATAATGTGGAAAATTGATTAATTGGTAACTAACAATTAAATGATTTTTTATTATAATAAATAAACCATGATCCAGTTCAAAAATAAACCATGATCTTTCCCTATTACTTTATGGTGTAAGCGAAAATTTGAATGCAATACCTTTTGTATAAACACAAAAAAAAAAAAAATAGCTAAACTAGCCGATGCCCATTACTAAACCGGAATGGTTTACAAAAGTAGTGTGTAATATATTTTTTAATTATTCAAAATAAATATTTTTAACTAATTAAGTGTGTACACTATTATTATATAATTAAGTAGCTGAAAAGGAATGTTGTAGACTGTAGAGTAGTTTTGATACACATTTAGGCAGAATTTGATGTTTTTATATAATTATATATAATGAGTAATGCTGGATATTCCATTTTTATATCACAATTTGTTTCCGAAATTGATATTGTTAATCAACAAATACATATACATTAATCATAATTTATTTCACTTATCATGTGAATTTTATTTTTAAACGGTAAATTAATTTTATTGTAATAACAAGGCAACGAAAACAACTCAGCAACCAAGACCAGAGGAACCCAGAAACAATACAACCCTGCGTCCAAAACAACAAATTAAGTCACCCAAAAAACTAACAGAAAAACGAAAAAAAAAAAAAACTTAATTAAATTATCACAAAACAATTTGCTATACAAGTTGGGATATAGGAGTCACGAATCATGATGTTTAATTCTTCTAATAACAATAAAAAGAAAACAAATTACAATTCCTCGAAAGGAAACTAGTCAATTTCGCCAGCCACTTAACAAGTTAACATCACACGACACTTAACGAGTTAACATCATACGATCGGATTTGGATCCTCTACTTGATCTAATCTTTTTCCTGGCTTTTTTAAAACATGTGATTGGTTGTTGATAAAGTGGTTGTGAAAACCAATCATATCTTAACCACTCATTCATTGAAATACTTATGTGTCATGAAATTAGATGAGGTCAGAAAAAAAATCAGATCAGCAGAAGATCCAAATTCCACACGTCCACTTTGATTGGTATATTTTCAAGAAAAAAAAACGTGTTTCCAAATAAATGGTGAGAACTAAACTATTCGAAATTTCTTTGATAGCACCGCGTCTAGTTGTTAATCAACCAGGTCGCACTATACATTGTTGACACAAAACAAAGTAAATGACATGAATTGAAACTTGAAAATGACTTCTTATATACCAATCATTGTACTTGAGTTGTGGATTTCAATGTTGTGACTAGTGATTGAAGGTTTTGCATGTTTACTATAAATTTGTGTTTTCTAATATTGTTTTTTTTTTAATTACACATTTACATAAATTGGGTTTTTTTTAGAAGGAATCAAATCCGCAACCTCATGGAGTTATGGGTCATGGTGTAGGTGTGAGGGGTTTTAGCACCAGACCAACCTCATCTCGATGTATTTTCTAATATTGTTATTGCAGACATATACATTAAAATTTGAATTCTAATTAAACACTATAATTGTGTCGTTGGTAGCTAAATTTGTTACTCATATCTTAACAAGATACAATCAATGCGGTCTTATAAAATTAAAGTCTATAATTTGCTTTGGTCATTATCAATTATAATCACTAATTCAAAGATTTTGTATACATGTATTTTTTTCTTCTCAAATTAATGAGTTAAATTTCAATGTATTCTCACCCAAGTAATTCCAACCACCAAGTAGTTTTCCTTGTGTGAATACAATTTTAGGGCCACCTTTGTATGGACATAGAATAAGTATCTTTGTTTGTATGAAAACAAGAAAAGAAAAAAAAGACTTCTTTTTCGTTTTTTGTTATTTATTCTTTTTTTCACTTTGTTTGTGTTTTGTCCTGTTCTGGTACTCCATAAGTGGCATTTGTTTTTCTACAAATAATCAATGCCGATTCTTTTTTCTTTTTTTTCTTTTTCGGTCGTGTATCATATTATTTTCCATTGTTGTTATATATAGCACAAACGATTTATCTACTGATTTGGAACTCTATAATAGACCGGTGTTTTTTTATTTTTAAAAGAAAAAAAAATTATTATGAGCAGAAGGTTACAAGCAAATTAAGTCTATTATTTATCTTATATAAAGAGCCCCATTTTATTTTTTTTATTAAACCAAATGAATAAAATTCAATCGGTATTAATTTTCCGACGAAACCAACTCCCTTAAATTTAAGGGGACTTAGGGCTCTGGAAAGAAATTTTTAAACTAAATGTAAATAGTAACAAATATGTGGTAAAATTAATTTCTAAATATATTCAATATATGTACAACTCACTTATAAAATGTTTAAGAAAAATAAACTTACAATTTCATTAAAAAAAAATTAGGATGATAATGATTCAACAAAAACACATTAATTAATATTAAAATTTAATTACACTTAACTATTTCTCCTGCTTGTTGAACTTATGGAATCTTATTTATAAATCTTATCTCTCCATTTTCTTATATGTTGTTATTTTAATACTAGTTGAGACATATATACAAGATTCACATGGGATATCAGTCTGTTATACTTGGACTAAAGTAGCAGGAAATTTGGGAGACCTCATTTGATTATTTATCATTATTTTATTCAATTTTAACATTAATTTCTGGTGATCGTGTTTAATTACTAAACTAATCCCACTTAGTTAACAATTATTGTAAATAAAATATTGCTCAGACTTCAAAATTCTAGAAAGTTATTCTCCTTTTGTTTTTACACGAATCTCGGAATCAAATGACACGGACAATTTTAATCTTAATTAATTAATCATTAAATATGTTCGATGCAGAAATGAGTCAGCTTCGTTAAATTCAAAGGACGGACAGTAAGAGCGGACCCATGTGGAGATCAGATAGTGTCTGTGTTTTACCTCAATTTTTTTTTAAAAATATTGATTTTATATATACTTTATATATACATATTCATTATAAATAGTTATATTGTTACTCGTTTAACACAATTGATAATGGTTTTCCTTCCTAATCTTTTAGTACTTGGTTCAAGTCTCATCGCAAGCAAATGTATTTTCTTTTAATTCAATTTTATCTTATAATTTTTTACATCTTATTTATTTTACATATTTTTCAATTCCTTTCTCACATTTTCATTTCTTTTCAATAAAACAATTCATTATCTTATTTTATATTAAATTAATTATCATTATTTTAGATTTTTATTACTTCTAACCGTTTTAGTTTGACATATATAAACGTCCAATCAATAAACCATAAAATCTCAAATTTTACTTTATTTGATTAAAATAGTCAATCAATTATCATGATTTTTTTTATCCTTACTATTTTTTTAATAGTTTTAATTTATTTAGAATCAATAAATCAATAATTTACCAATAATTTGAAGAAAAAAAATTAAAAACATGTCTAGTAATATTTATTAATAAATAGTTTTTGTATAAATTTAAATTGAATTCATTATAAATGCAAAAAAAAAAACAATTATATAAAATTAGATTGTAATTTATTCTTTTAACTGTTTTTTCATTATTTATGTTGTTTTTCATTATTTATTTTTATTTGTTTTTGAATGTAAGATTATTTAATACATATGGAAAAAAAAACTCATTTTTGTTTAAAAAGCACTCATTTCACTATGATTTTAATTTTTAAATATTTTTTTATATATAGTCAAGTGTCCTACCTAGTTAAAGTTTTTGGATCCGCCACTAATGGACAGTATAACAATAAGGATCAGGATCATCTCTTTCCTCTGTTTTTTCTTGACTTTTCATAATCTAATGACACTTGAACAAAATAAAAAATTCATAGTTAAGATTTGATCACTTTTTTCTCTCTCATGCAACTTGTTATTTTAATTACACTTGAAAAATGCCACGGAAAAACAATGACAAAGGAAAGGATCCGAATCCATGACAACAAATTTTAAAAGTACAAGGTAAATAACAAAAAATTGATGGTGAAAATTAAATAAATTTTACAAAAACAAAAAATTGGCATTGAGGCCATAGTCCATCCTGGCCCAAACGTGGTTTATTTTTTTATTTAAAAGAATAAAAGTTTTCTTTTCGTATGAAATCGTCACTCTATAGTACATTAGTGAGATTATGTGTTCAAATAATGGTTTCCTCTCTTAATTCTTAAATTTGTTGCCGTAAACATCATGAATCGAGAAAGAGAGCGTGTTTTCAGTTGTTTAAAAAATGATCTAATTACCTCATAAGTATATTATAGTTAAACAACAATCCTACTTATCGATCTTTTGGTCTCTCTCTCATAATAAGTCACCAATTCTAATTGTTTTGATTCCTTTCTAAAATCTAATAAAATCTAAATGATGTTAGACAATCTCTAATGCATATTATGTCAAAATGTCAGTACTCTATTTGGTATATATTTTAGAATCGTGCTCCAATATATAATTCAATTTGAAATGTTATTTTTATTTTTTATTATTTAAAATTATAAAAGTCAACAAATATAATTAATGCATTGAATATTTTTTTGGAATTGTTTCTTTCTCTATTTTCCATTTTTCCTTCTTCCTTGCTATGCTCTCATTGTCTTCTCTAATGTTTTATTTTACTTCAAACAAGAACTCAAAAGGTTAGGTCGCCATTAGGAGGAGTTGCATGAGCAATTTGTTAAACAAAATATTAAGAGGAGAGTTTGATGAGTTATCGTCTGATGATGAAGATCACAAAACCAAAGTGGTTCGGTTAGTGGCATCCAACTTTCACATGGTGAAAACACAACGAGATAAGCGTTTTGGTTTCGTTATTGGTCGCCAGTATATCTATCGTGATAGAATTTCCAATAATGAACCACTATTTCGAGGTTATTTTTTTGAAAATCTAGTATATCAACCAAATCTTATTTGAAGACGTTTTCAAATGAATTGTTGAAGAATGCTTGTAGATGGAATAGATTTTGATCGACATATATCATTAAATTTAAATTATTTTAAATATTTAAATATAAATATAATGACATTTTTGTAATTAAAAAAGCAGTATAATAAGTTGAATATAATGTCAAATTATAATTTTAGCAAAATAAAATAATATTAAGTTGAAGATAGTCTTAGGGTTCCAAATTGAACAATGTGTTATCATAATTAAGTCTTAATATGTGCCCTATGGCATAAATTAACAACTAAATTTTTTTTCAAAAAAGAAACTATTAAATACATTTATTGTTTTAATCAATACAATAAATATACATCTGTAATAAATGTTTTCTATTTTTAGTAAATTTATAGTTGTTAACATATGCTCTAAAGGTACATATTAACCCTACCCAATAGGTACATAGAGCAACTCCTCAGATATCATTAAAAAAAGGAGTGGTGCTATTGGCACACCCCCTATTGATCTATTCATGCCCAACTTTTTAAAATCTTGATTTAATTAAATAAAATTAAATTTTTTTATTAAATTTTTTTGTTTATTTCCAAAACTACCCATTTTACTTATTTTTCAAACTTAATACATACCATATATGATCTCTCTATCTTTTATCTCTGTATCTGTATGCATCTCTCTCACCTCCATTGATTTATTATTTTTTTTCTTCTTATTTCTTTATTTTTAGTTTTTTTTCTTCTTATTTTGGAAACGAAAAAAATAAAAAATAACAGGATACTTCAACACAACGACAACTTGATATCATTTTAAAGAAAAATAAACTTCAAACTTATTTCCAAAGAATGAATTGTTTCCAGATGTTTACTAACATTGTTAGACAATTCTTGTTTTATGTCATTCTGAGATAATTCTTCAAGATGTTTGATATCGTTTTTAGACAATTCTTCAATTTTCTTGATATCATTCTCAAAATCTTTCATAATATTTTAGATGTATGTAAGAAGCAGATTTTAGGGTTTAAGAGTTAAATTTTTTTATTTTTTTTTAGAAACGGATAACTGGGTTTTTTTTTTGGAAAATGAATATGAGATTATAATAGATTTACTTTGTAGAATATTTCTTTCCTAAATTGTATGTCTCTTTAAGTAATTTTGATAAAAGAAAAAAAATATTATATAATTAAAAAATATGGCATGAATAGATCAGTAGGGGATGTGCCAATAACATAACTCTAGAAAAAGACCAAAGACTTTTTTAGTATAGAAAGGCATGCAAGTAATGGATACTTAATTAATTAATTTCCAAAATCCATCACTTTAATTAATAATAATTAATACTCAATCATTCAATAATCTTTGAATTTGTCACTTTTTAAGTTTTATCTTTATGTTTTTTAACCTGCCCACATCATGGCTTCTCGTCTCTTCCATGCAACTTGCGTTAATTATTCTCCATTAACGATTAAATCTTTGACTTCAAAAAGTGATGATCAATTATTGTTGCTGGCCGGAGACACTCCTTAATTACCTTTTTCAAGTAAGTTAAACATATATTATAAATAAATAAATAAAGTATGCTTAATTGTTAACTCTGTGCTTTATTTACCGGTTTTTACATGGACGATATGATAGTCCCTCACATATATTTCATAGTGTGTAGGTTTGAGTCTGTCCCCATTTTTAAATCTAGAATTATTGTAATACTTTAAAAAGAAAAAAAAAATTACCGGTCTTTAAAATAGACTTTTTGATGGATAGGTTTTTTTACAACAATTTTTGTTATACGGTTGTACCACTCGAATCTATAACATTGTTTGGTTGAATGAACGTTTTGTACATCAAATCAGATGGTGGGTGGTGAAACTTGATACGGTAGTGTTGTTGCTCTACGTTGACACCACACGGTGAGTGAGTTACAGTTTTATTCTCAAGATTCTATTATTTAAATTCTTGTATTTCTAGGTTTTCTATGTCACATAGAGAATAGAATATAGAAATCCAATCAAATTAGAAATAGTCTGTTTCACCGTTGTAAACAAGTATTTGATAGTGGAAGTTGAGTGCTGTTACCCTACATAAATATAGGTTTATACCGGAAAAAAAAAATCTTGTATCTCTCTTTATAATTCTTTATTTATTTTTATGTATGGTTGTTTTAATTGCCTTTTGATTTGTATATTTCGTAACATCATAATTTCCTCTTTTTTTTCAATTAATATATTTTATTCCATCGTAGAAGTCAGCCAAAAAAAATGAAGAAATCAGTTAAAGTCGTCTGTTTTGTATTAATTTCAGACGTGTTCCATGCAACTGAAGTTGAACAGCAAAATGGAACATGGAAATCAGTAGATACTCACACAGTCACAGTTGACCGTTATATATATATTGTGTGTGCATGAATCAATGACTAATTGAGTAGATTTTGTTTTTGAGTCTATACGGCTCAGTCGATATGTTTGATTAGTGCTGTTGTTTTTTGACATTCTTTTTAACCAACTTGAAAGAGATTGACATTACATGTTTCCTATTTTTTATTTTATTACCTCATGACTCATGAGTGTGACTTTTTTTTCTTTCTTCTTTTTAACCAAAATATAAAAGGAATAGTTTCTTATTGGGGCAGTATACACTTACAACTACTAGTCTGAAATAAGACTCATTCACACTATATTCTTCCACTGTTCCACATGATAATAAGATTAATTATTTAACAAGAATCTAAACATAATAATTATCAATTTAAATATAAGTACATATCATTATAAACAAAAAATAAATTAACCGACAAGATAAGTTTAGATCAACGATAAGCTTCTCACATCTACATTCAAGAGGTTATGGGATTGAGTTATGCTCTGTCTTCCAATTACGGAATATTTTAATAATTTAAAAAAAAATTAACACAAATAAAAGAAAAGAAAAGAAAAGAAAACTATGGCATTATATATTACACTTCTCCTTCAGCACCCTAAATTATTAGTACTTATTTTTAAATTAATAATTTGCACTGCCCTTCTCTATATGATAACTTATACTGTCAATTATATAAGTAATATTAAAAACGAATCATTAAATGTGTAGATTGAATAATGATCCTTAATTTACTGCACCATATTAGTTCAGGAGATCACTTCTTGTTTAATCGTTGGATCAGTCATATATATATATATATATATATATATATATATAAACGGTGGGAATGGTGATAAATGTCACTTTTTTGGAGGTGTGTTGCACCAACGTCACTGCTTTAATAAATTATGTTTAAAAGGCACCTATTATGGTGAATTACCAAAATTGCCCTTAAATAATCAATTTTTTATTCTGTTTGTACTTTCATCTCCACGCTTCAAACAATGAACTTAGTAACTCCTCTCTCTCTCTCTACAATAAACTTGTCTGAAAATTGAGTTGGTAAAATTTATGTATAAGATGATGAAGATCTGGGTTTCCGAGACTTTTAACACTGTGTATGAGCCTTTTGTAAAGCTATCCGAGCCTTTTGTAAAGCTATCCGAGCATTTTAAATTGTTGTCCGAGTTTTTTTCAAGGATATTAGTTTTGTCAATTTTGAATCTCCGAGCATTTTTAATAAGGCTTCGAGCTTTTTCCGAGCTTTTTCATAGCTTTTTCCAAGCTTTTTCCTAGCTTTTTCATGAACTGTCCGAGGTTTTTCATGAATTGTCATGCCCGAGCTTTTTGCATAAGGCTCCGAGCTTTTTGCATAAGGCTTCGAGCTTTTTCCGAGCTTTTTCATAAAAGCTCATAGCTTTTTCATGAACTGCCCGAGATTTTTCATGAATTGCTCTGCTCGAGCTTTTTGCATAAGGCTTCGAGCTTTTTCCGAGCTTTAAATTGAAAGAAAAAAAAAAGCTCTGAGCTCGACCCCCGAATGCGTCTGCGTAGAGCCACTCCGTCACAGTCCAAGTGATTGCCTGAGTTTCAACCGGACTTTCTCTCTCTACTTCACAACTTTGTCACTGTAAACTGAATGAAAGAAAGATGATGTGGAACAACAATTGGGGGTATTTTTATCCGTTCACCATAATAGGTGCCTTTTAAATATAAGTTATTAAAGCAGTGACATTGTTGAAACACCACCTCCAAAAAGTACTATTTATTTTTTGAGCCCAACACGTGACACCAACCATATATCTATATATGAAATATATATATATATATATATATATATATATATATATATATATGACACTCCTGCTGCCGGAAAATCGCTTTCAATGCCGATTTTAACCTGATTTTCCATTTAGATTTGTCAACTGATCTTTGTATAAATTTCTAGTCACGAGATAAACAAAAAAAATCATGGCAATACATGATATGGGAGGGTCTTTGATGTCGTGCACCATCTATATAATGTTATTGAATTTACGATACAAAAACTATATATTCAGGTTCTTATGAACAAAATTAGGAAGATGGATGAAATGTTTAAAGAAAATCTAAATTTTTATTTCAAGTAAAGGATTTTCAGAAATACCTTTATACGGGATTGACTCTTAGCATTATGAAATTCGAAACAAATATTACGCAAAGGTTGTGATTTGATCTAAATATGCATTTGAATTTTTTTTTAATTTAAGTTTTGTAATAATATGTATATTCAGTAGAGCTTAATTAACATCAATTGTGATTTTTTCCAAAAAAAAAATGTAATTGGAAATAATTAATTTTATATATATTGGCATGACTTTATAATTTATAGTCTTCAATTTAAAATGTTTAATTTCTTGCTAAATCTGGAAATTGAAAAGCTGCAACTTGCGCACGAGTGAATATATAGAATTTGGTTGATTAGGTCAAATAATTAACCAAACCAATAAAATAATATATAGATCATGATCAATCACATCTCTTATTCTTGATTCTATTATTCCCTTAAAATATGTTTATATAAGTTTAATATTTTGACCAACCATTCGTTCGAAATCCTATCTCATGCTGACTCAACAGTCTTTTAACCTTATCATGATTGGACGATGAAAAAAAATTAAAATTAAATAATTTCACATATAATAATGCCGCCTTTGCCAGACAATTTTTTTTTTTTTTTGGGTTAGTTTGGTCATGGAGACCGTAATGTATGGTGTGTTTTCTAATTATAGTTATTAAGCCCATCTTATTGTAATCATCAAAACCTTTTTCTCTTGTCTGTCTCCCACTTATACTTATACATGTACAAATACTTATACATGTACAAATTGGGTTATATTTATGTACGTGTGTACTCAGGAGTCAGGACACACATCCACTTACGTTACATAATCGTTATTTTTTTTAATCCGTTAATTTGTGTAATTTTATTTTTTAATAATCACTGAATAGCACACCTTAACGAGATAAATCTGTGGAAACGAGATAAACAGGTGGAAATTGTCAAAAATATCCATTAATACTATTTCCTTTTGTTTTATCCCTTGTCCATAAAATTATTGCTTTTAACCATTTATATTAATGTTTTTCACCAAATAACGATACAGTTACATTATTACCTTTCTTTATCTTTTCTTCAACATTTCCTACCTCTCCATTCTCTCTCTACAATCAAAACCGACTGCATATACACATCATTTTTCTCAAATTGTTGTCAAACAACGTTTTCATATTGAGAAATCAACGATAATCTGTACTAGAAATCGAAGAAATATACAGAATGGGATATATTTGATTTTGTGCTTAAAATCTTTCTGACCTATTTCAAGATATGTAAATTTTATTTTTTTAATTGAATTTAATTTTTTACTTTGTTTCATGTATATGTTGGCGGATTAACTTTCAATTACCAAAAAATTGAATTTCTTTATTTTTTTCGTTTATGAATCTACATCGTGTCATGTTAGAGGGTGAAACATAAGGTGTGTATGTTTTTCAGTCTCCAACATGACACACACGATATGTATTGGAGAGTTACATAATATGAAGTTTCACTTAAAGTGAAACATCTTCACTTTAAGTTAAACATATTTTACTCTTTAAAATGAAACATTCATTTTGAAAGTAAACAGATTTAGATGTTTATTTATTACATGTTTTTTTTTGGTATGAGGGTATTTTAGACTTTATACCTCTAACAATGCTAAAAACAATAATTGAAAAAAAAAAGGTTAAAAACTATAAATTAACTCCTCTAATCCACGACAAGTTCATATTTGACATTGGAACTTATATGAGACTTTTTCTTTTTATGGAAACAAAACATATATGCTTATAATTTTTAAACGCATCTCATAATTAGCTGGAGCTATAACTTTGAAAAGAAATGTCTTGATTTTTATATTTTTTTTTTCAAAATATATATGAGAATCTATGCATCATTTATTTATTTTTATTTTTATTATAGGAAACATTTAATTATTTTCATTAAAACTACAATTAGTGTTAAGAGTTGCATAATTCTAAGAACCAAAAAAAAAAAATGCATCAAGTCCCAACAGTTCAGCAAGGTACGTATAGTAGCATTCCAAGTGATCACCAAATATCATTATAAGTAATTCAATCATCATCATTTCAAAATAAAGTTACATCAAAATATGACTTTCACGTAATCACATGCACTACTAATTAATTCCTTGCAATTTTGGTTTGTCTTCGAGATAAGAACTTGAATATGTGTGATTAATTAGGATTTTTGGCTGAGTTCATCTTTCCTCTGATCCAGTAACATCTGTAATCAATCATAATTTACAAAATCAGTTCAGTAGAAAATATCAAATTCGCACAGCGTGTAGTGTAGAAATTTCAGTTGTGATGTGAACTTACACTGCGTATCAGAACAAAACAAATATGTATTGGGAGTTTGTACATTGTTGAATTTCAAGGCCAACGCAAAATCCAAGTCAACTAATGCATGCATAATATGTAAACAGGATCCCACAGCTTTGAAGAGTCAATGTAGATATAGAATCCCAGTCAGTTAAAATCAAAACATGGAATGGACCATGTTCCCCTAGCAAGTCCACGAGATTTGTACAAGTACCAGATTTTTGAAGAAATTACTTGAAGCTGCCATATGAGGTGGGGTTACAAATTTGATCGATGTGTCAATTTATTATTTATGTATATATGCATGAGTCATAATCAAGTACAACTAGTAACAGTTACAGTCTTACATACATACAAGTTGTGTTGTGTCTAATAAATATAGAGTAATTAGGCTATACACTCCAAAAACAAAACGAAATGATGTGTTGTAATTTGTAATTGTATGAGTTGTATATCCATGCTTTTTGTTGATTTTTTAAAGAACCGAAGTCATTTGTTGATTTACTTTTAAAAAGATTGATTTTATTTTAAGCTTAAAGATATTATGAGACATACAATTATGATTAATTAAGATATGAACACGATCATATTCTTTACCTTTATTGTTTTATTTTATATATCAAGATTAGTACATTTTATACAAAATATGATATATTGACAGTCTGAAAGAACGTCTTTTACCATCAAACTACATAAGAAGATGGTATCGTGTTCTTTACTTTGTGTTTATTTTGTTCTTTTATAATTATTAAAGGTTTTTTAATTTAATAATAAGAAATTTTAGAAGATGCTTGAACTGTATGTATGGAAATGGAATACCTTAATAATAGTATACAATTTCCTAATATTACCCTTTTAATTCCTGTGTCATTCATGCATAATATGTAAACAGGAGGCCCACAGCTTTAAAGAGTCAATGTAGATACATATTCCCAGTAAGTTAAAATCAAAACACACGTGAGGTGGGGTTACAAATTTGATCGATGTGTCAATTTATTATTTATGTATATATGCATGAGTCATAATCAATTACAACTGGTAACAATTATTTGTGTTGTTTGTGTTGTCTAATAAAAATAGAGTAATTAGGCCAAAAACAAACTGAAATGATGTATTGTAATTTGTAATTGTATGAGTTGTATATCCATTCTTTTTGTTGATTTTTTAAAGAACCCAAATCATTTGTTGATTTATTTATTTTTAAAAAGGTTAATTTTTTTTTTAATCTTTAAAGATTTTATGAGACATACAATTATAATTAATTAAGATATGATCACGATCATATTCTTTATCTTTATTATTTTATTTTATATACCACATTGACTCATTTTGTACAAAACCTGATACATTGACAGTATAAACGAACAGTCATTTACCATCAAACTACATTGGACGGTGATATAGTGTTCTTTGTGTTTATTTTGTTCCTTTATAATTATTAAAGTTTTTCTTTTTTTTGGTTTAATAATCAGAAATTTTAGAAGATGCTTGAACTGTATATATGGAAATGGAATACCTTAATAATAGTATACAATTTCCTAATATTACCCTTTTAATTCCTGTGTCCCCTTTGTGTGAATACAACTTTTGGACCACACTTGTATGTATAGATATCTAGAACCATATATATTCTTAAAGATAAAATACCTTCCTTTTTTTCAAAACTAATAAATAAAAAAGAAGTGTAATAGGATTTAAATAGGATTCCATTAATATTATACTCCTTTAATTATAGTAGAAACTATACCATTTTTTTTAGTGAATTAAATACTAACATTGCTCAACGTGTTTACCACAAAAACTAATTAATCAAAGTTGGTTAGCACAATTAATGTTAGATATAAAATTGCTTCAGTAATCACTCTTGGAGGTTTTCTGTTGTTTTTATGCAAAGCTTGGAATCCTTGACAGAATCAAAATTAAGTAGAATGAAAATACCTATATATGAATTCATGGATATCGTGACATAAGAGAATATATAGGGCTGGCCTCTAGTAATTGACCATCTTTATTAATTTTTAATTATTAAATATTTTTCTGTGCTACTGATCAATTATTCTCTTGTTGCCTTCTTATTTATTGAAGTCAAATTAAATAGAATAGTAGTTCTAGCACCCACCTTTGTACAAAATTACATGAACATATATACTTTGTCCTCATCCTCTGTTCTATAATGGATCGTGTGATCAAGTATCGTATCGTGTTCTAGGTTGGTCAGGATGGATCTGCTGAGATATTCAATCAGTACATACTATATACGCGATCCAGACAATTAGTTCTATACTCGATAAACATCTCCTTCAAAATATCCAACACATATTTATAAATACACATGGTGAGACTTGAATCCACCTATACTAACATGGATGCAAAATCTCAATTATCTTCGCTTTATGTCAAATTTCAGAGATCAAAGCATGCAAATGAAGCTTTAATTTTCCAAAAGCCGTGAATTTATATCATTACATCTTTGAATTTGACACTTTAGATATACTTCTTTTTTTTAATCATGCGAGGCAATGTCACTGCTTCCATTTCTGCTATGCAAATTGCACGCTTCAAAAACAATATATATAAATAAAGTAATGCTAGGCGTTCTAAATTTCTTTCCTAAATTCTATCTCAAATGATATGGCACGTGAGGTGTCAACATCACATCAGTTTCCATATAATATCATGATTTATAAGATGCTGACACCCCACGTACCACATCACTTGGAACCGAATTTAGGAAAGAAATTTGGGACGTCTAGCATTATCCATATAAATAAATATTTCTATAACTTCAAAAAGCGATATATAATATTCTGATCTAATTTTGTGGTGGGAGCCTCTTGAGCAAATCAATATTCAAATATATATAATAATTAAAGAAACAAAAATTTCCCTGTTATGAGTTTCAGACATGTTAATTTCCACTTTCCAGGCAACTCATGATCTATCCATGTCTTCCAAGAAAAATGAAGATACCTACGTAGATCAAATGAGTGGATTTTGACTCTTGTTGTACTCTGTGGGTCTTATATATATCATATTCATATATGTTGTGTGTGTACATTGTGACATATATCATATATGTGTGCGCATCAAATAATAACAAACATCACCAATTACGTAATTTGGTGGCTCATCATCCAATCATTCATACCACTCAATTCAAATTGTTGGACCGTGCCCTAGCCGTTTATTTTTGTATATTTAATACTTTGTTGTTGTTGTTTGACATTAAATTACCCACGTAAAAGCTGATGTTTAATTTGTTTTCTTTTCTTTTTCATCAAACCAGACATATGGCTTCACCTTCACATATTTATTATTTTATCCAAGTGAACTGATGGTCCATGCATGGTTTCAACTTCCAACTTCAAGTACTGTTCAATCTATTCAAACAAATCCCTCATTCCGTTTTACATGTCTTATAAATTATAATTCAATCAATCTTCAACAATGACCGCATAGCGCAGTGGATTAGCGCGTTTGACTTCGGATCAAAAGGTCGTGGGTTCGACTCCCACTGTGGTCGATTTCCTTTTTATTCCAAACATCTTTTAATACAATTGGATCATGTCATGCTACATCAATCTTAAAATGTTGGACCACCTTGCGAATTTTGCTTTGGCCCAAGATGACAAAACTCAATTAACTCAATTATAGACAAACATCAAATGGACAGAACCGTGATTTTAAAGTCCAACATACAACCTGATGGACATCCGTCCAATAGGTATATACCATGCGGTAAAAAAAAATCAATCAAATGAGTTTTCCATGTCACATGACATGCACCCATTGATTAGGATGCAATGCATCGGGTGCTTGCATGTTTTTCTCTGGCAGTGACATAAATTTTTCTTTTTGATGATCTGGGCTTGGCAGTGAGACCTATCTAAAGGGTACTTACCACATAAACTTGAGAAATCCTTTAGCTTGGTTTTGTATGAAATACTATTATTTTCCAGAATCGGAGACAAAGTTGACAAATCTCATTTTGAGTGATCTAAAAGCTTAAAGAACTACTGTCAAATAGATGTGTTGAATCTACTGCTTTGTTTGAAATGCATTAGTTGAACAACGAAGACAATAAAAGAGCTTGGTGTAGGTGAATATCTCTGAAATTGGAAAGATAAAATCGCCCCAACCATTGGACAATCCAGCTTATAGTGTGTTAATTGACAAATAGACACTTCAAGTGACCGATTAATCTCACTACTCAAACAATCTATAAATAAAATTATCGCACTAAAAGTATAAAAACTTGAGATACCTAAAATTATTATTACAAAAAGTTTGATCTTACAAAGTTGGCATATGCTTCTTGAGCTACTTCAGTATCAACAGACATTAATAATTAGTCATACAATGACTGCAACTTATATGTTTCATTTACTAGCCTACAAGAAAATATTAATGGCATAATATTACAAGACTACTAAGCTTAAAAGGGAAAGCAATGAAAGTGATTCAACCAAGCAAGTAGAAAGCAAGAGTGTTCAAAATTTAAAGAGGAAAAAACCTGATAAGTATCAATTATAACTAGCAAAATGGAGAGAGAGATAACAAAATTTAAAATTCAACAGGTCAAAAATCATAAAACAACATCCTTGTGGGTAACATCCGATAAGTTCAACACATTTTTTGTTCCTAAATCCAATCTTTTTCCTACACCTTGATGGCATATTTCCTCATTGGGAAGTACATCTCCCTCTTCTTCTCACGTTCTGTCTTCAAAGATAGCTGCATAAAACGAAATTGCACAAGGGTAAATTAATCGATGTCTCTCAATAGAATAAGGAAAACACACAAACAGTTGCAGAAGAATGGAAAAGACAAGAACTATCAAGTGAAGTAGAAACTATATACATGAATGTAAAAAAGATCAAATGTGTTCTTCTGTATGAGTTCTGGTTAGTGGAAAAAATTGAACGAATCATGGTATTCTCTAATGTTTCCCCAACGGTGGGTGGATGAGGGTTATGAATGCGTACTTAATTGAGCACTCATACATAAACTGGACATTGTTTGAATATATAATGCAACTTAGCATAAAGAAAAACCATAAATACTGTTCTATTTTAAATACCCTCGAAGCTTAAATCGATCCACACTCTGCCTTAACGACTTGAGCAGTTGAACTAAACCGTAATGGCTTCACTATTTAAGACCAATGGACAGCAGTTTGAAGCAAATTATCCACTATTCGGCATGTACAAATCCTAAGGAAGTAAATTGAATTCAAGACCTAACACAAAAGAGTAGGACTCCCCAAAAACACAATATTACATCCCTCGAGATTATTTTACAAAAAAAAATATACTACTTGAATAGTTTTAATATAAGATGCACAAAGCATTACAAGAAAGCAACGGTGAAGGACAGATAAGAGCTAAACATAATGCAAATTCCAATCTTTCACTGGAACTAGTGAAACAGCAATGAGTGACGACTATTTCACTGGCATTCAAAACACCAAAAATGAAGCATTATCGTAAATCCATAAATTAAACAATCATATCACAAACCATGGAACAACCTAGACAGCAGTGAAATAATACAATTAACAACTTAATTTCAGTTTTAATTACACAACTTATAACAAAGCAGAATGCAAAAAATGATACATCAATACAATTCAACACAACCCAGAACAGTAAATCACATCAAAAAATCAAACAATGCAAGAAAAAAATAAAGCACCTGGTGCTTTGTGAGACGCCTGCGAATAGCTCTGGTCTTCTTGGGACGGAGATCGAGAGGCAACAACTTCTTGTTCTTATAAACTTCTCTTAAAGCCGACTTCTGCTTCTGTGATATCACCGTCAACACCTGCGCTATCGACAGCCTCACTACTTTGCTGCAAAATTCATCACAAAACGAAAATCCCATTAATAAAAAATACTCAAACACACAAATTATTAAACTTGTAAACATATAAATATAAAAATGTACAGATATAAGAAGAAAATTAGGGTTTTTACATCTTAGAGAGCTTGTTTGGTGCGCCGCCGGTGACCTTGGCGACTCGGAGGAGAGCGAGTTCCGTTTTCAGATCCTTTAACTGGTTCAACAAATCGGTCTTCGATTTGTCTCGCAGCTCGTGTACCTTAATTCTTGCTTTATTTTTTAATTTAGAAATCAACCAAAAAATTAAATTAAAATCAACAACCTACGAGAAAAAAATAATAATAATAATAATATCAAAGAACTTGATAATGAGTTTTAGGGTGTTGTTAGTTGTTGTACATACCCATGGCTGCTGGATTTCGAGACTCTGTTTCTCTGCGTGTGTGTGAAGAAGTGTTCAAGAGCAGAGAAAACCCTAGCTTTCTTATTCGGTTTTAATATCAATGACGATTTGCAAAACCCTATTTTTTGGCACACGTGTTTATTGCACGTGCAAAGTAAAATGGAGCTGGGTTGATTGGTTCTTATGTTTAGTGGGCCCAATAGGCCCAATATATTATTGGGCTTTCGTTGGGCCGGATTGTGTAATGTAAACTTCAAGATTGGGTTAATTTGATTACAATGTTATCAACTCATAGTGGTTGAGACTTGAGACTTATAGGTTTGGTTTACATATTGTCAAGTGCGATAAACTAGGATCGGTTATGAAAAAACGTGTGAGATCCCATATCCGAAACCTCCTCTAGTTATTTGTATTTGTTTTCTTCAATTGTTAATATAATTTTTGGGTTGACATGATGAAGTTGGTATAGTGTAAACCTCTCACACTTATATTATTGAGGTTGTGAGTTCGAATCGTATCTCATTCTGAATCATGAATCGACTGTAATAGTCGAACTATTTTTCGAGAGCATGCATCTCTACTCTATCCATCCATGAAGTTGAAGAATGTTTACAAAGAATAGTTATTTCCTTATTGGAAAGTAGAATGGCAAGATCTTGATAGTAGGTCTTGGCTCCAAAAAAACGTCTTCATCAACCAAAGAAAAAAAGCAGTTGCAGGCAGCTTTGTGCTTTACATTGCAATTTGTAGCTATATATTATTATAAGGATCGCAAGTCAGGGCCTTCTAGAGAAAGCGAATGGGCTCAACCCAATCTTTCAAATCAACCTCTTTATGTCTTATCGGTGCTTCCTATCTCATATAATTGGTCCAACATATTGAATTCTTGATACATCTTGTATGAATATTTCGGATGTAAATCTTACGTCCATTCATAACTGAAGTGATTATATATTTTCTATTCATACTCGCAATAGAAGTTCGAAATCTCATTTTTATCTATAAATTTATAAAATGTGTGGAGAGAGTCGAGAGACCTTATTACAATGATAGTTGCTTTTCCAAACCGCACTTATAATAATTGATCTCTGAAGATCTTAAAATATATATATATATATATATATATATATATATATATAATACCATGGTAGAGAACGTAGAGATTGATGCTTTATTTTTATTTTTATTTTGTTTGAATTATAAAGAGAAATGCTTCAATGGAAGTGTCTTCCCGTACGTATCTATTTAATTCAGTATACATATTTAATAAAATTATACCATGCATGTAGTACGAAGTTATGTATTAATTTAAATTCAAAAATATTATTTTAATTGATATTTTTTTTTCTGAAAATAATGTATAGACATGAATTTATTGAACCGCAGAGCCAGCCTTGAGGGGGGCGTCTGGTGCCAGGCCCAAGAAAAAAGGGCCCAAAAAGGGGTCCATTAATTTTTATTTTTTTGTGTTTAGTATTGAATTGAATGATTTTGGTTCAGATAAAAGGGTTTTAAATATTTTTTTAAAAAACCCAAGTATTAAAAATAATAGTAATAACAACAAATGACCAAATTATCTGGGATCAAAATCCCTCATCCAGGATAATTAAAGTTTTTTTTTTCTTTTTTGACTCGATTTAAAGTTTTTTTTTTTTTTGTGAATCGATTTCAAAATTTCTTTTTATCATATGTTATATACCATGTAAGCACAATTACTCATAAATGCCCATTTTTTAGATTTTATCCAGAGATCTCCTAAAAGTCAAGACCGGCTTTGATTGAACAAACTGGGATTTTCACTCTATACTAGTAGAGCAGGACTTAGCCGGAATATGTTATGGTTTTATATATCGTTGAAACAGTTGTCTATTAGGTAATGGAACCGAATATTATCATGAACCAAAAGCAAGTCAGACTCAGTGATAAAAATATAGCTAAAGTTGATATCCAAATTATTCAAACAAAAAGAAGAAAAGAAAATGAAAAAAAACTGTTTTTTTACAAGAAAACATCAGTGAGACAAAATCTGAAAATCGCTACAAGGACGCCGGAGAACGTGTAACTTTAAAGTTTAAAGCTTCATTAATTTTATTATTACTGTATATAAGATAATTAAGAAAAGAAGAAACAGATAATTTAATAATTAAAGAAAGAAAAAGAGATATATAGCAAACCAAAAAGAAATAAAATAATAATAATCAATTAATATGTACAGTACAAACTACAGATTAAAAACGAGCATCTTTAATCGCGTGATTATAAAACAAATGGTTTCAATCAGACCCACCAATAACAATTACAATTTATATGCAAAAAAGCTGGGGTTGGCTTGGATAATATAAAGGTTTATCAGGAATTCTGGATATACAGATAAAAGAGAAAGAAAGTAAGGAATCTTTGATAAATTTGAGTCTCACCTTACCAGTATTTTATAAATATGTGTAATGACTAATGACTTATGAGTTTTTCTCTTTCTCTGTTATTGGAATAGATATGTAAATAGTATATATAACTTGGATCTATCAAACAATATATGATGATTTTGAGTCTTTCTATTTATGTTATAGGAAATAGATATCCAAAACGTATATGTCACATTTGATCTATTGGCAGGTTTCGATCTCTTCCTGATCGGGTTAGTTAAAGTTGATATCAAACTTTAAGTAATTATTTAGAATGAACATCTGTAACATTTTATTTTGGCAGGATTGTTCCGATATATATCAGCAATTACTGTTGGAGGTTCATGTTGATCTCTATATAGAAGTCAAAAAATGCGGCTTTTTCCATGCACAAGAAAAAACAACACAAAGTTAAAAAGATCTAGTTAGTTAAATCGTGCCACCAAGTGGTCAAAAAATTGATAAAATAAGGTTTGCAATGCTAAGCTAATCAGTGGGCAATCGATGATTATTGTACTTTGTGGCTTGAAAATTCAACATCAATCCAATGCACTAGACAACTGAAAAATGTTATTATTAGGACCCCCATGAGTCGCCATATGGTGGAACACACACACACACTGCAACCATTATTTTCTTCGTTTCATCATTACACCCATTTGTTTCAATCTGTAAAGAAAACAAAAAGTTTGCTTAATTATTATATAAAATGCCAAAGATTTAATTAGTTTGAATTATTTGGTTTTGGCAGGTAAGTGGTAACAAAAATCATCATTATGCAATCTTCTTCACTTTTTGCATATCAATTAAAAAATTATATATTTTGGATTAAATTAATTAATCCCTAATCTCTCTGTCTCTATCCTTCTTCGTATATATCTCATGTCTCTCTTGATCATGACAAGATTAATTTCTCAATTAATGAAGTTTTGCTTTTACTAATTACTTGAGTATTTAGTTCTTAATTTACTAAAATGATCACTTTATCGATTCCCAAATAGACATATAAGATGATTAATGATACGGTGCGGAGATGTTCTGACTTTATTATTAAAGTTATAAATCTCTTTTTATCTCTTAATAATTCAAATTATGTAAAGATTTAACCCATCTTATTGTTAAAAGTTCATATGAGTTATTTATTAGGGCATTTGCTCCAATCAAATTCATATATACAATATATATCTCAACACAGTAAAATTTTGATAAAACAAAAAAAAAACAAGAAAAAATTAAAGAATTAAAACCTGTTTTATTGAATCAATTAATTGTTGAAAATTCTTCTTCTGTGGATGATCTTCTGCCCAAGCTTAATATTGATTATGTATTACATGCATTAAATACAAAATTTAATTAAGAACATATAAATAACCTAAGATTTACATTAATTGTATATATTAAAGGCTAACAATATACTAATAAAATCCTTTATTTTTCCTTACAAACAATTTTTTTTCATATATAATTGTTGTCATTACACAGGATTTAGCAGACAAGACCATTAATTGTGACATAACTGTTACTTTGTCTTGGTCTAAACACAATGCTTGAATATTGGCTCGATCAATTCTTCCACAAGAAAACAAATTTCTATCAACTTTAGTTAGTATATAATATCAAATTAGATTAAAGTGAATTTCAAGACACAACTTTATACAAGTAACAAAAATATGTTTTTTTTTGCAACATTATCATCATCAGTGTCTAATTATCAAGAGGAAGATGACAATAAAAACAGAATTTTTATAATAAATCCAGTAGAATATTATTAAATCTATGTTTATATTATATGCTTGAAGCGGCAGCTGGTCATCCGCCTGATCACATCTTTAATTAAATTTATATAAAAGAAATTAATTAATTCGGGTTGTTTTTATCATTTTTATTAGGATACATAAAAAGTACAATTGAGACATATCTTTTTCATATGAAATTAGATATCTTAATTAGAAACTTAAGTACTTGTACAATTAATTTGAGGTGAAAGAACTCGATCTCCTATATATGGCTACGATGATGCTAGAAGTCATAGTTTTATACTTTTATGATTGGGAAATGGATCGCAAACAAAGTATAAGTTGAAAATTAAATATGTACAAATTATACTCTGAAAATGTTTATTATAAAGGTACAGAAAGTTTCAGGTACATGATTCTCGTATATTTTTATCGTATAAAGTTTACTCTTTAACGTTATATAATAGTATTATCACTTTTGGAAGAGTGAGTATCACTTTATAACAATATTATAGAGCAGTCTCTGTGTAATATTACATTCAGTAACGATACATAAACCGACTCCGTATGAAAAAACGTATAAAAATCTCACATGTGATTATTGTTATATAGTTATATATAGATATGTTTATGAACACACAATTATGTCTTAATTATGAGAGTAGTTCTATATAGCTATGGACTATAGTTAGCAACTTTTGGAAACTAGTCTCATGGTCCCTAGTGTGGTAGCTACTATTGAATTCCACGTCACACAGAAGTTTAATCACCAAAAAAAAAAAAAAAACTCCACATCAAGATTTTAAGATAATTAATTAAAAGTTGATCACACAACTTTGAATTGAAGGTCCACAATTACTATCTAGAATAATCACTTATCAATTATCATACATACAAAGGTGTAATTATCCAACATTTCTAATGGGCCTTGGTAGCTACAATGTAATTAATAATTTAATATAAAATATTATATTAATTATCTCTCACTCTCTAGTGTGTGTCAAGAACTTTAAAAGAAGATTAGTTTGGTTCATCATAAGGAAAATCTCCCTCTATCACTCTCTTTCACTCTTTCTACTCTTGCAATATTATTGTTATTATTATTACTATTCACAAAGTCATTTCTTGTGTATTGTCCCAAAACATGAAAAGAATGGATATTTTCTGTGCTTCTCCAGCTTCAACCGCCATATGTTCTAGCATGGTGGACCACCGCCGATCCTTGGACGGCCACCTCCACCGTCACCGTCACCGCCACCGCCCGGTTATGGACCGCCGATATGCACCTTGTAATTCTTCACAACAGCCCATAATTCCCAAGCCTGCTGCTGCTTATAATTATAATTATCACGAAAAGATCATCAATCGAAAGAGCTCATCATCAGCTGCTACCACTACCACCACCAAGCAAAATGAATATACTAATTTACATATAAAAAGCTCAGCTGACATTACTGATCATCTCACTAGTACTAGTCCTCCTCCTGGTAATTCTTCTTCTAGATATCTTCTCAGTGACAGACCTTCATAGATAGGTCATCGGAATCCAATCACTACCACCACCACCGCCATCATCATCGCGATCATACCAGCTCAGCATTGGTTCCTACTAGCCATACCTACTCAAACTTCAAAGCCTAGACATGATCATGTAATTAGCTCAAACGACTCACTTGCTTTGAAGTCTTCTTCTTCATCTACCAAGTCAAGCAACCAGGTCTCAAACGACTCACTTGCTTTGAAGTCTTCTTCTTCATCTACCAAGTCAAGCAATCAGGTCTCTCTCTCTCTCTCTCTCTCTCTCTCTCTCTCTCTCTCTCTCTCTCTCTCTCTCTCTCTCTCTCTCTCTCTCTCTCTCTCTCTCTCTCAAATTTGTCCCACTTGTATACTCTTAACAAAACATATGTTCTTATTAGATCATATATATATATATATATGCATTGATATTGGATAAATTGTAATTACAGGTTGTGGTTTTGAGGGTGTCAATCCATTGCAAGGGATGTGAAGGAAAAGTGAGAAAACATATCTCAAGAATGGAAGGTGATCAGAGTTTAATTAATTTATAATTATAACATCTATTGTATAAACATTATCATATAATAACTTCTATTGTATTTTCTTTTTCATTTTTTTGTGCAGGGGTGACATCGTTTAGTATAGATTTAACGGCAAAGAAAGTGACAATCATCGGGAACGTGACACCTTTAGGCGTGCTTGCAAGTGTGTCTAGAGTGAAGAATGCACAGTTTTGGCCTTCTTCAACATCATCATCATCCTCTTCACCATCTTCTTCTTCTCTCAACATGATGAGTTACTGATAAATCATGATCATAAATACTAGGGTTGTCTTTTGTTGTTGTTGTTGTTGTTGTTGTTGTATTTCTTGAGATTTAGATTCATGTGTGTGTGTTATAAGTTGTATGATGCATCAACAGTACTAGTCATGTTTAATTAAATATGTAATAATGTTTGTAAATGTTAATTAGAATCTCATCTTAATTAATCTTAATTGTAGTTTTTGTTATTTTAAAGTAAAATAATTAAAGAGAGGTACCAGTTTGGTACTCTTATGTTTGCTTTGTGATCATCATGATAATCATTTCTTGGAACATATATATATATATATATATATATATTCTTTTATTAATATTATTCTTATTTTTTTTCTTTGTTCAATTAATTTTATAAAATTAAAAGAATTAATTATGCTAATTATGAGACTGTCATCTCTGATCAATCTTCTTCTTCACTACTCTTGTGTATGATACCAAACTGGTTGTGGGGTTAATTCTGCACAGAATTGAATCAATTAATTGCTTTTGTACTAGGAGCGTAATTGTATCTTAAAATATTTCATCAACTTTTTAATTTTTTAATACTTCTCTTATATATTAGCAGTCTGAATCTTCTTTTATTACCAGATTATAAAAGAGTACTCCGACAAATTAATCTCTCCTATACCATATATTTGAAATTAATATATAGTCGGCCGCCATATTAATTCGAGTGATTTCCAAACACTTCAAACACCATCCCTTTATATGTATTCTGAAATTCGTCATAATTAATCTTTTTTGATATTTAGTCAAATTAAATTCCTATATATTTCAGCAAAACTTTAGTAAAGACCGTGAAATGATATGTTGATATTCAGAATCATATATAATATATATATATATATAACATGGGACACATTAATTTCTATTAAAATGATCTGACCAAGTACTGAGCATTTAGTGTTGTATATTTCTCTGTAAAGGAAAACACTTGAAAGTTTTCATGATGATAAAACCTGAGAAGAGTTCTGGAGAAAAAATTGTGTAATGTTAATGGTGGGGACTCAAGTACACAGAGAAGTCTTTTAGGTATGGGACAGGGACACAACACAACACACTTTCCTTTTTTTCTTTTTTCTTTTGGGTGGTTGTTCTTTTTGGAAGGTCAGAATTTTGAAAACTCTTTAATTTCTCTTTTTTGTTTTACAAAACATGCATAATTTGTAGATTTTTTGTCAACATATTGATTATTATTCCAAAATTAGGTCAAATATTGGAAAATTAGCCAACTTCAGTTGTCTTGATATTTGGATTAAAAAAAAAGATCTTGCAAAGCATGTGATGGATGTCTCATATAATTAATCACCTTAGAATATGCTTTGTGTGTTGATTTAATTATTGCCACCAACCCAACTATGCATTTAAGTTGAAGTGAATAGTTTCGACTCCAATTAACCTTAATACAGTAAATTTAGAAGAAGAAGAAAAATAACAAAATCTTAGCGTAATTATTATGTTCATAACAATAAATTTACGATAAAGTTTTCGATTAAGACGAAAATACAATTGAGATTTTACATGTATTAATTAGGTCCACAATGAACCTGCCATGGTACATGTTTAATGATGACAATATTCGTTTGTTTTGTGTGTATGTACATGTGTGTGCCTTCTCCACCAATAAACAAAATGATGACACCAAGCTACACTTTTTGTTGCAAAGTCCATTTCAATTTTTTTCCCAACTGTGGGGCTAGCTACTTGTATGTTTTTGCTTTTGAAAGCTTTACAAATTTTTTATATCATGACCTCTAAAAAAATCTAACCAAACTCGAGAAATTACTAGACCAAAGGAAAAAAATAATAATAAAGACAATGTAAATAAAGATGGGTAAGTTGAGATTTATCTAGTGATATATCTTTTACATCTATATCATTACGGAACATTACGGATATGAGTTCGAGATAACGCAAACAGTTTTAAGAAGAAAAAAAATGAAATGAAATATCAGTATTAAGTGAAGATCAAGTAATTTGAAAATTTCAAATCTCTTCGTCTAAGAAAAAAGAAAATTTCAAATCCTTATCCATACACAATATATATATATATTTTTTGAAGAATTGAATTACATTTGATTGTTAGTTTATATAATCTTTAATTTTCTTTTTAAATATATTCGGTAACTTTACTTTCTTTGACTAAAAATTTTGGACGGCTGGAAAGAAAACACCAGAAAAGATGAAAAGGGTCCACTTATTAGAGGATTATTATATGATTTTTAGTAGAAATTAATTTTTTTGTCATTAAATTTGGTCGCCGCCGCACCATCCATGGTGATTTGAGTAAGTAAATTAAATTCTTCTTTCTTTTCGTGTAAGGTATCCTTCGTTTAAATTCTTATGTGACAAAAATAAATTATTTATTAACTCAGTAATAAAAGATAACTTATAACCTTCTAACATTATTAATTTGACTAATACAAATTGTGAAAATATATTTATTTCATTAACGTATATAATTTATAGTTATAGTTTTGAGATTTTGCTGGTTCTGTGTTTATAAAAAAAAATTCTTTGTTTTTTCATTTTTGTTAAACTGATATATATTTAGAAGTTGACGAAGGAGACATGACTTGAAGTCGATCACGATCACAATCTCATTAATATTGTTGTAAGAGAATTGACATTTGACAGATTTCAACTCCGTTAAATAGTTTCTTAGTTTCAATTAATTAATTAAAATTTTCTGAGGTTGCACGTTCCAGAATTTTATAGATGAGAAATGAGAAGTTATGTAAAAGTTAATATCAAGAACAGTGGGAATATTTGAGTTCTATGTAGTATGCAATTGCAATCAAACAAGATAGAAAAAAAAAAGGGTGAAAATGATAGGCAACATAGTGAGGGAGAGAGGGACCAGATAGAATCAAAAATGTTTAATCATTTATATGATTTTATCTCCCCAGCATATTTGTTTGGTTTCTCTGCTTTTTAAGACATGAATCTATATTTTAATGTTGAAACTTTGAATTAATTACATTTCTAATGTTTTGTTTTTAGTGATAAACTATTTTCCAAGTGCTTTTTTACAGTACAACTAGCTAGAGTGGTTGAAAGCATAAAATGATTCTTGGTTTATTCAAGGAAGAAGAAAATTATAGTGACTAAAATTGCACTACCAGCCTAAAACCAGTGCTCTAGCTAGAACATAGAAATTAAATGCAATAATTTCTTGATTTTTTTTCTTCATGTAATTAAGATAGTAAGATACAATGGAAATAAATTAATATAAGGGAGATTTTTAAAAACACCTACTAGGTTTGATCGTTTTTTAAAAACAATTATGTTTTATCTAGTTTCGTATTTAAATAAAACCTCCTAATTGTATACTAAAACATTTTGGAAAACGGTTAAACCCAAAGGAAATTCTCCATTGCTAATAATAATAATAAGAAGAAAATAAATGCTTGGAGAAGAAATGTGTGTTTCTAAATACACTACATCTATTTCTTATAATCCCCACTTTATAATTTTGTACAACCTTCCAATGTACAAAGTGGGTCACTCCAAACAGTATTGAGGTATATTTAGTAATACTCTTTACCAAGTCATTAAGTCAATGAAGTTGAAATGTTAACAGTTTACGGCCTCCCAATATAGGTAGGTGATAAAAGACGCTCATTTAGTCTGTCAATGTCTAAAGGTTCGAATTCCAGCACAAGATATATAAAAAACAATATGTCAACTAGTTAATCCAAATTTTCATAATTTCCGATTTTAACCCATGATAGTTATAAGGGCTTAGGTTTTTTTCAACCAAATCCATATATGCATGTTAGGTTGAAACAACTCCAATACCAGCTGCTCCGGTATATATATTGTGACTCACCTTATATACAAACCAATATAAACACACAAACTAAATTCATCTTCTTTTCAAACCAATTTGGTTCTTCACCACAAATCTCTCCAAAATGGGTAATAAAAATCCCTCATCAACCCCCAATTCTATAGCAATCAAAGCCATACTAGTACTCTACCTCTTCCTCCTAGACATTTCTTTAAAATGTGCCAATTCAGCAAGAATCCTCAGTGATGATGATAGTGATGATGATGACTCATCTCCCTCAACCGTCCAATCCACTTCTGAACACTTGTAGTACCCAACGTGGCACCGGTCGTGGGCCCCACCATCACCACTAGTGCCACTATAGCCTGACCCCCCAATATTGTCATTCTTCATGCATGACATCCTTGGTGGAACATCCCCATCAGGGAGGGTTGTGTCTGGGATCATAAGCAAGTGGTACTAGTCCTCAGATCAACGGTCTACCTTTCTGGAAAAAGAACGGTGGGGTCTTCCCGATCAATGGCCGCGTCAACCTTCCATTCATTGCAGGCCTAAACGGTGCAAGCACCACCTCCACCACCAATAATGGCAACAGCCTCCCATTTGTCTCTGCAGGCCAGCTCCCACAAGGAGCTACACTGCAGAAGCTCATTTTTGGGGCGATAACAGTCATCGACGATGAATTGACACTAGAACATGAGCTAGGCTCCTCTATAATTGGCAAAGCACAGGGGTTCTATTTGGCTAGCTCACTAGATGGAAGTAGCCAAACCATGGCCTTCACTGCTTTGTTTGGTGAACATGAAGAGGATACAATCAGTTTCTTCGGGGTTCATCGGACGGCTGCACATGAATCACAGGTTGCTGTGGTTGGTGGAAGTGGGAAATATGAGAATGCGCAAGGGAATGCCACCATTGAGACTCTGCACTTGACTGATCAGCACACCACTGACGGTGTCGAAACAATGCTTCAGATTAGTGTCTATCTCACTGATCACTAGTTAGTCACAAGCTAGTACGTACCTGTTTGTTGTACTTTGCAATTTGCATTCAAGTAGTCTATGTGTTTTTGGTTTATAATTGTAATGTGGTTTTAATTAAAAGTAGTCTTTAATCAAGGATTTCATATATAGCTAGAACGGCTCTCACAAATTTTGCAATCGGCCTCTTAGTAGGATTCGAATGTAGATGAAGTTTTGATCATTTGTCAGGGGAAAAAGAACGAATGGATCTTGTAAGATTCCCAAGAAATTCATTGATTTTTTCATCTGCCTTTTACTTTCCATGAATAGCCAGGACATTGAGGAATATCTAATAAGGCATTTAGAGAATCGGTCTGATTCTATCATTGTTCGTTTAGTTTGAAGAAAGGAAGGATCCCAAAGAATCGATCTTTCTCTGTAAATACATAAATTTTACATGATCAAGTCAAGCTACTGCACGCATAAAGGACCTGAACACTTCCTTCGTAGAGGCCATGATTTGAAACATACTTAGTAGGAATTTGTGCAATGAACACCAAATCCAGAGTGCTGGATGTTGTTCTAGCTCTCAATTTATTTCATTGGCAGTATATCTCTAGCTTGAAATGAACTGTGGCACCTTCTGCAATTCAAATTCAGACCTTCGTGCTTTAATGGGTTGAAAAAACTATCAAACGATATTGCAAATAAGTGAAAAGAATGATGAACTTCTGCAATCCTATGAAGTAATTCAATTTTGCAGTTAAACATCAACAGTCAGGACCCTGTTGTATTGAAATTTTCTAATAGATTGATCTAGAAGTGAAAATTCTGTGTATGTAAACATTTCTGGTGCTTATAGTTATATGAATTTGATTTGCAATATCATGAATATATATAGAGAATTGTTTTTTCAAAGAAAGAAACTGAGAACTCTATTGTCATTAATGGAACTTTTGCATATGAAATCACAACTTTGATAAACAACACAAGATATCTGAAGTGAAATTTCTTACACACGATTTTTTTTTTTACTTTTTAGCATACATAGAAGTTAGAACAGCCACCTTGAAAAACCTGAAAACGCAGGAAACTAATAGGTAAGATACGCGGTAAACTGCAGCAGAGTCTCGGATCCATCAGTTTCGTGCTGAGTATTAGCTGGGAAGGTCTTAACAGTGGCGAAACCCTTAGCATTCAAGTACTTTCCGGTGCCACCCATGATTGCAATCTGAGATTCCGAAACAGCTGTTCTGTGGACACCGAAGAAGCTGATTGAATCCGCGTAACCACCACTTACGAACATGGCTGTGAAAGCCATGGTCTGGCTGGTTCCATCTTCAGAACTTGCCACATAAAACCCTTGTGCCTTCCCGACAAGACCTGAACCTAGTTCGTGACCTTCTGTTAGTTCATCATCGATCACTGTCAATGTCCCGAACATGAGTTTCTGAAGAATAGATCCTGAAGGGACCTGTCCTCCATTCAGAATTGGAACGTTGGTAAATCCACCGTTGAAGTTGTTGTTGTTGTTGTTTCCGTTGTTTTGGATCACATTAGCTGTGTTTCCACTAAGGCCGGTAAGGAAGGGTATGTTGTTGTTGTTGTTGTTTTGAGGAACGCCGTTGTTTAATGGGAGGTTTGCACCATTTGGCTTGGCAAAGGGGACTTGACCGTTAACAGCTGAGTTGGTAACGATCCCGGTCACAGCTACAGCCGAGGGGTTTGAGCCACCGAGTATATCATGCATGAAGAAAACCAATGGATGGTGAGGGTCTGCATTGGCCACTGTAGCAGTGGTGGCTACACCAGCCGGACCAGCATTGGCAACAGGAGTTGCAACTGAACCAGAAGCAACAGGTACACCAGTTGTGGGAACAGGAGTTTCTTCCTCGTTGAGGATTCGAGCTGAGGCAGCGCAAGTCACTGTGAGAGCTAAGAGCAGTAGGGGTATCAGATGCTTCAATGGAAAAGAGAAGAACTTGCGGTTGGCCATGAGAGATGCTCTGAGATTATCAGAGGAATCCGAGATTTTCTCTGGTGTGTTGATGATGAATTAAGTGAGTGTGTGTATATATATATATATATATATATACTGTGAATAGAAGGGCTTGTGTTGGAGTTGTGAGATGGAGTTGATGAAATGGAACAGGTGAGATGGAGTTGATTGTTTTCTCTTGGTGTGTTGGTTGAAACTTGAAATATTTAATCTGTGTTTTTGCAGAAAATGGATAATAATATGAATAGAAGTAACATTGAATACCTAATCAGATGATTTTTAGTCAGAAAATCACTCCCATTAGTCCCATAAAGTCGAGTAAAAATCATCTTTTGACAGCAATTTTTCTTTCAAGGAAAAGAAACCATCAAGAGGTAATTCAAAGAGGAATAGAATCAAAGTATCGACCTCAAAGCTAGAAACTTATCTTCCTCTGTAAAAAAAATTAAATCAAGGATTACATGAATGCTGCACCCTGATGATTTCAAATACTATATCACTTACAATGACCGATAATTTCGTATAAGATAAAAAAATTGTACCCCGAATTTTAATAAAAAGAGAAGGCTAGTGAACGAGCATCAACATTTTTCTAACACAATAAAAAGTTTCGACGATCAGAGCTTGCCCCGTGCTCCCCTGAAGTCTATATGCAAGCAGACTAGTTCAATTTAAAGCTTACTACCCGCAGCTTTAGCCGAAAAACAAGATCACAGACTAGGCTTCCCGAATCTCCAAACCAACTTCCACTTTCCTCTTATACAACCAAACAATCACCACCCATTTTCTCAAATCCATATAGTCCCACAGCAATCATATTTATGTCATGGAAACAACTGCATCTTGCCATCGGAATCAAAAAGCTTTTGAGTCTCGGATTTCAAACCAAGCTAAAAATTCCAACTACTGTTCCACCTTGACAGAGACTGTAGCTGAAACCAGGGCCTTGAATGAACAATATCACTGGAACAGCCACGAAAAGCTGCAAATATGACCACCCTTAAAGGGCACAGATAAGTTCATCCACAAGCCCGTATGCACGTTCATCATCTTCAACACAAGTATCACTAATTAGAGCTTCCCAAGCCTTTAAATCAAATCGCATCTTTCTCTTCTCCATCTCCTCCAAAACAAAGCAAGCTTCGTCAATCTTTCCACGTTTCAATAGTCCCGAAATCAAACAACAGAACGTCTCTAAGCGAGGACAATGCTGACTTGTCAGCATTGCACTTAAGACCTTCAAACCGCCCTCAAAATCCTCAACCCGACAAAACCCATCCACCATCATCCTATACGTAGCAGCATTTGCCTCACAACCTCCAACCTGCATCTCAATAAAAACTTTATAAGCCTCTGCCACTCTACCCTCCTTGCAAAGATAGTTTATGAATATATTATACGTCACAACATCAGGCTTATACCGCCTTTTCCTCATCTCACTGAGTATAGATTTCGCCTCCTCAATCTTCCCTCTCTTTCCAAGATCACTCATCAACACACCAAAGTTAACAAGCTTCGGTTTGCACCCTCGATAAGCCATATCAAACATCATCTTTTTCGCTTCATCATACTCACCTTGCAAGCACAAACCCTCCATCAACAATGCATAAGTTACCGCATTCGGGTATTTCCCCTTTCTAATCATGTCCTCAAGCAAACCCTTAGCTTTCTCCACATCACCGTTTCGACACAAAAAGCCAATCAGACTGTTATAAGTAACCACACTTGGTTGAACTCTTCTGTCAAGCATTTCATCAAACAGTCTACACGCTTGATCCCACTCTCTTCTCTCCAACCAACCTTTGATCAATATATTAAACGTGACCGAATTCAAACGAAAACCCATTTTGTTAGAACCATCAAACATCTTCTTCGCCTCATCAAGCCTATCGTTTTCAACAAGAACATTAAGCAACGTATTCAAAGACTGTAATGTACGGACACAATCAAAAGAAGTCATCCGATGAAAAACCTCGACAGCCTTATCAACCAAACCAGCTTTTCCATAATGTTGCATCAAAGCCATGAAAATGATTTCTTTACAGCGAATATTGTAATCCAATATGTAACCAAGAACAGTCTCGACAGCGTCGAAGTCGCGAGCACGAGCGAGCTTGTATATGAGGGAAGCATACGAAGGGTAGTCGTGTTTGGAGCCCATCTGGTGGTACTCGTGAAAGAGAGTCAATGCGTCATCTGGGTCGCGAATTTCTTTCAAATTGGTCACGAACGGTATCGGATCTTTTCGCGGCTTTGAAATGGCGGCGGCTCTGTGAGGAGGCTGTTGGTTTCTTCTCGGTTTCGTTGTTCTGGTTTTGGGTCTGTTTTTGTTGGGACTAAAAGTGTGCTTGTGTTGAAATTGTATATAATTGATGCATTGATAGAATAGAGATTGTGTTTGGTTGATGATGGTTTTTGATCTTGAATGGATCATATGGAAACTTAGAAGTGAAATCGAAGAAAAATTAGAAAAAGTTGTATTTGATTTTGTTTTTTTCCCTCCTAAAAAATGCTTTTTTGTTTAATAAGAAGTTGGATTCGGTTAACCGAATCGGGTCAAAGCCCAATAAGTGACTTGAGGCCCGTCTCTTACTAACCGAACTCAAAATATGATACTAACGGATTTTTAACATCTCCTTAATACGTGATTGGTTGTTGATAGAGTGACGATATTTACATCTCTTAAAAACTGATTGTACACTATAAATTAGTATTTTCTTGAAAATCCAATATCACCCTTATAAAAAATTAGTTAAATGACTAAATAATTGGTTTTAGATTGAAAGAAAAATCTGATTATATGTACGGTTCATTCTTTTCTTCGTTGTTAAAGCAAAAATATGTCAAATGTAATATGGATTTGCAAGTTTGCTCACTCTCAAAAAAAAAATGGAGTCCAGAGATGCGAGAATTTGTATTAAATTGTGATACTAATTAAATGTGTAATTTATATTGGGATGATATCTCATATTTGAGAGATTAAAACTAGATTTATTTATTTATAAAAAAAAATTTATACTTGTATTTATTTTTGTTTCAGAATATATTCTAATTAAATCAAGAAATAGATTCATTCCTAATAGTAAATTAAAAAAAAGTAAAAAAAAAATTGAAATCCATTCTTGATAATAATATAACAATCTAATTTTCGTTTCTTCAACAAGAGCTCCTCGAAAGCTCCATCAGTGGCATATGTGGAAAAATGGGTGTCTTAAAAAACAAAGTGTGGTTTACTTGGTTAAATATTTAGGGCAAAACGTGTTTAGATAAAAATAGTGGGTAAACTTACAAAAATATAATACAATAAAATTAAAGAAAGGGTATTTTGGACATAAAATGGGGTTCATTTACAAATCGAAGATTTTTAAAATATTTTAAGGGTGTGATTACGAAAGGGGTGTACAAACGGTTTTTGAGGGGTACCAATATCGCCACTCTAGTTGATAAAGTGGTCGTGGAAACTAATCACATCTTGACCACACATTCATTGTATTACTCATGTGTCATGAGATCAGGTGGGGTGAGGAGAAGATCCAAATCCATCACTAAACTGTATTCAACAAGAATCGTTCGACAGAAAGAAAAAAAAAACAGGCCCAAAATACCCGACAAAAGCCCAATAAGTAGCCAAGGCCCCCACCACCCTCCTATAACATGCCCATTTATTGATCTTCAATAACTTGTCTTTCTTTTTTTCTGTACTCTGTATATCATTTAATATATTTTCCACAAAAACCGAAACTTTCTTTTAATTTTTTTTTCTTACAAAAAATTCTATGTTTATATATTTTTTGAACTATTTTTTTTATCTATTATCTGTTTTGTTTCAATGATTTATTAAAATATTAACTACTTCTGAATTTTAAGGTAATCGGGTGAAATCATCTTTTTACATGGAAATATTTGAACTTTTTTTTTAATCTTTCTATTATCTGTTTTTTTTTCAATGATTTATTTAAATATTAACTACTTCTATATATTAAGGTAATATATAAGGAAAAATCATCTTTTTACATAGAAATAATTTTTTTTTTTGGAAGAATATTCAAAATAGTTTTCATATATAATATATATTATGATTATTAGATATCTAACATTTTGAATTTTTAGATTTTGAAAGAGTGATGAATACTACTCAACTAAGTTGTTGGGTTTGAATAATATAAGAAAAATCATGAAAAGCAAAAATTGATAAACAAGCATATCAAACTACAATTTTTGTCAAACCATTGACGAAAATATCCAAAAATATGCATGAAAATGATGAGATTAATAAAATAAAAAACTTAAAGTTCAGAAATTTTTTTATTATTGTCAGAATTATGGAATTATCAAATTAAAAAAGTAAAAGTCTATTGTTGAATTCAACTTATGTTTGAAAAAATTAATACAGGTCACATTTCAATGCAAAAACCATCCACAAGAATTCAAGAACATAAAAAGAAACCATTGATTACTTGAGAAATTGCAGCAAATACCAAATTATAAAAACTAAAAACAAAAATGTTCATAAACCCATCCAAAAGGGTTAGATAGAAAACCATATAACCAGGTCCTCATCTAAGAACAAAAAAAAAAAAAAAAACTTTTATTTTTCTTATTGAAATGACCTAAGAGAAAATCAAGGGCGGGCAGCTGCAGCTTTGCCTATTTGGATGGAGGGAAGAAAATCTCATCGGAAGTCCTCTTCGAACGGAAAAGCTTCTCCAGATCCGAAGGCACATTGAAAGCTGCCTCGAGCACTTGAGGAGACAAGGCCTTCCATGCTGATGTCCTTCCAGCCAAATGTGTGAAAATAGGACTGCAATAGGCAAAAATCACAACAATGGATCAATAATGTGAAATTGATGCAACAATATTTTGATTAATAATAACAAACATTGTGAGAAAGGATTATTACTTTGGAGTGGTGATGATGGAGAACCAGTCCATTCCATCAGGATCACAAATCTTCGAAACCACGAAAAACCTTGGTACAATGAACAGATTACCAGCCTTGACATGTGTTTCCAGGACCCTTTTGCCATCGACACCAACAACTTGAACGCGACCACTGCCCCGAACAATGTAAGTAACCTGGAGGGCTGAATCGCAATGAGAAACCAGGAGAGCACATCGCTCCACCATCAAGCCTAACGAGATCAGCGCCAAGCCCAACCTCACCAACAAGAGGAAGGTTCTTGGTATTCAACACCACAACCCTTCCACCATTCTTGATGTCAACATCAAGTGGAGCCTCAATACAGTTAAGAGCCATACCCTCACGGTGCTCTTTCTTCGGTTCAGGCATGTTAAAACCTGCGGCAAGCTTGACAATGCCGGTTGCTGTCTGCTTCCCAACAAGGGTTTTGGCATCGTTCTCCGGAATCCCCCATGCCATGCTCACAAACTCAGTTGAAAAGCCATTGAAGATGCCATTAGCGCCAGTCAAGTAGAAGTCAGTGAACTGACCGGCCTTTGTGAGCTGTCGAGGTATCGCCCAAGAAAAGAACAACCAATTCAGTGTCTTCCTTGTTGTACCACCATGTGACAACACCAAAAGGAAGAGCAATTGCATCACCCTTCTTGATTGCAAGCACTTTCTCTTCTTTCTCAGGAAGCACAATTCCAGCAACACCATTGCCTAAAAAAAAATATCAATCTAACATTTTTTGCAATGATAGAGACAAAAGCTCACTGCCATATCAATCAAATTAATTGTTTAAAATAAATCTAAAAAAGCTTCTAACCCAGATAACAGATCAATTAGCCCGTACAAACTAATTATCAGTAGAACAAATTGAATTGTTTCTCTCAAGATTTTCTATGTTAAAAAACAAAGAACTGTAATCGATGAAATCAAATAAATACTAAATTATATGATCAAAATTCAAAAGGGTCACTGGAAAATCCAACCCACAACATGAAAAAATCGAGAAATTCAAACAAGAATTCTATACATGCACTCTGTTGTCACAATACACAAACCCATCAACAAAACGAAACATTTTTTACAAAACACCAACAGATAAAATCTAAACCGATCAAATAAATCCTAAATTATATTATCAAAAGGGTATCTGGAGAATCCAACCCACAACAAGACAAAATCGAGAAATTCAAACAAGAATTCCATGCATACACTCTGTTCTCACAATACACAAACCCATCAACAAAACGAAACAATTTTTACAAAACACCAACAGATAAAATCTAAACCGATCAAATAAATCCTAAATTATATGATCAAAAGGGTCACTGAAAAATCTAACCCACAAGGCCACAACATGACAAAATCAAGAAATTCAAACAAGAATTCCATTCATGCACTCTGTTCTCACAAATACACAAACCCATCAACAACAACAATTTTTACAAAAAAAAAAACAAATGTAAAATCAAACAACAACAGATAAAATATAAACTGATCAAATGTAATCAGAAAAAAAAACAGAGAGAGATAAAAAAAAATTATACCTTGAAGAACATAAGCGACCTTAGCAGAATCAGAGTAGCGAGGGAGAGCAAAGCCATTTTTCTCAAGAGCGAGCTTGGCTGCTCCGATATTCCCTTGACGCAACATCGCCAACTCAGTTGGGCACCAAGCGTGGTACGATCCTCCATCTCCTCCGTACACCTTCTTCGGCAACTTGGGTGTCAAATCAATCTCCATTTTCACTCACTCACTTAACTTTCTCACACGAAAATATAATAAAAAAAGATGCTCTGTTTTTTTGTTTAATAAGAGATGTGAGAAAGTGGTGAGCCTCAACTGGGTTTTTATAGCAGTCAAAACCCAAAAAGATTTGATTTTTTACAGATAAGTATTAGAAACAGAAAAGATTACAAAATTTTAACGGTTTGGATTTTATTTGGATTACAATACCATTTACCTGGCTTTTTGGATGTGGTTATTTAGATTTTATATTCCAGATTATGGATTTAATTTTTGGATAATGTGAAATTATTATAGTTATTAGTTAAGTTGGATTCAATTGGATTTCGAGTCTTGAATTTTAATCAATTTCGTTGGAAATATAAAAAATTATAGTCAGTGAAATTTTGACGAGAGGGGTTAATCTGGTATAATTATATAAATCCCTCTGACTTGTATCGCGAGGTTGTAATTCGAGTCCTCCCGTTTTAAATATAATATTTTTAAAAAAATTAAGATATTTTTTTATATGAATAAAAAAATGAAAAATATTATAGATATTTCATATTTATTTTATTTTGTCGACATGCTCCGATTTTTGACAAGTCAGCAATAGAAAGAATGTGAGCCAATAGGATATAAGATGATTAGTGATATTAATTGTTTTGATTATATACTAAAAAATAGATAATCCAACTTAGATTAACAAATAATTAATTTATGGTATCTTTTTATCTCTATCTTAAAATCCTTATCTGCACATACCTTTTGTAGTTCTATTCTAACTTTATTCCCAAATCCATTAACCCAAAAACAAAAATACACACACAAAACTACACAAGTAGGTTTACTTGGCAAACAAGTAACTCATATCTACCAAAATTCTATTTTTATTTTATTTTTCCTAAGTTCTCTAAAATAATGTCATTTCAGAAATAATATTTTTTTTTATTTAACATTACGGCTGGGAGCCTGGGACTTGAGGGAGAATTGAACCTACCAAACAATTACAGACTTACAAGTCGAGACTCGAGAGAGATAATATAACATAAATTGAATCTATAAACTCGTTAATGTAAATATGAGTGAAATACCATTTAATGACCTCGTGTACGTAATTTAGTAGAACGAATTCAAAACATGACGAATGAATTTGTTTCGTGACTAAAATAGGGACGTCTCATTCAGGGTTGGTGTGCATGATGCACCACCAAAGAGTTTTTATGAAGTTTGAAGAAAAATGCATATGCTCTGATTATTATTCAAGTTAATTAAAAGCTTCAAATCATGCGTTTATTATGTTTTGTTTGTCAATATATTCGTTGGGTGGATCTTATCATTATTTGCCACGTTATGCATGTGCATGTCCTACCACGTTGCTTTTAATTTATTTGCTAAATTAAAATTATTTTATAAAAGGGAAAACAAACGCATCTGCTCTAGAGGTGCCCACGGTTCGGTTAAACCGTGGGCACCAAACCGAAACCGGTTTCGAAAAACCGAAACCGGAACCGTAACCGTAACCGCCGGTTACGGAACCGGTTGGAAACCGGTTCCGAACCGGTTCGGTTACGGTTACGGTAGGTTGAAAACCGACCAAAACCGACGGTTTAACCGTCGGTTTAACCAACGGTCAAAACCGTCGGTTAAACCGACGGTTTGGTCGGTTTTTGCCCAAAACCGACGGTTAAACCGGCGGTTTAACCGACGGTTTCGACCGTTGTTAGTAAAAAAAAAAAAAAAAAATTTCGACGAATCACGGCTTGCCACGCGTACCACATAATTGAAAAAAAAAAAACAAAAGAATTGATGACCGTTGGGCGTTGGGTGAGATGACCAACGGTCATCTACCCATCTCCCAAGTCCCAACGGCCATATATATATATATATATTATTTTTTTCCCTTAATTTCTTAAAATTGTAAATTCGCCCCTCCACTATAATGCTTCAATTGTATATTATATATTTATATAATTGTATTGAATATTTTATATTAATTTCATTTTATTACAAATGTTTCATTTTATTACAATGTTTCAATTTCATTTTATTACAAATGTTTCAATTTCATATTATATTTTAAATTTTATTCATTTGTCAAAAAAAAATTCTGGAACATTATTTTTCCTATTATTTTAATTACGTTTAGTAATTATTGTAATTAGGTTTTGTTTGGAAAAAATAAATAAAACCGAAACCGAAATAAACCGAAACCGAAACCGAAAACCAAACCGGTTTTACCGGTTACGGTTTGGGTGGCCACGGAACCGAAACCGGCGGTTTCGAAACCGAACCCGCCCCGAAACCGAACCGTGGCCACCTCTACTCTGCTCATTCATTCGGTTCCCGTTATAGGATGAGATATTTAATTTGGATCGGGCATTTAATAGAAAAAAAGGTGTGGCTGCTGGGATTCGAGCCCAGGTCTCTACGGCCACAACGTAGAATTTTAACCACTGAACTACAGCCACTTTAATGATTGAGATTTTAATTCTTAAGTTTATAAAACATAAATTAAGTTTAGCTACTTATCTATTGAACCATAATGAAGTCTCAAACTGACGATGTCATTGATGTCTGTGTGAGAGTTTTAGGACTTTATCAATGAATATTATATGCGGGTACATTAGAGTTATAATGGTATCAAGATTCAAAGTGATATTTGTCAAATCTTGAAGTTGAATAATGCTTAATTTGTAAGAGAATTTTTTTAATCAAAATGTTAAATCATTACATAGTTTCAAGCTTATTTATTACGAGGACAAAGTTCTTACATGTAAATATATATAATAATAAGAATTACAGTTTGGTCCTTATGTTTTGTGGTAACCAAAAATAGCACAGTCCAAATATTGAGACCCAATGGAAGACATGCCCGATCTGATGAGATAAGTTTTGACCAAGTCTAAGATTGGACTAAGTCAGCGCTTCAACAACTACTCTAACTTTCCAAGATTTTCGAGATATTAAACAATATCTCGCTTCCACGATCTCAAACCGAGATTTTGAGGATTACGAAAAACAGACCTTCAGTTGAATGACACTCTCTAACTATAAATAGGAGAGACTCTCCCACCCAAAAAGGGGAGAGGTCTGAGAGGAGAGGTCTGAGAGGAGAAGTCTGAGAAGAGCACCTCCACTCATTTAAAAACAATAAATGGTGGGACCAATCTCTCTCACAATTATCTATTCTCAACCCATGCAAAAACAAATAGATTGCTCTGCACGATTGCACCTCACACTGACTTTATGTTTTGTTTACTGTTCTTGCTCAATCCCCTTCAATATTGACTCTGCTTTGCTCGATGAGAGTTCGTTCGACTGGATCTACAACATCATACCTCCAACCATGTAGCCGCCAATCCAACATCTGCATCCATTTCTCCATCTTTCTTTTTTGCTTCGTTTGACTACCTTGCATCTAATGAACCTCCAAGCATAGAAAATCACTTATAAATTGATCGACGGCGGTCTTGCCTCGTCTCCTCATAGCAATTTAATTTGCTGAACTCAACGCTCAGCTCAAGCGAATATAAGGCTCTTCGAACGCAACACCCACGACTCGGCCAATTTTATCTACGGTTTGATTTAGATTTTATTCCGTTTAATTTTTGATTTGAAATGATTTTTATTTATTGATAAATTATCTAATTCAAGCATCGGAGAGTCTCCAACAGGACACCCCCCTCTTGCTCTATTCTATCTAATTTTTTACAGGATCTTGTAGCGTACGACCTACTAATTTTTGCTCTACAATTGTCAGTGCTCACCGACTTACGAAAATTCAACTGGAGATTTTCAGGCTCTTTATGTTTTAAGGAAATATTGTTTTTTTACCTGACTTATGTGTATTAGGGTATTTGGTCCTTATCTTTTTGTAAATGCATCAAAAACGTCCCTCTGACCAAAAAAGTTGACAGCCAACGTTAATAGAAGTATCAAAAAGACGGTTTTACCCCTAAGTAATGCGAAAAGAATGAAATGCCCCTTTAACAACAACTATTAAACCCTATGAAAAGACTGAAATACCCATCAAACCTTTTGACAGTTAAGTAGAAAATTAAAACGTTTCTATCAAGGATTGAACATATGACCTTGTGATTAAAAACCTCAAGCTCTAACCAGCTGAGCTATTAAAGTTCATTGTTGAAAGTTTGTTGATTTAAATGTATATATAGTTATATAATTTGTTTAAAATAATTTTAAACTGTTTATATAATTTAAATAAAATCATATATATATATAATTTGAAATTAACTCATATTTAATAATAATATATCGAAAAAATTTATGAAAAAGAAAAAGGAAATAAGAAAACAAAAGGAAAAAATATTCAAAAAAGGATTTTTTTTTCTTTTTTGAATTTTTTCCTTTACAATTTATTGGCTTTGGTTTTCTGGGATTTTATTTTATCAAATCGAAATAAAATATTTTTTGAAAAGAAAAAAAATTCAAAAAATATAAATAAAAAGAAAATAAGAAAATAAAAGGAAACCCAGAAAATCAAAGCCCGTAAAATTTTTCTCTTTTTTTTAATTTTTTTTCTTTTTCAAAAAATATTTTATTTCAATTTGATAAAAAAAACCTAGAAAATCAAAATTCATAAATTGAAAAGGGGAAAAAATTTAATCTGTTTTTTCTCCATTTGTTTTCTTTTTCTTTTTCATAAATATGTTTTGATATATCATTATTAAATATGAGCCTTAATTAATAAATTATATAAACAGATTTAAATTATTTAAAACAAATTGTATAGCTATATATACGTTTAAATCAATAAACTTTCAACAATGAGTTGTAATAGATTAGCTGGTTAGAATTTGTGGCTTTTTAATCATAATGTTAGAGGTTCAATCTTGATAGAGACGTTTTAATTTTCTATTTAACTGTCAAAGGGTTTGAGAGACATTTCAGTATTCTCGCAGGGTATTCGCAGGGTTTGAGAGTAGTTGTTAGATGGGCGTTTCAGTCTTTTTACATTACTTAGGGGTAAAACCGTCTTTTTGACACTTCTATTAACGTTGACTGTCAACTTTTTGGTAAGAGGGATTTTTTTGATACATTTCCAAAAAGATGAGGATCAAATATCCTAATACACATAAGTCAGATAAAAAAGCAATGTTTCCTTAAAACATATGAACCAAACTATAATTCCCCCTATATAATAAAAAGGAAAATGTTGTTACAAGAGTGAACAAATATATTGATATGTGCAATATTGACCCACTACCCATTATCCTTTTCATTATTGCATATCACTTCTCGTTGTTTCCTTTAATTTATGCATTAGTAGTCTTAACGGCAATGAGTGGATTTTTAGTGGGTTCCTTAAAGTATGTAAATGTTGTTGAATTGTTTCCTTATTATTTGGCATTATTTTGTTATTAGTTATTTAGTTGCTTGTATCATGCTATATAGTCTTGTTTCAATTAATTAAACTATTGAATAGATTGAAACAAATTATCTTCTCATTTCTCTTTGGTTAATTCTTCTTCCTCTTCTCCAAATTATTCTATGTATTTTCCTAGATTGAAAATATACATAACATATATTCTTTTGAAAACCACTTTGTAGCATTAACAAAATGAATATATTCGTTGTTAACAAAAATCCAAAAGTAATGCATCTTTTCTACCAACTTCCTCTTAATTTAGAACGAATTAATTATAGAAGGGTAGTATTCTAAATTAATTATAGAAGTGAAGTTTTAACATATGCTCTAAGGGTACATAATAACAACCATTTTATTTTCTTTAAATGAAATAAAAACTCGTGTCAATTAATACATTTATTATCTTATTACAATAAATACAATATTTTTATTTCCTTTAATGAAAATAAAGTTATTGTTATCAATAGTTGGACATACAAATAACAAAATTAAGCTCGTAAATTTAAGTTGATATAACTTGAGAATTCGCTTATTTAAGATTTCATGATCTTGGAGTGCTCAAAAGGAGACCTAAACATATCATATAATTATTCAAAAATCACAAAAAAGAATATTATTTTTGTTGTTTAAAAGGAAAAGTTGGAATTTAATCAGTTGAAGATACAACATAGGAAGGGAATAATCATACCAACATAGCTTAACCTTTTTTTCTTCTTCTTTCATTAACAAAACAGAAAAATTCTTTTTTCAATCATCTTTGTCTAGTCTTTTGTTAGACAAAACATCAATTAGAAACAAAGACATGTTTAATTGGACAGAGATGCATTATACATCTTCTAAACCTTTTGTATTCAAATGACCAAAAACACGAAAAAGAAAAGAAAATGTAAAAAAGGAAAAAAAAAATTCTCAAATGTGGTTAACCTATAATTAATGTACCTACAAAAATATTGCGGGGTAGTTAAATCTCTTCAACTCTATCGACTGCAACGGCATTACCTTTGATTGAAATCATTCGCCATGGAGTGTTTGGGTCCGATGAGTTCTAGACCTTAAATCTCGGAAAGGCAGCTCATGATCACCTGACGATAAGAGAGAGGACCTATTGAGCAATTCAAAACTGAGAGAAGACTTGTATCATGAGTTCCCTTTCACAGGACTAGAAGCTCTATTGGGTACATTTCCTATAGGAAGTTCTGGAGGTGGGGGCTTGGCCGGTGCAGTTTTCAGGAAGCTTTTTGCATACAAGGAAGCGAAAACAATAACCTGATTGATGTATCAAAAGTAGTGTTATTGAACTTGAGATAAAATTTGGCGAAAATTATTGAGATTGAAGGCTTACAGCTCCGATCCACTGTTCCCAGCTAAGAGGATGGGAAAACCACAGGCATGACAGCATGATGCTCGCCAACTTTTGTAAGATAGAGAGAGCAGGAGAAGGTATCAATAAAATTAGAAGAGTAAATTCATGGGTGAATGAGAAGAAATAAATTTCAACATGAACACGATCTGTTTTACCTGTCTTGTGGTCATTATGGTGGCAAATGTGAGGGCACCGAATGTGCGAATTGTGTAAGAGATGAAGAACTGACTGGTGGTTGCTACCTGCAAGGTATAATCCAAGGGTCGGATAAAACAGAGGCGGTATTGAAATGTACTAATGGAGGAACCGATGGTTTTAAGAAACAGAAAATTGTTTGGACAAGAGAAAACAAATGATAACAAAGCCATATAGAAAACACACTGATAAAATTATGATTACTTACAGTTGAAAGCAATGCGATGTCAATGAGACAATCACTGTGGCGATAAACAAAATCTATGGCTGGAAGCAGATGTCCTTGTAGTATAAGGCCTAAACCAAAAAGAAGACAAACACAATCAGTATCTAACCACTATATTTGCAATCAATTAATTACATTATTGTTTTGAAATATATATATATATATATATATATATATATATATATCCTCTCAATCAACTCAGGAAGCCTTGACACGACCAAATATGTCATTAATTATCATTTCATGGCAACAAAGTGTCCGCGCTTCTGTGGTTTCAAGCACTCTTTACAGGTACGTTTTTTTATAGAGGCAAAACATACTAAAATTGATCTTACCTTGTTAAATAGCTTTTACAAAATTCCACAAATTGAGTTGGTAAGTTCAATTATGGTTTAATAATTGATCTCTTGGACAACTCAATGTAAGTCAATAATTCAATTCTACTCCTTATCAACTGAAGTTAATCTCAAAGACAAATGTAAAACCTTGACCTACCATTTGTAAGTATGCTGCACATGAATGACTAGTTCACTACCATAGCATATTACGAGAAAGGTGATCGATTCCAAAATGTGGCAAACATTTAGACATCAATTGACATTTATGGCTCAACAAACCATTGTCAACCAATAAAGTTAGATACATAAACATTTAACAGAACTAAATGGCAACATATATCCTTCCGCCAACACAGATGGAAGAGCAATCTCAAGAATCAATATACTCTAAGTCTAAGAACATGAACTGCCAGATGTAAACCACAATAATTCAAGTATCAAATTTTTACAGAGAACTCACCAGTCAAGCTGAGAATACAAGAAGACAATGCTGTGTAGAATATTTGGTTGTGAATAACCATATCATAGCCTTTAAATAACTTATCTTGGAATGTGCTTGTAAATCCATCAAACCTGTTCGGAGAAACAAATGAGCAGTGATTGTATAGGATAACAAGATATTTCAGAAATGTCTCTATATGTTATTTAAAATATAATATTGTCAACACTTATCTCATCTGAAATCTGAACAAATGATCAGAGTGAAAAGTACTAAGACTAATGAAAAAAGAGTGAAAAACATGCTCTCCCCTCTTCAGATGCATTTAGTATGCCTTAAGTGAGTTAAATTTTTTCTATATAAAAATAATTTAACTCTGGTGGGTTCCAATACCATTCATACCCTTTCCAAAATAATAAATAAATAATAATAATACATTCATACCCAAGTGACCTAGAGTTAGTATTAAAGTGATTCACTGGCTTTATGTCCGAGGTACAGGCATAGACTTAGAGGTGCCCACGGTTCGGTTAAACCGTGGGCACCAAACCGAAACCGGTTTCGAAAAACCGAAACCGGAACCGTAACCGTAACCGCCGGTTACGGTTACGGTAGGTTGAAAACCGACCAAAACCGACAACCGTCGGTTTTGGGCAAAAACCGACCAAACCGTCGGTTTAACCAACGGTCAAAACCGTCGGTTAAACCGCCGGTTTGGTCGGTTTTTGCCCAAAACCGACGGTTAAACCGTCGGTTTAACCGGCGGTTTAACCGACGGTTTCGACCGTTGTTAGTAAAAAAAAAAAAAAAAAAAATTCGACGAATCACGGCTTGCCACGCGTACCACATAATTGAAAAAAAAAAAACAAAAGAATTGATGACCGTTGGGCGTTGGGTGAGATGACCAACGGTCATCTACCCATCTCCCAAGTCCCAACGGCCATATATATATATATATATATTATTTTTTTCCCTTAATTTCTTAAAATTGTAAATTCGCCCCTCCACTATAATGCTTCAATTGTATATTATATATTTATATAATTGTATTGAATATTTTATATTAATTTCATTTTATTACAAATGTTTCATTTTATTACAATGTTTCAATTTCATTTTATTACAAATGTTTCAATTTCATATTATATTTTAAATTTTATTCATTTGTCAAAAAAAAATTCTGGAACATTATTTTTCCCATTATTTTAATTACGTTTAGTAATTATTGTAATTAGGTTTTGTTTGGAAAAAATAAATAAAACCGAAACCGAAACCGAAATAAACCGAAACCGAAACCGAAATAAACCGAAACCGACGGAACCGAAACCGAAAACCAAACCGGTTTTTTCGGTTACGGTTACGGTTTGGGTGGCCACGGAACCGAAACCGGCGGTTTCGAAACCGAAACCGCCCCGAAACCGAACCGTGGCCACCTCTAGGCATAGTGATGGAGAGTAGATAAGGACAAACCATTGTGAAAACATGTACAGGCATAAAAAAAATTATATTTGTGCTCCATACCAGAAGATGAAATCAAAAGTATTTTTTTCATAACTATTGTCAAAGAAATTGACAAGTACAAGTAATTGTCAGCATCCTCATCAAGAGAGGAAATGAGTTTCAAGTTAATACCCGAGATAGCCAGCCATCAAGGAAACACCCCAAACAGTGTTTTCCCTCCCTCTGCTGTATGGACTAATGTCTTCTCCTGCCTAGAATAAAAAAAATAGAATTAATTATGGTTGCCTCCAAATGCATTACAATAAAAGTCCAATTAATGTGCATTAAAAAAAACAAAATCCATCAACAGAGTTTTGCATCAAGAACAACAGCACCCAATCAACATAGGTAGACAAACAAGAATCATTTCTCGCATACAGGCATTCCAACCCATCATCCACTACGAAAAGATCTATCAAGTTTTTTTCAAGTCATCTAACAAAGTATATGCGGGTCGAATCTCGATCCTTTATGCATAACTACTACTGATGACATGATTAATGGTCAAACATATGAGCAGGCAGCCAGAACTTGAAGTTTGGGGTTGGGGGTACCTATGTGTATACTCTCAAGGTCAAGGGTTGAAGCAACGGAAAATAGAAAGAAAAAAAAAATTACAAGCAGGCTGCAAGTGTTCGACAATTACCATTTACTCAATTAACAATTAAAGCGATCTGATTGATATATAATGTATGTACATGTTGTTATCCTGTATTTGAAAGTAAGGATTTTGGCAGAATTGCGGCGGACTCTAAAAACCTAACAGAATGTTAAATACTCGAGTTGAATATTGTGTAAGAAACTAATAAGATTTATGTGATAAACTAATAATACAAACAATTGACAATCTAAGGTGTTAGCAAATGAGACATAAAGGATTATAAAACAATGAAAACTAAAGGAAAATTTGAAATCAGATTAATAATCAGAAACAAAGAATGCATAAATTACCGGAAAAAGGATGAACACAGAACAACCCAAGGTCACTAGAAAAGCCACCATATAGTCAGGTCCCTTGTAAACCTTTTGCATAATGAAAGTGCCCCAGATCTACAGAAAACAACAAGAAAAGACTAAGTCCAAAAGGTTTACCTTTGTACATTGGTAAAAGAAAAAGTATAATGATAATAAATCAGAGTACAAAAAGCTAACCACTGATTATTTAAAGACAAGGATGGAAGTAAGAGAAATCGTCAATCAAATTATTAAGAGTACATCTATGAATCTTAAATGGAAAAATTTATACTGTAAGATATGTTATATACAGGACATACCATATTAGTTTACACTACAATAGTGATCTCTACCAGCCTGCATCAAATTAGTTTCGAGAAGAAATGTTTTAACTATCAACAGACAGCCTCTATCAGATGGATTCTTCAGGGAAAAACAATATGTTTTTCAACAATTTGTGACATAACTAGATATTTCCATGACAACCTGCTATACTGCTAAAGCTCACTCAAATCATATCAATGGAACCCAAAAGCCACCCTAAGCACCCTCACCCTCAACCTCACATTGCTCATAGATTTCTTTGACCATATAGACCATTTATATAGATAGATGTCTATTCAAAATGTTACTCAGATTGGGCACCAGTAGTGCTTTCTGAGGATCCCCAAGTGTGTTTGACAAAGGCGGTATTATCACAGGAAAACATAAATAAACAATCAAATAAAAGTTGAAATCTATGGAAAAATACAAATAGGAGAAAAAGAAGGCATACATGACTACTAAAACCAGGTAAAACACAAATTTGTCCCATACAAAAGAAGATCACAGTTGCAAGATGTGATTATCAAGATTGAACATAAAATTCAACTTACCATAACAGGTATCATTTTGGCACACTTTGCAAGCGTCTGAACAGGAAAGCTGACATACTTAAGGGCCTGGAGCAAGCATATATGATTAATAAAAGTCCATCTACAACATATTTGTTTTAAAAACTTCCAACAGGAACTACACATACAGCACATTTATAACAAAAGAGAAAATCAGAAATCTATATGGAAACTAGGATCATGGTTCAGAATGCTAAATGAGACACAGCTTACCTCATACTGGCATGTTGTGGTTAGTATGTTTGACAAGGATATGAGGCAGTACTTGTAAACTGGAGCAACAGGATCCAAGTCTCTTTTACTTGCCTAGAAAAAAAAATCATAATTATTAAGCAGATATGAAATTCAACCTTGATAATTCTGCTTATTTTTACAATTCAGTCGCAATTCATATCCAGACAACAATGCAGATTGCATGATCACCGGTTTAATCTAAACAAACTACTTTCACTCCTCCTTGAGACTACCTAAAAAAGATATAATCAATGAAAATAGATATTAGCGATAGAAACTCACCACCAATTTATGTAACCAAACTGCTTTCACCCTTCCTTGAAGACTACCCAAAAAGATATAATCAATGAAAATAAATATCAGTGATGGCAACTCACCAACAAAGACCCAGCAGAGACAGCAGACGTAGTGAGACGATTGCAAAAAACAAGAAACAATGAATGCTTAAAATATTCCTGGTTTGCCCCATATGGGACTCTCATGATTTTTTCCTGCAAAACAAAATGATAAATTTCTTTCAAAACACTGTTGAATTACTCGTATTCTGCAAGAAACAATACCTTATAGTATTCAAAACACTAAACGAGATATTACATAACGAATTGACATTGAAAGCCTCAACATAAGATTCCTAATTATAATACTACTTATAATTCGCTCATGCCTTCACAACAATTCTAATTTTCACTCACCATTTTAAATACTAATTTAAGTAAGTAATATTCCAATTTATTCGATTAATTTACATTTTAATCTACAAATTCCTGCTCACCGACCTAAAACAGTGCAACTCATGTACATTATATGCTTTTTTTCTTAAAAAAAAAATCATAAATTTGTTGTCATTGCATGATTGAATTCAAAATCCCAAAATTTCGTATATTCAATATATCTAAATGAACGGAAGCGATATCAATTTCAACTAAAAATTGCAAATACAAGGCACATAAACGAAGATCACTGTCTATAGATAGAATCGAGAGAGAACGATAAAAACAACAACATGCCTGTAAAACACCATAGATGACCAGAGTGATCATGATTCCAGACACAGCAAAAACGCCTTTCCATAACTTGTTCTCTTTCACGCTGCCAGTTTCCGGTATCAACGTTTCGGCCATCGTCCATCAACTAAAAACGCCAAAAAACGAAAAAAAAAAGTGTGAGCTGATACCAAAACGACATAAAAGTAAATGGAAAAAACAAAAAACGGCAGAGCGTAAGAGTGTGACCGGGAAATGTACGGTCGATTTGCTGGCGGTGAAACGAAGGCCAGCGACGTGTCGACACGTGGCGGCGAGGCAGAGGAGTGAGTGTGTGTATTGTATTGTGTTTACTAGTCTTCTTCGTAGAGATCAGCAGAGTCTCGTTTAAGCCGGCGACTTTTTCTGTTTGGTTTTTACTTTCTGAGCTGAGGAGGTCTGACCGTCTCAGGAACTCATAAAGTGTGGCCACGTCAGCGGGTCCCACCCACTCACTCTTTGTGTGGGGTATTGTGATCTTTGGTACGCGCGTGGATTACGCACCAATTTGGACCGTTGAGAGACTTGAGATTAGTTCTGTGTGGATTTGATGATGTTGATGATCTACATCAAAAGGAAATGGACTTTTCGTTTTAGTTATATTTATTCAAAAAACGGTGTTCACATCATCTAGATCAATCCATAATTAAATTAAAGATTTGCACGTAATTAAAATTAGTTGAATAAATTAATCAAAAGCAGGATAAACGTAAATCTCACTTATGGAAAAAATACGTAAACTATATCGATATGGAGTCAGTAGATGAACGAGTTTGGGATAACTGTGAATGAATCAGCAGCTCGAATCCTACCAATAGCAAAATCTTCAACCAAAAAAAAACTATTATACATGAACAATATAGCTATGTGAGGAAAATTTAGCTTCTTTTATTTTTAATTTCTTTTTAATTTTTATAGACCTTTTAATTGAAATTCATCGATTATAATTAATCCAGCAACTATACATTACCTGTACAGTAGCCGGACCCTAACGAGATAATTTGGTTTAGTTTTAAATTTCTATATACACATCATTCTACATTTTTTTTTAAAGAAACACATCATTCTATTTAACGGACTCGTTTAATCCGTACAATAAAATGAATTTAGAGGATATAGTGTTAATAAATGTGTTGCATTAATGTTAATTCAAACATGATTAATTAAACAAATCATACGTAAATCATTAACATATTATCTCTTAGCTCATGCGGAAGTACAACTTCCTTTCCATGTTAACCGTGGGTTTGAGTCTCACCATACCACATTGTGCATTTTCTAAAAATGTGCAGGGAGTTTCCTTCTGATATTGTTCGATGTACATATCTTCCGTTATGGAAACATATATCTAGACCGCACCCATTGCTTCAATTCTCACAGCCATTGACAATTTAATACCAAGTGGTTGAAAATACAAAGTACATTTTCAGTTGGTAACAGTTACAACTTTTGGATAATGAGTCCACATCCAGAACTAGAGGTGGGATTTTAATATCAATATCTGTCACGCAACATGCAAATTATGGAGGCAAAAACACAACCAGTACAAGAAATCTCAAAATCTTTGCAAAGTGTCTCATCAGTTATTCCATGGACTGCATTCTCTTACCTCACACAGCTTTGTTTCATCGCATCATCATCGAGTCAAGGAGGACCGGTGGTTTCTTGATCAGTCCTCATCATCATACTGTAGAATTTGGCTTGTGCAAGCAGAGATTGTTGAGTTCTAGTACTTGTTGTTGGGCTGTTGGGTTGTCTGGAATTGGTGCAGCAGGAAACCTGTCATCAGATGATAGTTTTTCGAAACGAAATTACGAAAATGGTTCTTTGTTGGGTGCTTTTGATGCTGAAATTACTCCTGAAACTATTGATTTCTTTGTTAGTGATGCTGAGGGTGATCCTGATTGTCCTACTGAAGGATTCTCATCGATTGAGCAGGCACTCAACACGTTACGCGAAGGAAAGGTAATACTAATTAATGTTCTTGATTAATTCGTATTTTGATTTTTCATATAATAAGGTTATATATAATTTGTAGTTTGTGATTGTTGTGGATGATGAATACGGAGATGTTGAAGGAAACCTCGTCAAGGCAGCGTCTCTTACTAGTCCTAAAGACGTTGCTTTTATGGTCAGACATGGCTCTGGAATTGTTTCTGTTGGCATGAAAGAAGAAGATCTTGAAAGGCTGAATCTTCCTTTAATGTCGCCGGAAACTGAAGACGAAGATTCTTCTGCTCCAACTTTCACTATCACAGTGGTAAACAAAAAAACAAACATTTTGTATTGCAAAAAAATGTTGTCTGAATCCTGTGAAATTGATGTAATATAATTCAGGTTATTCCTGACAACTATCTTTGTGCTTTTAGGACGCAAAATATGGCACGTCTACTGGGGTATCGGCTTCAGACAGAGCGAAGACTGTTCTTGCTCTTTCTTCTCTAGAGTCTAAGCCTGAAGACTTTAGAAGGCCAGGTCATGTGTTTCCTTTGAAGTATCGAAATGGTGGGGTTTTGAGGAGGGCTGGTCACACCGAGGCTTCGATAGATTTGCTCGTCTTGGCTGGCTTGCGGCCAGTTTCTGTCCTTTCGGTTGTTGTTGATCCGGAGGATGGTTCTATGTCCTCATTGTCTTATTTAAGGAAGCTAGCATTGGAGCACAGCATCCCGATCGTCTCAATAACTGATTTGATCAGGTGAGCAATAGACAGAATGACTTCATATGCTGCCCAAAAATGAGTTTTGGGGATGTTGGTGCTATGCTTATGCATGTAAAATGCTTTCAAACAATATTAACTTACCCTGGAAGTTAAGTACTATTGCTGCTCTTTAGAGCTACTCAAGAAAAAGGCTCAGGATTTTATGCATAGAAGTTGTGAAGAAGTCTAATACTAAAACTGCTCAAAAACAAAATGAAACACTTGTCAACTGATGTCATTGCATATTCTAATTTCTATCTGCAGATATCGACGAAAGAGGGAAAAATTGGTCGAAAGGACTGCCATTTCGCGTATACCTACTAAATGGGGTCTATTTCAAGCCTACTGTTATCGTTCGAAGCTAGATGGAACCGAACACATAGCTGTTGTGAAGGTAAATTGTTCATTAGATTTGCCTAGTAACTTGGGACATTTTTTTTCTAAGCTTCTGTTATGTTTACAAACAATCAGGGAGACATTGGAGATGGAGAAGAAGTTCTTGTAAGAGTACACTCAGAGTGTCTAACTGGAGATATATTCGGGTCAGCACGGTGTGATTGTGGAAACCAATTGGATTTGGCAATGAAATTGATAGAGCAAGCAGGCAGAGGAGTTGTCGTTTACCTTCGTGGCCACGAAGGAAGAGGGATCGGACTAGGACACAAGCTTCGGGCCTATAATTTACAGGATCAGGGCCATGACACAGTTCAGGCCAATATAGAACTCGGCTTAGCTGTTGATGCTCGCGAATATGGCATCGGTGCCCAGGTCAGTCACACAAATCCACTTCATTTTCCAGAAATAGCTCATTCAGGTTCAATTGAAAATGTGAACAAAATTTCAACATCATGAACATTGTTGCCTGCAGATTCTGAGAGACGTAGGAGTCCGAACAATGTGCCTGATGACAAACAATCCGGCCAAGTTTACCGGATTGAAAGGGTATGGCCTAGCAGTTGTAGGCCGAATTCCTATCTTGACACCCATCACAGAGGAAAACAGGAGGTACCTGGAAACAAAACGAACCAAGATGGGTCACATTTATGGCTCTGATATCTCCGGACCGTTGTCTGGATTCATCAGCTCAACTGAAAATTACACAGACTCCTCACCAGATGAAGAAGAAGAGCACAAGAACACATAATTGATTTCATGGTTAATTTATCATTACAAGTTACAAGAAGTCAACAGCAAGGCAACACATTCTGTCAACTGTATCATAAAATTCATATAGATTTCAGTCTTCTTCAGGTTTTTGAGTTCTTTGATTCCTTTATGATTGTTTCAATTTGATTGTCTTCAAACACATAATATAAAGGAAATTGTAATATCTTGTTCAGTGATTTTTATTTTCACACATGTCAAGAACATTTTTTTAACATAATATTTATAAAAAAAAACTATAGAATGTATGCAAGTTTTCCAAAGCATTAAACCATATTGATTCATTAACATTATCATATCAAATTGAACTAAATGAAGTACTATTATTTATTTAAAAAAAATGTAAAAATGTAATCACAAAATAAATTTGATTGTCAAATTAAAATTACAATATGAATATATTAGTTTTAGACATCAATGATAAGTTTATTAGATAGTTAATAATAATTTTATCATCTGAAACTAATAAATATAATATATAATACAAGAACGCTCCAGAGCATCTAAGACGGGAGTTCGCAATAAATATAAATAGTAACTTTCAAGTGCGGGATTCTAATTTACACCCTTACAAATCGGAAGTAAAAAAAAACGTGCAAGATCCTGATTTGATATCTATGTGAAGTGCTCCGGCCCAGTCTGCTAACCCGGCCCAAGTTAAAGTAGGTCTCGGATTGTGAATTCGCTATGAGATTTGAATATTTCGGTAATTTCAAACCCCATCTCCTTATAAACCCTAATTTGTACACAGCAGCTCAAACCCTAGAGAGACGGCTCGTCTGCTTCAAATTGACAGGTATTTTTCTTCTTTCTTTCTCTTAACTCTCACTTACTCTCGAATCGTAGGTTCTCATTTACAGAAAAGTAACAGTAACCAATATATTTGTGTCTTGTTTTTTAGGGTTTAGTCGCAGCTTCATCTTCGCCGACCAATGGCTCCAAAAGGTAACCATTTTGCTCCATTTCTATTCACTTCTCTGATAAATTTCGTACATCTATTTAACCTACACACTTTGTGCATTATATGTTGTGTTTGATTTCGCTTTTGTATCCTGAAAATGAATAATAATAATAAAAAAAAGAACAAATAGAAATACTGTGCACAGTAGCTGTATTAGGTCTCTCTGCTCTGTCTTAAATGAAGAAAATGCATGAACTGTTATTGATTATGTTTGAGTAACCAAATAGAGTATTGAATTTGGCTGTTTTCAACTGGTAAAAGAATAATGTGGTTTATTTAGTTAGGGAGGATTTGTGTCGTGTGATCGGTTTAATGAGGAGAGATCGTATGGAAAATAGTGTTTAATAGCCTCCAGAGTTTATGTGATCGATTAGGCTGATTAGTTGTATTAGGTTATTGAAACTGAGGTTGTTGTGCTTTTTCGGGTTTTAGGTATTAAGTAAATGAAAAACAGAAAAAGAAACGAATGTGAATACTATTTCTTTTCTTTTCACTGAAATTTTACGGGAAACTTGATGGAACCTGCGTTAATGTGTTCATAGAGACAGTAGATCCTTACTGTATGTTCTTATATTTCAGCTCTTTACCCGATGAAAACAAAAAAACGCATGACTCGGAATTCTCATTGTCTTCCCCTATATTAACTATATTAACTATCTGAATTCTTACTGTTTTCCCCATACTAACTTCTTGTCGCACCTCTTATTTTATCCAAGTAATATGTCACTAGTAATAGTCCAGACACCTGGTATATCTTATTTATTTTTAGATGGTTATCTTCATTGAAGTGGTGAATGGTTTGATGAAATTTTATGGTGCATATGTTTTTTTAATTCTTTTCTCTTTAGAAAGTCGTCTCTGTTTTCTTGTTTGGTTGGTTATTGGCAGTCCATGAGCGAGTGAAAAACTCCATTCACCGTTTCCACTCATTTTTCATTAAATCAATTTGAAATCTCCATCAAAAAGTACTGTTACAAACACTATGGCACCCATACTTTCTTTTAACAAACATGTTGAGTGGTGTCTCTATTGTGTGCAGGTGAGACCAAAAAGGCTGATGGAAAGGCACAGGCCTTGAAGGCTGCAAAAGCAGTGAAGTCCGGACCTACCTTTAAGAAAAAGGCCAAGAAGATGCGAACATCAGTTACATTTCATAGGCCGAAGACCTTGAAAAAGGATCGCAGCCCCAAGTATCCCCGGATTAGTGCACCTCCAAGGAACAAGCTCGATCATTACCAGATCCTTAAGTATCCCCTCACCACTGAGTCTGCAATGAAGAAAATTGAAGACAACAATACTTTGGTTTTCATTGTTGACATTCGTGCTGACAAGAAGAAGATCAAGGATGCAGTCAAGAAGATGTATGATATTCAGACCAAGAAAGTCAATACCTTGATCAGGTAAGCATTCCATATTTGATTGATCAATGTTATTCTTCCTGTAATCTCTTTAATATAACTGACTATAGCAGGTTATTTGATTAACGCTATATACATATGTCTTTTGTTGCCCCAAATATATATTGTTGTTTCCACATTAAAATTTGTAACTGTTTTAAAACTGATGGTTGAACTATGCTTTAAATTATGTTCCTGAACTCTAGGGTTATTTCAGTATCTAGGATCAAAATGATTTTCTTAGAGATTGTTTGTATAAATATGTATTTGTTGACTCAGATAATTGTCATTTAGAGTTTAGACATCCAAATGAGACTGCCATTTTGATATGGATTATGATTTATGGGTGGAAGTTGAGAATATATTCAATATAGTGTACATCTTCCATTCCATTTATGTCATGTGGCATGTGAATAAATGTGGTGGGTTACTCATACCACATGGCGGTAATTGATGGAAGACGAACGGTGTGTCGGATAGATTCTAGATGTGATCAAATGGAGGCTAAATTATCATTATCTTATCATTATCATGACAATATGCTTCATTCATGGATTCCTACTTAAATTGTATGAACAATCACATCTAAATTTTGTTCTTGTGATCTAGGCCTGATGGTACAAAGAAGGCATATGTCAGATTGACACCAGATTATGATGCATTGGATGTGGCAAACAAAATCGGAATTATCTAAGATAGTGGTTCTTTCCTTCACATTTACCTTTTTCGTTTGGATCCATAGAGAGACGGTTCTGTTAAGACTTGGAGCAAGCTTCATTTGGTCTTAAAGTCGTAAACTTGTTTTACTGCCGGTTTATACTTTGTGTTTTTACACTTTGAAGTAGAAGTTTAAATTTTTGAATCGCTTATTTTTGGAATGAGTTATGCAATTACATTTTGCAATGGTTATGCTGCTCACTATCACATGCTTTGTGCATTAAAAATTCATTCTGAGACTACTTATTCAATTGGATTTGGAAACTTGATGATTGAGTTGGGAAGTTTTGATGGTGCTGGTCATGACGGTGGTAGACCTTACCTTTTTAAAGTCGTTAAAACTGCAAATTTATTCTTACAAGAAAAGTTTATTTGTTGCTTTGAAGATGAATGGGTATTGTAAATAAAGAAACATTTGGTATTCTTTTGTGAGGAAACCAGTAATCGAAACAGACGGTCGTCAGCCTAGGTTGTAGAGGTCGACTTTTCTTCTCTGAGGAGATAGGTCGTCTTTTAGGTTGTAAAGGCTGACATGTCTTTTCTGTGGAGGTAGGTCGACTTCTAGATGGTAAAGGTTAAGAGCAACTATTATGGAGTGATGAGGTAGCTGATATCGTAATGATAAATCACATGTCACATCGGTTAATTTTTTAGATTGTTTAGCATAAGGGAAAGGCTAAAGGTCTACATATATTCTCCATGGAGGGTTGGTCTATGACATGTCTTCATGGAAAATCCAATTATCTCCACGGCATGTCTTCGAAGAAAGTCCAATTACGAAAGGAAAACAAGATTACTGTTTGGGATTTGCCCACTAGAATATAGATAGAATGGATTACAAATTGTGAATTTGTGATTTGAAACTTAATATAAAATAGATTCTATTGCCATTGAATAAAGTGTTTGGATTATAAATCGATCATCAAAGTACAATTGTCACACATCGAAAAGGAATGAAACAATTCTGTCTTCTATAAAGAGGAAGCTCATGCTAGTGTAACCTGTCGTTTGTACCACATCCTTTTTTCTTTTTTTTTTTGGAAAGAGTCCCACATCGACTTGAAGACGGTGTGAATTTTATGTTATATAACACCATGTAGCACACACTATCAAACGGGCCTGAAGACGTTGTGAATGGGTCTAGACCCAGCATTGGCTGGATCTGACCCAGGAAAGTCCCCGGGCCACCCTCTGCAGAGATGCAGCCTCGGAAACCAGAAGTATCATGTGTGGAAATTCTCCCGCACACGTGCGAGCGGCTGAGACACGTGTGGAGCCGTTGAATTTCCTCATGATCGCTTGGCCGACAACACAGTTATTCACATGGTTCCTCGAACCAACAGAACGGGGCTTATGATCTTCTAGTCCAAAATCTTTTTTTTTTTGAAATTCCTGATCTAGCGGTTGGATTCCTACTGAATTACCACCGCTAACAATCGAGGATTCCGTACGAGAAATAGTGCAATTGAAAATTGTCAAAGTAAATAACACCCCGTCTCATAATTTCTATACAATGGATTTACCGTACGAAATTCTCGATTGATATCGGTATATTGGATTTCTACTAGTAACTAATGGATTACCACCGCTAACAATCAAGGATTCCGTACGGAAATCCTGCACCTGAAAATTTTGGAAGTAAATATCACCTGTCTCTATTTGGTTTCCATTGAAATCAATCAATCAATGAACTGGTTGTTGCTTCATGTCCAAGTGAGTTGTTTTGCAGCACAGTAGAGCGCAGGACATGATACTGCTCTGCCCTCTCATGGAAAAAATCTTCTCTCCTCAGAGTCTCCAGCAATGTGTACATAGAAACAGAAAATTCAAAAGGGATTGATAGCTGATCATCACACACAATATTTGATCTGCAGAGAGGACAATTTGAGTGAGACTCCAACCAAGTGTCAATACAACAACTGTGGAAGCCATGGCCACAATTCGGGAGATGTTTTAGCATTTCCCCTTCTTCGAATTCGCCTAAACAAACTGCACAATCCGTGGCACTCGTGTTCGGTTCTTGTTCTTGTTCTTTCTTCTTGAATTTGGTGATTGGAAGAGAGTTTATAGTTGATAATTCCAATCCATGGCTATCGAATTGTATGGGAGAATCTTCAGGATTCTGGTCGTTTAGTAGATGTCTTCGATCTTGGTTTCTAGCGAAGGTTGAGCCATTAATGGCGCTACACAGTTGCTTTACTACCCTGAAGTAGCTGATCACAAGGAAGCTAGTGCAGATGAAAGCTACCAGGGAGACTACCAATGGATTCCAACGCGGTTGTCCGATTTCTGGAGATGGGACTGGACTTGGAAGCATAATAATAGTCTCAGGATTTCGAGTAAATTACCCGAAAATGATAGGATACAGGTTTTTTTTTTTTTCCCAGGGATTTGAATGGAGTTGCTTTCTTGGATATATCAGAAATTTATTCTAGAGTCTTGGAATGTCAGAACTTATTGGAGAATATGATGAAAACTATCAAATTATATTAGCAATAGAAAGTGACATTCAAGTTTGGTGATAATATTAATGAAAATTCTTTGATATTCCAATCTGAAAATACTATTAACATATATATTGTAGATTGATGATAACAATGTCCATTTCAGGCACCACATTGTAGATGTGTACACACAAGTTTCCTGCATAAATGTATGTAGCATATATAAAAGTACTTGTTGAATTGCAATGAATAGTTATTACTTGAACTCCATTTGAAAATAAAATAAAATAAAAAATTGGGTCCATAATTTCTTGTGAGATTATTATTTAGCTATAAAATCCACACATTTTTCTTCAAATTTGCCTTAAGTTACAGGCTTGCATGGCACGTCCAACACGGTCCTCATTTTTATGAGCTGTGATACACATATGACAAATTGGAGCTGCACGAAATCTGCACATGGAAGTTGATTTTATTTGGTAAAAGTCATAACATATCTCTATCCAAAAAATAAATAAAAAATTGATCATCTGACCATGACATGAACATGATCATGAAAATACCTGAAAATCATACTTGAATCTGTTCATAGATTTTGCAGAGTTACTAACTTGTACGTAATTCTTTTCACCATATAAAAAACTAGCATACAAACAAATCAAACATTTGAATCTTTTGCTTTGTTGCAATATTTATATATCCTTTTTCCGTGTGATATTTGATTCTATAACGTTACAAAGTCGAATCTCATACGAAAAAACGTATATAATCCTGCATCTGATAATCATTTACTATATATAAAAGGTATACGACGTTTTATAAATAGTTACATACTGTTCCCACACGAAAAAACGTGTGAGATCCTGAACTTGGAATACCACCAGGCCACTGTAATCAGCTGTTATTTCTCTCTTTGTAAGCAAGTCACCGGAATAAAATCTGAAACTAGTACTACTATAAGGAGACAGAATTGAAAAGGAAAAAAAAACTAAGTGAAAATCTATGTTAATTCGAAACTGGAAAATGTATCCAATTTACACCATCAATCCACTAAAAATCAATTTCTTCTTTACAAAAAACCATAATCAAAGTTCTTGATCATCTCAATGAAACCTCTGTCGCTTGCCACCGGAAGAAATTTGGGTGTTGAAGCCAGAACCTGAAGGGAACAGCAACCCATTATTGATCTGATGAGCAGAACCTGAAGAAGGACAGTTTGAGAAATTCAACATTGATGTTGAGCACATCTGAGAAGACATTCGAGACACCGGAAGATACGATGATGACGGTGATGGAGATGGCGATGGGGATAAATTCAATGACTTCTGAGCCACAGAGATTGGATTTGGTCTCATTGTAGTAGTCTCACAGGTTTTGATTGAAAATGGTGGGATTTTGAATGTCTGTAAAGGAGGTGGATTTCTCCATGTAGGAAGTGGACCGGCGACGAGAAGTGTTTGAAGAAGAGGGCCTGCTTCCATTACAGTCTGCAGAAGCTTCCCTACATGTGGAAGACTTTTGCCTTTGACAAGGCTGTCCATTAAAGCATTTTCAGGATCAACAACAGCCTTGGAAATTCCTGAAGAAGAGAAAAAACCTGAAGAAGACATTAAAGAACCACCTCCACTACTATAGTCAAAGTGTTGTTGTTGTTGTTGTTGTCGATTCACAAACCCACAAATGTTTCCTCCAGAATCAGCCATATTGTTAATGTTTGAGAAATCCTGAGACGACGAAACAGCATCGAAGAAGGAATCAACAGGGGAGGATCCATGTGAGAGACTGTTGGATTCTGTTATGCTTGAATTTGCAGGTTTTGTTGGCATCATTGGTACTAATGGTGGGGTCTCATTTTGGATATTATGATTATGAAGAATTGGTTGGATTTCGATTGGACTTGAAGGCATGAGCTTGTTGAGAATCTTCTGTAAATTATCTTTGGCTTCATCTCTTTCCTGATAAGCAACTTTGAGTAGATTCAACAATTGCTTCACTTCTTCTTTGTGCTTTTTCAGTGTTTCATTTGCTTCCATTTTCATTGACTCCAATTCAATGCTTGTGTAGAGAAGCTTCTGTTTCAGTTCATCAATGTTCTGCAAAAGGAATTTCATCAAACACCAAGTAAAATCTTCATTGAGAGGCAAAAAAACAAAAAACCAAAGCAAACCCACAGGAAGAGTGATTTTCAAGTAAGGAGAAACTGAATAGTCATAAATTGGGACCTAAAAAGGTCAAAACAAGTGATCTTATTTGGTCCCCTTCCATTTAAGGAAAAATCACAAGTTTCCATCACCATTAACGACATATTATTACTACAAAGTTTGAAACAGGACATGTTCTGTTCAAAACAAGACAGAACAAACAAGTGCATTTTGATACCAAACAGAATTGAACTATTGACTATTCAAACATGTAGTGTAAACAGTAACTATATATAAAAATACATTAATCAAAATATGAAGATGATACAAGGAATCCAAGAGCCACCAAGGCACCAAGCAAAGTGGCACCAATCAAGCCAAATGAAGTGTCAAACAAACAAACAAACAAACAAAAAATAGACTTGAATTGTCAAAATAACTAGCCATCTCTATCAGAAAAATATTGTAAATAGAGAAACCAGTTTAGAAATCAAAAGTGAACACAAATTACTTGATGTTTGAGAAACAAAATCAGTCCTTGCTTTGTAGTTTGAAATGAAACAGAAACCCAGATGAATATATATCAAGAAACCACACAATTGAAGTTAAAAAATAAAAAAATAAAAAATAAATAAACAGAGGCCTGAAATGGAGAAACCAAACAGAACCCAGAAGAAGAAATGGAAGAGAAAAGACAATGGGATGAGAAAACAAACAAATAACAAAAGACCAACCTCATGATAAGTCCACATAGAACCCAACTCCTCCATGGTGAGACACAAACAGAGAGAGAAATACAGAGAGAAGAGCAAAAGAGAAGAGGAAAATCAAAGTGTTTTCAAGAGAGGGAGTTGAAAGAGAGAAGTTTAAGGGTGATTTATAGAGAAAGTGAGTGAGAGAGAGAGAGAGAGAGAGAGAGAGACAAATGAGACAAAGAAAAAAAAACCAGTCCTTATCATGGAAAGAAAAATTAAAAAAAGAATTATCAAAACCTTCCAACTAGAAAATGCTTCAAGATTCCATTATTTTTTTCTTTCTACTTCTCTCTCTTTCTCTGTTTGTTTGTAATATTAATTTTCAAAAACTACCCCCACCCTTTGTTTCAGGACTCTTGTCTCTTACTTGCTTAAAATAAAAATCATATATTGCTTTTCTGTGTTTATATATTTTTTGAATTTATTGTTTTGATTTCTTAAAGGTCAATTCACTAAATCCAGTTAGATTTTCCTTATATATATATATTCCTACGTAAATAAAATTCGCTGTTTTCCATAAAAAGAGGTCTTTGCTGTGTGTTGTTTTTACGCGGTTTTGTTATTATTATTAGACTAATAGACACTAATGAATAATGATCCTAAACTCTTCCAAAATTTATATTATGTGTCTTATATTTTTTTTTTCGCCTCTAAAACTTTTGAACTCTCATTTTTATTTTTATTTTTGTAAATACTTGGGTATTTTTGCTTCCTGTAAGGGGGCATCTATAGTTGACTATTGCTAATTTGTGAGAATTCAGAGGGTTTAATGGTGGAAAAAAAATATAGGGGTAAAATGTAAATTCGGACATAATTCTGGAGACATCAGTGTCAATTAACCTTATTATTATTTATGTTTATTTCCATAAATACTCTTTTCTTCCTTATTTCTTTTGTTAATAACACATTCACTTTTTAAAAAAACACCCACTTTTAAATATGTATGGAAAAATGTTTCGGTGCCCTTATAAAAATAGTATCTAGTATCAAAGGAAAGAATATCGGTTTTTATAAAAATATGGATTATATTTTTGATAATTTCGGTAAAAATATCAAAAATATCATTAATATTCTGGAGATATCATGATGAATATTTATATATCAATTCTTTAAAATATATAAAATATTATAATATTTCAATCAAAGTATTGATATTTATTTATGAGTTAGACTAAAACAACTTAAATTTATGATTTAAAATTTTGACTTTAATATTTCAACCATCCAAGTGCTTTTAATCTAAGAGTTATAATTACATTCAAATTTCAACCATTGGATTAATAGCACATGAGTGGTTGAGATATTAAAATCAAAATTTAAATTGCAAATTTAAATTGATTTAGCTTGACACACTATTTAATTTAATGACACTTTATACTCTCTTCTAATAGTGTTTTTAGATTAAATGTTTCATTTTCAAGATAAATATATTTAGAAAAGAAAGTGTTTATCTTAAAAGTATTAATATTCTTTCTTTTTTTAATAAACAAATGAGCGGCCGTAACATTACCATGTGATATGCCTCTCTAAGTTACAAAAAAACATTTCATTATTAGAGCATAAAATATACTCATCAATAAACGACAGAGAAAACCTCTTCAGACTTGATATATATATATATATATATATATATATAAAATTAGGGTTCATCAGATTGTTCTTTAATAAAATTAAATGTAGAAAAAGAAGCATTTTCTTATATTATCTACCTAGGGATGTACTAGATTGCCTTGTGAACTGCCCAAGAAAACTGAAACTCAACCATATAATAGTTGACTTATTAATTATTATATACTTGTTATTATTCTAAATATACCTTGTCTCCTTTATTTATTTATTTATTTTTCATGACTTTGTAGATTATTTAGACTTAATTACCATACAATGAAAATATTTATATGGTTTAATGTAGTAGAACAAACTTCAAAAAAAAATGTATTAGAACAAAGATAATTCAAACAATAATTATCTTTTAAAGATATTAACAACCGAAGGTTGTGATTTTATTTCATTTTAACTATTACTTACAAGTTCAACAAAATGAAGTTGGTCAAGTGATATATCTATCACACCTATAGATTGTGGGTTCGAATTGTATTATCTCTTCTAAATCCTTAATTATTGTAATATTTATAATAAAAAAACAACTATTACTAACAAGTTTTAAATGTGTTCATACAAAAACTCATTTAAACAAAAGGTATGTAAGCTTTATGATTATTGAAAATTATGCTAATATACCAAGACCTCACGTAGAGATATGTATGGTTATAATCAAGGAAGTAAATATTGGACCGAAACTACGAGAGGTCCAAATTTATGGAAATATCATTGAAAAAATTGGAGATATAGCCGGTATCTTTAAATGTCAGGGATAATCAATAGTATTTTATATATTGGTACCTTCAAAAAATACTGAAAATATATCAGAAAATAATATAGAATACTTCCTTGTTTATAATAAGGTTTCCCCTTTAAAAAAACACTTGTCTATTTCAATTATTTTATATATTTTTTACATTTTTAGTTGCTATTAATTGACCAGGTATATATAGTAACACTGTTCATTTTTGTAAATTGATAAATGCATTGGATTTGTTTGAAATTTTGGTCAATATGATCACCGATTTTACTGTTTAAACGTGCATGCAGCATGCAAAGTTTGAAGAGATTCTAGATCATTCATCACCGATTTTTTTTTTAGGTCGTCACCAATTTATGGTAAGTGAGAGAATTAAGCATTGAATTGATTTAAGTAATAGAGGCTAAAATCAAGCAATATTTGTTATTTAATTTTCATTTTGACTCTCTTACATTTTCCTTTTCTCTCAAAATAAAATCAGCATTCTCATGATAAATTTCATTAATTTGAAATTTCCCATGTCATATTATCAAAGAAAATTTGATTTGCATTTTAAAATACTTTCTTTTTTTAAAAGTGACATTTGAAAATTGAAATTACTTTAATATCTTATAAATTGTTCTATTTTTAAATAAAAGTATTTAATTTTTTTCTTTAAAAAAAGGATGCTCAGTGAAAAATACTGTTAGATCTCATATAAAACATTTTTAATTTCAAAATGCTTTTCCAAAAGCACTTCCAATTTGGTATATAACCATTATAAATTGCAGCCAAAACCATCAAATTATTTTTATTTTTCCATTTCCACATTGTTCGATAGTCAAATATCACCATGTGTATTTTACAAATATAAAAAAGGGGTTTTATCTTCGATGTTGTGAGGATAAGTATTTTAAGATTTTAAGAATATATATTCAGATTGAACATATAGTATTTAAACTCGACATTCCACGATCTGTTTGGTGTAATTTTCTTTTTAAAGCAACAAATAATATTCATATCAATATTAGTGGTACTCTGGACAGAATCCATATTGCATCATCATTAAACTTAATCCATATATTGATTAATTCATATTAAATTAAAAAGGCCACAAAACCAACCTGATAAAACCGCGTTCTGACAAAGACAATGAACATGGATCGTGAAGAATTATACTCCAAAAACTAGATTTTATAATTTAATTTAATTTTCTCTTCTATCCTTTGTCTCTCAACAATCCTCACAATTTCTTATTCTCATCCCTTATTTTATTTCAAAAATATTATAAATATTCAACAACACATCTAGTGTTATCAAAATCATATACCACTTCAATCTCAATCATTAGATCATCTAATTATGATGCTAATTCAGTGTATAAATTATGTCATTGTTTTTTAATCCAACTGTTGTGATTGAAGGTGCATGGATCTAGCATACAACTTTGGTGCTTTGATAATGGGATTATTATAATTATAATTATAATCTATAAACTGTTGTATGGTTTTAATAATATTTGAAGGGAAATTATCATTTTCCCCCTGAGGTCTGCCATATTAGATAAACTGGTCTCTCTAGTTTCAATAATGGTCAGTCAACCCCTTGAAACCCAAACTATTAGTTATTTTGCCCCTTCTGTCAAGTTTTAAAATCCCTCTATTAAGGATTGAACCCTTGACCTTGTGGTTAAAAACCACATACTCTAACCACATGAGCTATTCCAACTTATTGTTTGAGGTAAGTTGATTTAAATGTATATATATAGTTATATAATTTGTTTAAAATAATTTAAATATGTGTATAACTTTAAATAAAATTATGTATATAATTTAAAATAAAATTATATATATAATTTAAAATAAACTTATATTTAATAATAATATATATAATAGATTTATGAAATAATAATAATAAGAAAAAAAAGGAAACCTAAAAAATCCAGAAAATCATAACCCGTTAATTTTTTTCTTTCTTTTTCTTTGAATTTTTTTCCTTTTCAAAAAATATATTATTTCAATTTGGTAAAAAAAAAACCCTGAAAATCAAAGCCCATAAATTGAAAAGGGAAAAAATTCAAAAAAAAAAAGAAAAAAATAATAATAAATTCCTTTTAAATATATGAGTTTATTTTAAATATGCGTTTATTTATAATTTAAAATAAACTCATATATTTAAAAGGAATTCAAAAAAAAAATTACGAGCTTTGATTTTTTGGATTTTTTGGATTTTCTTTTGTTTTCTTATTATTATTATTTTTTTCAAAAATTTGTTTTTGTATATTATTATTAAATATAAGTTTATTTTAAATTATATATATGAATTTATTTTAAATTATACAAACAAAATTAAATTATTTTAAACAAATTATATAACTATATATATACATTTAAATCAACTTACCTTCAACAATAAGTTAGAGTAGCTCAGGTAGTTAAAGTGTGTGGTTTTTAACCACAAGGTCAATGTTTCGATCCTTAAGGGGTAAAATGACTAATAGTTTGGGTTTCAGGGGGTGACTGGCTATCATTGAAACTAGAGGGACCGGTTTATCTAATATGGCAAACCTCAGGGGGGGAAATGATAATTTCCCATATTTTAATTCTTGGGTTCTCTTCAAACTTGAATACAGACAAAGTTGTTAAATTTTATAAATTAATTTATGCATCGTTTAAGACAAAAGTGGTTAATTAAAAATGGATTAAGGTCCCTTAATACAATGAATCTAGTGACTTGTACGTTGTGGCAGTGTTGTGTTGTGTTGTGTATGTTAGTGTTATTATTTGTTTAATTAATTTTTGGCTGTATATATCATTTGGCTACCAACATAAGTTAACTTTGTCAAACTTTACTTAAGTTAAGCAAATTAGAGCTTGTAGAGTCAAGAATGTTGTAGAGCATGCATGAATAAAATTAATCTTATGTATCTTTTAGTTAATGAATGCATGAATGATGTTATAGATATGGCCCTTTCAAAGCTTCCTTCAATTTTTCTTTGTTAAATATAAGTGCTTTTTAATATATATATATATATATATATATATATATATATATATATATATATACACACACACACTTATTTAGCTGTGGTATATAAAAATTTTCACAATCATATAAATGGTATTGTGGGTTCGAATAATATGTCTTTTTCAACTCTAGAATTATGAACCTAAGTTGGATCCAACAAGATTTTGTTAGGTTTTGGCTCGTATTCTCAAGTGAATCCAATATGAATCAAATGAGACTCAACTTGTGTGAAACTTCCTGGAGACGTGAAATATGTTTGGAAGTTGAATATGGTGTTTGAAGGAAGTTTGAAGACCGGAGAAGAACTGAAGAATCAAATTCCGGAAGGAAATTCGATGCATACTAGGTGACTTGTAACGGTGTATGGTGCGGGTGGCCAACCGTGACCGGAACCGTAGTCAATCATAAGCATGCGTGGAATAGGAAATCTTCAAACGGAAAAGGAAAGTATATGGTTGTAACAATTTATCATATAGTGGAACTTTCTCTGTCATCCTGACGGCCCGTGGTTTTTTCCTTATTTAAGGTTTTTCATGTATATATTGTGTTGTGTGATTGTTTTTTTTCTTCCTCTCATCTTATTTTTCTGTTATATGTATGGGTGTACAAAAAACCGTCAAACCGAACCAAATCGACTAACCCAACCCAACCCATAAAGTTTGGGTTGGTTCGATTACAAGTATAAAAATGGGTGGTTCGGTTTGTCTAAAGGACAAACCGATTAAAGGTGGTTCGGCCTGAGGTTGAGTTAAATAATTCACCAACCCAAACTAATCCACATATTTTAGATAGTAAAACTAAAATATAAAATTCACCTACGTTTTCTATTCAGTCAATGTTTTATAACTTTTATCGATTGCTTTAAGCTTTTAAAGTTTATTTATTTGTTTTGATACAATCATTCTGATTTATTGATGTATTAGGGTTTCAAAAGCAAGATGATGCCAAACATGTCTGTAACCAGGGTATATATATATATATATTGTACTTCCTTTATATATATAATTAATATTTTATGTTATGATTTTTTTATTTAAATATTTTTTATAGTATAATACCAAAAAAAAAGATTTTTGAGTTCAAATTAGAACCGATAAACCTACCCAACCTTTTTGGTTTGGTTTGGTTTGAATCGGTTTGAAAAATCACATTGGTTTGGTTTAGTTTAGTTTGAAATATAGCCAAACCAATCCAAACCAATCCATATTGGTTTGGTTTAACATTGAACTTTAGCCCAAACCAAACCGTAAACGCACACCCATAGTTATATGCATTAATTGCTATGAGTTATTGACGAATATTAGGCATGTCGCTTCCGCGTTCATCGGTTAAAGTTCCCAACAATTGGTATCATAGCCATGGTTTGGCAATGGTGGTTTCAAGTCTTTACGGGAGATCGTATGGAGGAATTGATGGTATTAAGATAATGATTCATGGTTTGCCTAGTATAGGTTTAGCAAATGAGATACGTCTTGAAAGCGGTTTCGAACTCGGTAGTGTTTGATGAAAGGAAGAATATTGATGGAGGTGAAGTTTGGCTTGTAATGGCAAATACATGTCATTGAGGTCCAATTTGGGTTACACAAGGTGATAAAAAAAATTCTTGAACGCTCGAAATCTCTGATGTGGTGTGGGGCTTATCCGGTAAAGCACTTCACTTACTAACATCAAGTCTTTCACCGGATTGGGTGATGCAAGGACACGTTTATCCTTTTGGCATGTTTCTCCACTGGTCATGGAAGAGGATATGTTGCTGCTAGTGGTACACAAGTTTTACACATGGGCATCAGTTAAAAGGTGATGCAAAGTGTGTGGGTGGACAAGGATGTCGATGACTGACGAACTCCTTGAAAATCTGACATGAGGAGTTGCACCACAATTTCAGAAAGTTATTTCGATATGGTGCTAGAGCAACAAACACAAAAAAAAAAAAATCTTAGAATGGTTCGTTTCTAAGTGGTTGTACCTTATGGTGGAGTATGGTGATTCTCGGTATTGAGAGTCGTGGATATGGACAAAGGTTTTAAGAATTCAAGCCAAAGAGGAGAATTGTTAGGTTTTGGCTAGTATTCTCAAGTGAACCAAATATGAACCAAATGAGACTCAACTAATGTGAAACTTTCTGGAGACGTAAGATATGTTTGGAAGTTGAAGATGGTGTTTGATGGAAGTTTGAAGACCGAAGAAGAACTAAAGAATCGAATTTCGAAAGAAAACGCGGTGCATTCCAGGTGACTTGTATGGGTGTAAGGTGTAGGTGGCCAACCGTGACCAGGAACCTTAGTCAATTATAAGCATGCGTGGAATGAGAAATCTTCAACGAAAAAAGAAAGTAATTCTTCTAAAAGTTCTTGTGCTTGAAGGAAAATAATTTCTCTTTACACGAATACTTGTCATAAAAGGAAATAATATTTATGTGGAATAAGTAAGTCATGTACGTATAGGAGATGGATTTCCTTGTTGGTCTAAGCTCCATGTAACTAGTATAAATAGAACCTTGTAATTAGATTATTTGTGTGGATTAAAAAGAACACATGTAACATCAAAGAGTGGGGGGATCCGGGGGGAGACCCCTTGGAATATCCGATGAGGGATCCGGGGAATATCTAGGGATCAGATCAAGAGAGAGATCTGTAGGTGGTATCCAGGGGAGACCTAAGGGGATATTCCTGAAAGGGGTGTACTCGGAGGAGGACCCTGTGAGCGCTGTTAGCTGAGAGCCATGATGTAAAGCTCGGTTTTGAGCTTAGATGCTTGGTAAGGCTCGGTAGTTTGGGGTTTGGGTTGTGAGAGAGAGAATCCTGGAGTATATGGTTGTAACAATTTATCATATAGTGGAACTTTCTCTGTCGTCCTGACGGCCCGTGGTTTTTTCACTATTTAGGGCTTTCCACGTATATCTTGTGTTGTGTAGGTTTTTCTCTCATCTTATTTTTCTGTTATAGACGTTAATTGATATAAGTTATGAGCGAATAGCTTCCGCATTCATTAATTCAAATTCCCAACAAATTTCTATACGATATAACATGACACAATACGACGTACGGATATAGGCCAGTACAAAGTATTGGAAACGATATGTAGGACACAACACAATATGCCATATCAAGTTTTAAACATATACTTCAAATTTTGAGGAGAAATTTTGTTTATACCCTTACTTTAAATCAAATAATTTGTAATTAATTAAAAACTAAAATACTCATCCACATTTTATATATTGAAAACAATTAAACAGAGATTTTCGATTTATAAACAATTACGGTTATATCCTATTTTTAAGTCGGTGTAAGCATTGATATAAAACCATTTGCTTTCCTCTTGGCAAGCCAGTAATTTATAGCACATATAACGTTGAGTTCATGTTCACACGAATCACCCTACAAGATTTCAGGTCATTTAATCGGATAAGTTTAGTTTAGTTTAGTAGTATACTTCCAACACCTATATCGTTGAAATTGTGGGTTTAATTCATAATCTCATTTCTTAAATCCTAAATTAATTTAAATTGTTGAAAAGAAAATCTGGTCATGAGAACCGGAGAACCTATAGTCTATTTTGCTTAGAAAATCTATACATTCTCATAGGTTTACTAATCACTGATACATACAAAAACTATTGACCTTTTTTTTGGTTAAATTATATAAACTTACCCCAATTATATACATAATTACACTAAAACCCATAAAAATAAAAAAAATAACACAAACATATCATCTGATTCGTTGACTAACACTAACTTACCCCGATTATAGGCATAATTGCACTAAACCCGTGAAAATATCAAAATAACACAAACATACCATTTGATCTGTTGACTAATATTATAAACGAAACCAGAAAAAGTGTCTTTTTAAAACAATTCAAGATAGTGGGTTGATAAAATGTTTTTCAAAAGGGTATTATGATCACTACGTATGGAAACTGAAAATGATTTGCTCATGTTCTACAATTAAATTTATGATTAATTGTCAAAAAAACTACTACTACAATTATAATTAAATTTAAACTAGAGAGCCAGATAAAACCACCAAAACAAAAAAGTCGATTAGTCAATTTGAGCGTTACTCAACCTCTTATTTTTTTGTATAATTGTATACTCACAAGAGGCATGTTGACTGTTAAGATTCTTCTTTTCAAAAAAAAAAGTTGCTTAGATTAAACTACAGAGTACCTCACCTGTTTATACCTAAAATTATGAAAATAAAATGGGTTAATTGTACAAATGCCCTCGATTTTAGGTCTAATTGTACACATATGGACATTTGAAGCAGACATGGCGAGTCAATAATTTTATATTAATTAAAATTTAAACCTAAACAATTAATTAAAGGGAAAATAAATATTAATTTAAAAAATTATCATCATTATCAAAAATAAATAAATAATAATAATAATTAATATAATCATCCTCCCAAACATCCACACTATAATACCGGTTTCGTTTATAGTGTTAGTCAACGGATCAAATGGTATATTTATGTTATTTTAATATTTTTATGGGTTTTATTACAATTATACATATAATCGGGATAAGTTAGTGTAATTTGCCCATTTTTTATGCATTATATATTTCTATTGACTTAGTTAAACCATGCAATGCAAGCAAAGGACCGCATTATATGGGTACAATGGTAATTAAACTAGATTAACTATGGAAAAACGGTCCAAAAAAGTGGAGACCAGTTGCCTCTTTTACCTCCTAACAAGTAACGACTTTACCTGTCGACCTAATCATGTGAAATCGTGATATTTTTTAATATATTATTTATAAAATAAAATTTAAATTAAAAACCAACAAAATTCAATTCAATTCAATCCCGTCTCTCCGCCTCCGACTCTCTCCCATAATTAGACGGTGCCACGTGTGACGTGTCATCCTTCAATTTTCATAATACTGTAATCCTTCTCTATGCACTTTGTTTTTTGTTTGTAAGACAAGTTAAATTATATAATATATATACATAATAATAATAATTTTTAGTCACGGGGAAAGTTAGAAAAAAATTAATTTATATCTTAGATTTGTAATGTTACGAAATAAATTACATAAAATGATTTGAACTTTTTCCAAGACAGCCTCTACCATAAAAACAATATATATATATATATATTTTTTTTTTGTAAATGACTCATAAATAGGTAAATTGAATATTATCAATGATAAAAACTTAATAAATATATTTAGTCTTGATGGATGGATAGATAGATACTATAAATATATATATATATATATATATTATCATTTTCTCTTCTGTTCGTACTGATTTAAAATACATCGGTGCATTGTATATAGACCATAGATAAGCACTGATAAGTATATACAGATTGAATCTAATGATCAACATACAAGATACTGGTATATATTTATCTGTACATATTAAGGAGAAAAGTTTCATATATATTAATATTATCTATAGTAGTGATATTCTAATTTAGAATAGTGTTGAACCGAATAAGTGTCATTAACCACCGTATTATGTAGGGGGTTTTAATTGTTTTTTTATTTATTCTTAATTTAATAATTTATTTGAAATTTGGTTATAATAAGGTGGGACCGGGTGGAGAAGATCTGTTAACTGTTGTGAGCCAATGGAATTGTCGTGTTTCTCCCTGTGCACATGCACATGACATGGGGTTGGGATTAGGTGAGTGTCCCCATGTGAGGGGCATCCACGTCTCGACACGTGTTACGATACACCAAGTCAGAGGAAGTCCCCACACGTGTCGCCCGTGAGTGCCCCTCACTTCACGACACTTGGCTTCCATAACTCTGCGGCGGTGGTGCTGTTGGCACATGCCAAACGAGCCACCGATTTATAGGTCGCACGTGCCGCCAGCAGCGGCTGCTTATTTCATTTTTTCTCAAACAAGGAAAAATTAGTTTCTATATTGGTTGCATGCGCTGGTTTCCTGTATATGATAAGAAGAAAGCAGTCAACAAACGGCATTTGGCAACTGTATAGTCTTTGTTTTGTTTAGGGCACGTGAGTCGTATTAGTAGATACATTTTATAACTTTGATATACATTGATGAGACAGAATTTGGCCGTTGGATTGATTTGATGAAAAACGAACTTAACTTTCTATGTAAACATGAATATATATACCAAGGTCTCTTGATCCGGCGATCGGAAACTTCAAAATGAAATTCAATCAAACACGGTTTAAATCCTGACATTATAAATATAATCTGACATTTATTTATTAAACCCTAAAGTGTAGGAGATCCCTCCCCTTAGTGGGAGTTGACATTCCCAACCTTGGAGTTTGAGATTCATTTTTTTCAAAATCTTATTATTATAAAGGGGTAAATATACTTACCTCCCCTAAGGCTTGATATAAATGTAGTTAGAGAACAAGTATGTGCTTATTTATTCAAATTTTCCATACTTTTAAAATTGAACTCATAAAAAGACCATATTGCACTTAGTTATTAAATTCAAGAATGAGGATAATTTCAATATTAAAAAAATAATTTAAAATGAAGATAATTTCCAATTTTAAAATTAGTTTTTTTTTTCCATTTTAAAATTATTTTATAATTTATATCCCATTGAAATGATCATCTTCAATTAATTTAATTTAATTTTTTTTATAAAAAGATTATCTTTATTTTTGAATTTTAATAAATAATGGCAATTTGGTCTTTCTAGTAATTAATTGTAAGGGTATAGGAGGTTTCAGTAGATAAATGGATACTTACTCTCTAACTGTATTTATGTCAAACTTCAGGGGAGATCTATGTACTTACCGCTATTGTAAATATAGTGTTGGGCAGGGCCGGTCCTGACATCTCAAGGGCCAATGGGTAAAAATATAGGTTTTATTACTATTGGATCAAATTTTAAAAAAATAACAAAAATACTGAACCCTTTTAAACTAAAATATAATAACAACTTTCTATATATTTTTATGAGCCCGGGGCGTGTGCACCTCTTGCACCAGCCCAGGGCCGGCCCTGGTGTTGGGGATCCCTCCTCTGCTTTGAGTGGGAGTACCTGTATTGTAAGCATCTCGATAGATTTCGACATATCCTTAGTGCATGGTGGTGATAGGTCCTACCAATTTCTGGATGCCATGATACATTTAACTTTCAAGATCACAGGTCTCTACACGATTTGTTTGTTTTCATATATTTTCCACCTGGAAGTGCGGTTTAGAACTTAGATACATGTAAGTGGTAGTAGTAAGTCACTAAGATGTGATGGTCCCATATGTGATATTTGCAAAATTTATTCTAGACAGCACTAGCATCCATTTTTATCAAATGTTTTCTTTGTCCAGTTTGTCATGATCGTGACTATGAAAACTTGAGTCTATTTATTCACTTAACATATTTGTTTTCATATCTGTTTTCTTCTTTTTTATTTGTTTTGTGTACGTTGAGATGAGAAAATATATATCGATTGACGTGCACGTCATTCATATATATGTGGATGTATTCAGGGGTTATTAAAGACTTTTTATTCTTTTTTTTTCTTTTTTTTTTGAAATTCGACATCAAGAAGGTCGAGGTTTGCCCGGAGATAGCTAGATCAACTACCACTACCGTTATTAGGAAACGGGTAAAGTCTCATCACACTTTACAATTTATAAAGGCAAAGACTAGACTCGAACCTCTATTACTAAAGTGAAGGGGTGCACAACCATTTTACTGAAAGTGGATGTGATTTTCTTTTAAGTATTACAATTCCGAACAGATTAGAGATCTTCCAAAATGTCAAAAAGTATATGTACAGTCTAGATACATGATGGAAGATATCTACTTCTATAATTCCAAAAAAAAAAATCTCCATACATACTTATAAAATACGTAATGTAGAAGTCAAAGTCTTCTCTATTAAGTACCAATTACATCTCTCTTAAGAGTTGACATGAGAAAGTGATGTGAAATTAAATACTAGTTTTTGCATTTTAGAGAATATATATATATATATATATATATAGGGCTCAAAAAATAAATAGCACTTTTTGGAGGTGGTATAATGTCACTGCTTTAATAACTTATGTTTAAAAGGCACCTATTATGGTGAACGGACAAAAATACCCCCAATTGTTGTTCCACATCAGCTTTCTTTCATTCAGTTTACAGTGACAAAGTTGTGAAGTAGAGAGAGAAAATCCGGTTGAAACTCAGACAATCACTTGAACGATGACGGAGTAGCGCTACGCAGACGCATTCGGGGGTCGAGCTCGAAAAAAGCTGTTTTTTTCTTTCAATTTAAAGCTCGGAAAAAGCTCGAAACCTTATGCAAAAAGCTCGGGCAGAGCTAATTCATGAAAAATCTCGGACAGTTCATGAAAAAGCTCGGAGCTTTTATGAAAAAACTCGGAAAAAGCTTGAAGCCTTATGCAAAAAGCTCGGGCAGGGCAATTCATGAAAAAGCTCGGACAGTTTATGAAAAAGCTCGGAAACAACTATGAAAAAACTCGGAAAAAGCTCGAAGCCTTATACAAAAAGCTCAGGCAGAGCAATTCATAAAAAATCTCAGGCAGTTCATAAAAAAAGCTCGGAGTTTTTATGAAAAAGCTTGAAGCCTTATCCAAAAAGCTCGGGCAGGACAATTCATGAAAAAGCTCGGGCAGGACAATTCATGAAAAAGCTCGGGTAGGACAATTCATGAAAAAGATCGGAAAAAGTTATGAAAAAGCTCGGAAAAAGCTCGAAACCTTATGCAAAAAGCTCAGGCAAGGAAGTTCATAAAAAAGCTCGGATTGCTTTACAAAAGGCTCATACACAGTGTTAAAAGTCTCGGAAACCCAGATCTTCATCATCTTATACATAAATTTTACCAACTCAATTTTCAGACAAGTTTATTGTAGAGAGATAGGGAGAGAGGAGTTACTGAGTTCATTGTTTGAAGCGTGAAGATGGAAGTACAAACAGAATAAAAAATTGATTATTTAAGGGCAATTTTGGTAGTTCACCATAATATGTGCATTTTAAATATAACTTATTAAAGCAGCGATGTTGGTGCAACACACCTCCAAAAAAGTGACATTTATCACCATTTCCACTATATATATATATATATATATATATGAAAATTTTCATCTCAGTGCGTACGGATAAATATTTATCAGTGCGTTGTATGTGGACTATTAGATTCAATTGCTTTGACATAATCTGTATGCACTTGTCAGTGATTATCCATAATCTATGGCCCACATGCAATGCACTGATATAAAATATATCAGTGCACACTGAGGAGAAAATGACTATATATATATATATACATACATATATATATATATATAGTGGTTCTCTCATAAGAGATCCCTTATTTTAATTTCGGTAAGGACTTTAATAAAATCACATCCATTTTTTTGAATTTTGATCTAGATTTTTGTATGGATATATGATATGTTCATTGAAATCTACCTATGAATAAAATTTGAGAATTTTTCAAGCACTACAACTATTTTTCTTGAATTTTCCTATATTTCGCCTATTTTTCGATGTATTCATATTTAACAAAATCATAATAAATAGTTGTATTGCTTGAAAATTTCTTAAATATTATTGATAGGTAGATTTCATTGAACTTATCACATCCACATAAAAATTTAGATCAAAATTTATAGATATCGACATGATTTTATGAATTTTTTTACATAAATTAAAATAAGAGATTCTTTATGAGAGAACATCTGTCTTTTATATATATATATATATATAAATAATATTCTTCTACATATTCAAGTCAATATTTCATTTACCACCGCTCTGTACGTTAAAAATTAGAATTCTCATTGATGTATATTATCATTGACATCATATCAGGCATTACTGATATTTAATAGACTTTTAATTTGCTTGACATTGAAAATACACAAAAGGAACTGATGAATTCATATTATAATTATCCAAACACTGTTGACCCAACACTACAACTGTGGGTCAATATATGTAATAGGATCCCATAATAATGTTGTTGGTAAACTAATTACATTTTTCAAAGAACTTGGATCAACCAAATCTCGTAAAACTTATTCGATTTTCTTCGTAATAAGTCACACATATACATTAATACATATCTAATACTTCGTGTGGTGTGGCTCACATGATATTTATCGAGAGTAAATTCCATTTACCTCCTTTGTGATTATGTTTAATAATAAATTAAACAGACTCGTTTGATTTGAAAAATAGATAGAGATATTTTTGCTATAGAGGAGTTGATAAATTAATTTACAAAAATTTAAAAAAGATCTTTGAAGTTTGAGATATAAGACAATTTTCAACATTTGAGAGGGGTTTTTTGTTAAATTTTAAACGAGTAGTGTTTGTCCATATTTTTCCAAAAACACAAGAAGGGTTTGGGTGAAAATTTTATTATATGGTTGAATCTGAATATTTTCAAATCATACATGTACTTAGGAATCGAATCTAAAATTATCATTTGAGTTAACTATTCACTTGACTTCTACTTTAATTCCATTTTCGTGGTTCAAAAATAGCATATTGCTCGAGTATATAAATGTCAATTCAAGAGATCTTAAAGTTCGTCCGTACTCTTCTTCCACATTAGTAGTGGGGTTTGATGTACTACCATGAACATTTTACAAAATTGTGTAAAAGGTTTTCTCCTCGATATTATAGGAATATTGACGTAGGAAATTTTTAATATTAGTAATTGTTTCTATATTTGTGTTCTGGTTTGTCAATTTAGCTTTGATTTTGTTTAGTTTGTCGTTGGACCTTAGTGGTAATTTATGGTGTTGCTTTATAAATGGGCTATAAATACCCATATTTGTTATTGTAATAGATAGACTATTTGATATTGAAATTGAAATCAGAGTATTCTCTCTCCATTTGAGGGTTTTCCCATTGTTTGTCATGGATTTAACACTTCTTGACACAGTACGGAAGTTCTAGGATCACAAGTGTAACCCTAACAGAACATAAACTGGAATCCACCAGAAAAAGAATTGAAACCAAACTGTAAAATTTATTGAATAATTCAAAACTGATAACAAAAGCCTTAAATAGGCTCAGAAAACCCTAAAAACATAAAAGACTAAAATATCCTCATCTAAATAAAAAAATGGAAAACAAATAAAAACATCAAAATCTTCGGTTGCCCGATAACCTAACTTAAAAAGCTCCGTTGAGGGAGTAAATGACGTCAACCAGGCAAGCCCAGGTTGTCCCGCTATGGAGCTCTGAAAACCCTTTCCGAAAACATATTATAATAGGAAATCTGATAACCGAGCTAAAAGTTATGCCCGTTTATTTGAAGCACTTCTTTTGGACAATTTCCTAACCATCTCTTCTTCAAAGTCCAAAGCCAATTGTCCTACATCACTTCTCTAGCTTCCTCATGTATTAAGTAGATATCCAGATCATCTATATAATGTTTGATCTTGACAAATTCTCAACATATTCTCGACATATTATAAAAAAGTAATTAGTTCGTACACTAATTAAAATAATCTAAATAAAAAAAAACGCGGATAGAAATCATAAGGGCGTGATGCTTTTGAGTTTTGTCCCATTAAATAATGTGAAGTAAAATAATTACATGATAATCATAGGATTCCATTACTTCACACAATCACCACTTGAAAAAAATGAAACAGTACATTTTATTAGCTTAAAAACAGAAGGAAAAAAAAAAGAATCATTTTCGATACTGAATTGACTGATCAACAATACAAATTAATGGGTGACATTTAGTTTGACTGAAGATCTGCAACATTAATTAATAATTGATATATATCTATAATCAAGCTCTCTAGGGTTTTATAGCATTAAAGGTAGTCTAAAGTTTGAACAAGAGAGAGAGACAAGAGAGTTTATAATAATAAGGATCTTCTTTTTGTTTTGAAAAGCACTTATCTGCAATAATGGTGAGCGGCAAAAGGATATTTATCTCATTAAGCTTCTGCTTGTCTCCTGCTTTTCATGTTTGACTTGTATATGCTGTCTCAATATTAAAGTAGCCAAAAATATATTGAAAAGTGCTTTTTTATTATTGAAAGGAATTGAAAAGTGCTTTTGATATATATATATATATATATATATAATGTTTACTATTTTACTTTGCATTTTAAGAAATAACTTGACCAAAAAAAAAAAGATTCCAAGTAAAAGCTTTTGCAAGTATTTTTATGTCAAATATGTTGTGGGTACTAAAAGAACACTTTCAAATGAATAGACTTTTTTATTAAAAAAAAAAAAAAAAAATCTAACATCAAATCTGTTGAGATTTGTCGAAATCAATAGAATGGGAAACTAGAATCCCATCATTTACAAGAAAGGAGAGGTGCATACGTGAGACCAGAGTTAAGAGGCAATATGCTTCAAATGAATAGACTTAACGGAGTTAGTTAAGAAATCAAAAATTCAAAGAGAAAGAAAATAGGAAATTAATGGATCCCACAAGGAAGAAGTTTGTAAAGGAGACAATCAAATGGAAAAGAAAAAAAAATGAAGGAAAGACTGAAGTCTGTAGAACTTTATGGGGTTTAATTTCTAGTCAAGCACAAAGTGAAGTGATGGGAAGTCTTACTTGTTCCTTTCAACAAAATCATTGCAGTACTAATTATGATTCATACACATTAGAGGTGCTTGATTACTAACCAACCAACTTGCTTTGTGAAGAGTACTTCTTGCCAATCTTAAGTTTTCAATTGGGTCCTAATTAAAACAAGCACCTTCACTTTGGAAGAGAACCTGTGCCCTAGTTTGCTATTATGGAAACAAGGTTTGTGGGGGATATTTCTTGAAGTGAATGTTACTAAATACTCCATAATAACTCTAGAAATCTTGATAGGATCCCTAACCGAAAACACAAATCAAAATATAGACATTTTTATTCGGAAAATGATACTTGACATATCTAACTAATCATATATTATCTTATATCACGTGTTATTTTTATTTTTAATAAAAGTTTTGCGAGGAGAGTAGGAGACCATCCAACTGAGTATTTTATTGGCATTGTATATAATTTGAAACCCTTTTGAACATACTACCAAATTATACAAAACAATCAATTTAAACTTTTATAATCTTTGGTTATTTGATGATTATTGCATGAAATGGAAGTGGAAGTGGTGTTAAAATGAAAACCATTAAAGACGAGATGAGATTGATCCAGTGCTAAACCTCTCACACATATGTCACGAGATGGTGGGTTTGAGTTCGCCCCTAGAAAAACGAATATTTATAAATAAATAAAAAATGAAAACCGTTAAATTAATGGGATTCGCATGGGATCCACAACCATGCAATGAGCCAATGACAATAATAATTAGAGAATATCTCGTTAAACGGATTAGATGGGCCTACTGCTCTTTATCGATTCTATTATCTACTCTATCATGTGAAATGCTTTTTTACACTATATTGCTATCATTAACAAATTCGTGTTAATGGTTATCACTCTCTCTCTATATACCACTTCAGATAAACTTAATACTTGTTATATATATATATATATAAAAATTTTCAAGTCAGTACGCACTAATATAACTTATATCAGTCTGTTGCATAAGACCATTAGATTTATATGCTTTGACTTAGTGTTTATACACTTGTCAGTCATTCTCAATAATCAATGACTCACTTACAACACACTAATGTAAATTATATTAGTGCACACTCGTTAAAACGGGACTATATATATATATAAAAAAATAGCACTAACCACAAGGGGTTGCCTTAGCGGTCCAGGGGCTTGGGTCCCAAGCCCTTGCACTTGGACTTAGGTTTCATCCCAAAGCCTTAGACCACTAGGGCTAAAAGGTGAAAAACAATCGAAATCCCATATATGATAATTTATAATATAACAAACTCTCAAATATTTTGAATTTATATAACAAGTATTAAGTTTATGAGAAAGGTGAAAAACAATCGAAATCTCACGCTTGATAATCTATAATATAACAAGTATTAAGTTTATGAGAAAGGTGAAAAACAATCGAAATCTCACGCTTGATAATCTATAATATAACAATTATTAAGTTTATGAGAAGTGGAAGAGAGAGAGTGATAACAATCGGTCTGATAACTTAAGATTTCGTATAAAAAATTGAAAAACAATCGAAACCCCACGCCTGATAATCTATAATATAATAAACTCTCAAATATTTTGACAATTAATTCGCCAAAATTTCAACATATTTCAATAAACAACCAAATTAATCCTGCACGGATTATCATTAGTCGTCATTAGAAGAACATTCATCTTCTTGTAAGAGATATAAATGTATCAAAATGTTGTTTTTTATCCAATAAACCAAGCTTTGTAACATAAATTACATGGGCTGGACAGTAGTTGGATTTTCAACTCAAGATCCAAACAACAACGCCTGTGCTATCTATCGACACCCCACCAATTTTCTCTCAAGCACCCATTTTATTTGAATTTTTTGTCTATGTAATTATAAAAAGTTGTGTCAAGATAACATTGATTGGTGGGGTGCCAATAACACAAGCCGAAATTGAAGCATTGTCAACACCGATAGGCCAAGGTCCCTCTCAAGTCTCAAGTGTCAACTCTGCACAAGTTTATTGGGCTTGGAACTGGACTTGGTTTGTAGAGGTATGTGTGAAACGTAGCGGTCCAACCCATGACAGAAATGGGCTTGTGTTAGTGTAAGGTCCAACGTTAAGCAAACAAAACTTACACAATGAAGTAAAGAGTAACACCACATTGATTTAAGAGTACCACTATGTATGTTATGCTGTCGAAAAGTTTGTTCAATTTATTGTTTAAATGATGTGTTAAATTGATTTGTAACTCCGGCGTCATCAACACCTCTTCTCATAATCAAATATGGATGGTATAAATCAATTTGTCACATTATTTGAAGTAAGTTTTGAAGAGTCTAACATTATTCATACGTATGGGACATAGATTAGGCACTAGCCAAGTCCACAATCCCAACTCTAAAAGGCAAGCTAGTACTCAAGTAGTAAATAATTGATACTAGATAGAAACTTGTAACAAGCATTTATTCGTGGATAGCACTTGAATTATTGTTTCAGGTTAGATCTTGAGATCGTATATGTATTGTTTGATCTTGGTAAGTCCCGACTGGATTGTAATATTTAAAAATATATATATACTAAATATGTAGTCATGAAATGAATAGTGATATTTCAGTAATTTGATTTTCTTTTTTAGTTCTGAAAGATCTTATGACACATTAACTATTTATATATGATAAAGATTTATTCGTCCATTATGTTTAATTGTTATACCAACTATCACAAGTCTATATTTATTTAAATTAAAGCACAAACTACTAAACTAGTACATGATTCTTAGCTCTGTTTACATTTTACAAGTTGAAAAATATATTTCTTGCTTTTACTTCAAAAAAATAAAACGGATTTCAAGAACATAATATATATATAGGTTTTCTCATAATAAGATATCTATTATTTTAATATAAAGTAATGAACTTTATAAAATCCATCGATTTGAATGAATTTATATATAAATATATATATAATATACGGTGGTTTTCCTATTACTGTATTATATGTGAGCCGTTGATTAAGTATAAGTGAATGTTGACTTATGCAAAGTAATTGAATCTAATAGCTAATATTTAGGAAATCGAGAAATATATATATCGGTACGCATTAAGGAGAAAATAAATACATGCCTCTAAGAGTGTAGATCTGCTGGTAGATGGATGGGTTTGGGGCTTAGACAAATAACTCACAAGTCAACGGCTCGAATCCTACCAATAACAAAAGGTTTCAAAAAAATATCTAGTCTAGATAGGTGGATAGATAGATATTGTTTATATATATACATATATATACTATTTTGCAAAATCATTACTAAAGCTCTTATCATGCAATAAAGGCTTATATCAAAGAATTAAATATTGATAATATTTTTGATATAAAAGTATAGAAAATAATACTAACTGAAAATAGAAAGAATGAAAGCAAGACAATTCTATTACTTTATTCCTCTATATATTTTTAATTCTGATACAACAAGCTTATCTATAAGTATAGAGATAATTGAATCTACAATGAAATAGGAAATGAAATTAAGAGAATTAATTGTAAATTATAATTATATCAGCAGAGGATCAAAATCCATATTTTACATTTTTAAGATGTTTTTTTATATTTTCACCGAAATCTATATTTTCTATACTTTTACCTAAATCTATATTTTCATCCAAACCGATATTTATTCGGTCATACTAAAAGTGGCATATTCTCTTCTATACCTTTGATTATACTTTATCATCCAATAATCTATAGTTTATATAAATAAAAACTCCATGACTATTTTCTACTGATTAATCCTGTATTGTCAGAAAATTCGTGAATCATTAACTCTTACTAAATTTGGCTAAATGAGCTGGATTCAGAATTCTGATCACAATGCGTCCGATCCAATAATAATAATAAAAAATAAAAACCTATTTTTAATATATAAAACAACCCTTAATTATTCTTCTTCCTAGAAACAAAAAAACAAACAAGTTACAAGAGAAAAAAGAATTTAATTTTTGTTCTTATATAAATCCGTTGGACGGCCATCGAATTTTCCATATTAAACTAACACAAACTAGATAAGAAAAAAAAAATACTAGAGAGAAATGGCAGACATAGTTGTTTTTTTTTTTTTAAAGAAAAGAAAAGTGTCACTTGATGAATAATATTCGAGGACAAGATAAAAAAGAATGATAATCAAGATTATTATATTGATTTGTATTCATATAATTAATCAACTAAGACTAATTAAGATCGGTTTGACCGATCGATTTGATAGTTATTTTTGTACTGATATTATCAAAATACTAAATAAAATGATAATTAGTCCACCAATTCCCACAATACCTACTTAATTTTCAATCAAGATTAAAAACTCATTTGAGCTTTTTGTGATCTAATCCGATTAATGTAGTAGAGGTTATACTATTCTTATTGAGAAAAAAATGATTAATATAATTAGAAAGATAGAGCATATATAAACATGTTATTGGATCTGTTGTCACATAAAAAGCAGCTAAATTGATTAAAAATCTGTCTTATACTCTTATGTCATTGATATTTGTTTTTTAACTTAATTTTTATATGAGTGTGATGATTAATTTCTCTGATCTGGACAGTCATAGAAATTTTTCTAACTTAATTTGTTTTGTAACATTAACAAATAAAATTCTTTATTTTTATTTTTATTTTGTAGAATCGTCGTAATTAGACAATTATTATTATTATATATAGCCAATTAAACATTGATAAAATGGCCCGAATTAAGCCTATGACATACTTTTTAATCCTAGGACATGATATGATTTGTAAATGACCAATTATTTTATGATTTCGACACTTCGATTTTATGTTAAAAACAATGAATTTAATAACAAGTATACTATAAAATTATAATTAAATGGATATATATATATATATATGGTAGTTACAAGGGAAATAATTATTGTTTCATAAATTTTAGTTTTTTATTTTTAAAGCTCTTCATTAATTTCTTTAGAAAAAAAATGTTCAAAATGTGTATAAACACATGTCAACAAATACATATATGTATTGCATGCATATATGCATATAAGTGAAAACAAATTTCAATTAAATTTATAAGTAATAAGTAAATTGACAAAAGCAGAGATAGTTCAATGAAAAGTTTTTTACACTCATACATTGAGATCGTTGGTTCATATCGTCTCCCTGAAATCCAAAATTTGTAAGATAAATTGTAGTCAAATTTACTCTACAAAACATTATAATTCATAGCATTTTCAACCATTAATTTAACTCAAATCATATGATCACATTCACAATTGACATTAATCTACACAACCCCAATCACCTAACGATGACATGGAGCTTACTTCATGCCTCCCAACCAATGATTTTCATCCACCTAATGGGCCCACAACTCCTAATCGGATGGCCCATCTTGCTGCTACATCATCCACTCCATTCATGATCACCACCACTATACCCACACACACAAAAAAAATTAAATTTTGATTTACATTAATTAAGTCTGATTACTAGATTAGCGCATGATAAATAATTAAGCCACCCACAACTAACCACCCCTTGCTCCACGTCACCACTAAATAAACAATCACATGGTCGGTCTCGGTCAAGCCAAAAACCACAGCAATCATTTTGGTGTGGGGCCCGCACGCACACAAACAACCCCACACTATTGGTCGGTGTTCAAAAGCCATAGATTGGCCGGTCTGAGTCACATCGAACCGTCCACGTGTCATAACGGGAACAGATTGGAGGCCCGCCTAAAATACTTTTTCCACGAAAATGACAGGTGACTTCCAAATAAGAAGGTTTTTTTTTTTTTTTTTTCGAGTATTACAAATTTACAATTATTTCGATCGAATCCGATAAGATCAAACAATGCATATATGGTTCGGATGACTAATTCGATAAATTGGGAAATAACTCATCACATATATATACTAGAACTCGAATCCCCTTATTACCATTATTGAAAGGGGGATACACTATCATATCTGTCAAGAGGTGATATATGCTCCCCTATGTAGAAAGTATGAAATGTTAACTGGTTGGTAACCGGCTGTTCTGGTTACAAACTGTTATATTGAAATCGAAATTATCACTATATATAACTACCTCATATAGTGAGCTGAAAATAAGCAAGCAAAGGCACACATAGAGAGCAATAGCAATTTGGGTTTCTTTTTTAAGCTCTCTCTCTCTCTCTCTCCCTAGCTCAAAGCTAAATTAAAATGCCTAGATTCGCCATTGGATCTCCGGCTGAAATCGGCCGACCCGATGCTCTCAGAGCAGGTCTCGCTGAGTTCATTTCAATGATTATTTTCGTTTTCGCCGGAGAAGGCTCGGGCATGGCTTTCAGTAAGCATACTACTACTTCACTCAATTCTCAATTTCAGATTTTCCTTACTAGTCCTTTTTTTTTTAACTAATTAACTGTTTTCTCATATATATATATATATATATAATTTAAATGGCTACGTGGTACAAGTAGTTCGATATACAAATCAAGTATACTATGATACATTAACAAAAATTAAATTAAAATTTACATGATGATTTAGAAAAGAAAATGTTTTTTAAGACTGAGATTTGTGTTTTGTTAACTGAATGAGAATATTTTTGGCAGACAAGCTGACTGACAATGGCTCAACCACACCGGCGGGTCTAGTGGCCGCAGCAATTGCTCATGCCTTTGCCCTCTTCGTGGCGGTTTCCGTTGGCGCAAACATCTCCGGTGGACACGTAAACCCTGCTGTCACCTTTGGTGCCTTGATCGGCGGCCACATTACATTGGCCAGGAGTCTTTTGTACTGGATTGCCCAGTGCGCCGGTTCTGTAGTTGCTTGCTTGCTTCTCAAGTTAGCAACTGGTGGATGCGTTAGTATTTTGACCCCTTTATAACTAAATCAAAGATCGAAAAATGAAAGTTGAAATTTTGAAATGAATTTGCTAAATATTTGTATTGATCCTCTGGTGCAGGAAACCTCTGCATTCGGGCTATCATCCGGTGTCGGTGCATGGAACGCGGTGGTTTTAGAGATCGTGATGACCTTCGGTTTGGTCTACACCGTATACGCCACAGCCATAGACCCAAAGAAGGGTGACATTGGAACTATTGCACCCATTGCAATTGGTTTCATTGTTGGTGCCAACATCTTGGCTGGTGGTGCCTTCGATGGTGCATCTATGAACCCTGCTGTCTCCTTCGGACCAGCCGTGGTCAGCTGGACATGGGCCAACCACTGGGTCTACTGGCTCGGTCCATTCGTCGGTTCTGCCATAGCTGCCATAGTCTACTCTATCGTCTTCATTGCCCCAAGCACACATGAGCAACTCCCATCCACAGACTTCTAAGGATCACCAAGTGATGCAAAAATGAATTGAAAGTTGGGTGGAATCTATTTGGTTTTTTTTTTCTTTTCAAAGTGTTGGGTACTTTGGTGTTTGTTTGTACTATCTTCTTGCCTTTGTTAATTGTTGATTCCTGTGAACTTGTCTTGGTTTTTCTTCAACCATTGTCCAAAATTTCTACATTTTTCTGCTCATTTGCCAAAGGTTTAGGTAGACATTGCATTTACTTTGATTAAATAATTGGAGTCAGAAGATAAAAGAATACAAAAATCTAGAGGCTAGAATTATTTAAATAGATTGGCTAGCTAGCTCCAAAACCACACCCACTGCTAGTGTGCTATGCATTGCATAGTCTTTACTCACCCACCCCATTTAAAAAACAAATTATGACAAAATAATTTGAAGAGTTCTTCTGTAGTCAGGTCCCGGTAAAAAATTCAGAACCGAAGTTATATAATATTGTAGAACCGGTTCCACAACTTTACAAAACTAGACATTATGTAAGTTCGGTCTTGAATTTTTTGACTAAAGAATTATTAATAAGATGAAAGAGGAAATATAAAAGAAGTTGGAAGCCCTATACTGCTACAAAAAAGAGAGAGGACCCTGGCCTGAGATGCCCTTTGATAAGTCAATACAAAAAATTTAGACCTAATAAAATTTGGGACCATTATGATAGAACTTAATAGCAACTTGAGATATGGAGATATAGCAGGTCACAGAATAGATCCTGGAATTCACTAGTAGAAAATAGAAATGAGAACTTACAATAACTATATATCACCATACTCTTAACATATTCAAGTGCTACAAACAATATAAATCGAATGGTACGTAACAATGAAAATCAACAATAATTATCACTTATTGGGAATCTGAAAGTGTAACAATGTAGTCATTTCCTAGTGCGTGCTCTCAGCAATATCCAGTTTGAATCAATATTTTTTGTTCTCACGGGTTGGAGTGATACAATATTTGAGGATATAACACTATTCTAAAATTTACCGGTCACTAATACTCAATTGGTACATGTACCTGAGGAGCTCTAAACTTCACTTTTGCTTCTTCTCATGGGGTTTACTCAGTCTTAACCGCCGTTGCTTCAACAAATATACGTAAAGATTCAACCAGAGGAATGGGTAACACACAAGCAGAACCTGTATCAAGATATTGATTTCATTATATAACTTGTAACGGGGTAAGTTAGAGCACAAAAAAGAGTTGGAAAATAATCAGATGAAACTTTCGGGCATTATAATCATAGAGCAAGAAGAGAAACCCAGTTTTCAATCAGAGAACTTTAACTCAACAAATATACACCAAAGAAGGGAACGAACTAAAACTAATAGTTGCAGATATAATCTGCCAATCTGCCATAGCAACAAATTATGAAACCGGGAACAGTTTGGTGTATGATCCAGTAAACATCGATAATGCTAAAAGTTAATCATCATAATAAGCGCACTTTAACCTATAAAACTCAAGGCGTGCAAATTATATTGTATGTTCAATAAGTTTGGTTTTGTGAACTGCATTAATGAATAATGAGAATAACTATTAACAGCAACAACAAAAGGGGTCTTGTTGGAATTTAGTCAAAAAATGCATGGCTCTTAGAGATTCTAATAGGACAATCAGTTTGATGAAATTTCACAAAACATCAAGGTAACTGGTGACTGCCAGTGATGATGAATCTATAAAGTTGAAAGTTGTCGCAGATGCAAGATGTTAGAAGACAAACATAGAAAATTATAGAAGTCAACCTTGTTGCTTTATTTTCATCCTAGATCATGAGCATCTTTCAGCCCCCAAGGAATGTTTGCTACATCAGGTTATAGTGATGGCACAGTATATATACTCGGGATGTTCCAGACGAAGAAAAAGATTCCCAGTTGGATGAGTACTGAAACTGAGCTTCCTTTTATAACAAAGGCTCCACAGAGTTTATTTCAGGTCATCGGATCTATCATTTTGGATATTGGATTCGACTAAATTGGGAGCTCATGTTAGGATTAGAATTTCTAACCTACAACATTAAGCTAACAAATGAGGGTCTGATCATAGATTCATAGCATAAGTAGTTATATTATATTGTGAACTTTACCAATGCGGAATATTCTGACTATTACCAAACCCTTGCCAAGGCAGGGCACTGCCAGATCAGCCCACCCAGTTATCATATTTAGCTTAAGTTGCAAGTTAAAGTCATACAATTAAATGTTACCGAGCGATCAATATTTCGTATCCCGAGTAAGGAAATGTTAAGACAAAAAAGAATAGCAGATTCCAAACATGGATCGAACATCAGACATACCGTGACAAAATTGTAATAACTGAAGGGGAGAAAAGCAAAGTAATCTGCATAGAGATTTTTCTTCTTTATATATGGAAGTGCTTCGTACATGAGCCACACTGCAATACACATGACATCCAGTTAAAATAACAAATTAGTCATACAATGAATATAAAATTAGCAATGAGAAGTGATAGTTTGTAACGTATAGGTATAACTATTTCATTCAATCAACTATGAATACGAAAGAGACGAATTGGAAACAATGGACTCACTTTCACCAGGAACAAGTCCAATAGGATACAGTACAATGAATGCCGTGTACCTACAACAGGGAAAGAACATATATATAATATCCGCAATGTATTACATTGGCTTCTGCTTAAGTACAATAGAAAGTGATAATGTGGAAAATAATCAAATAATGTCAAACCTGAGGTAGGTGATCCAAGATGGGCAATTACCGATGCAGTTTAAAGCATAATATGGATACCTGATTACCTGTGTAGAAGAAACGGTCACATAACCTTGGATCATTAAGAACATGAATCCAAAATGGAAATAAAACCGAAAACATATGTAACACTATATATATTAACTAGTCAAAAATGTTACAGGATCGACAAAAAAGAAGTGATAAAATAGATATAAAGTATAAACCATATTGATTGAAAAAGACTATACCATAACTGCTAAACACACAAGCACATGACGAAAAGACATTTACGACATACAATAGCAACTATCTCAATGCTCGTTGGAAAGAAAGAAATGAGCTTTGTTTACGAGAACCTCATCATGCCATACAGTTATTTCCGTTTCAATATTTGAAATGTAGTGTGTGGTTCCATTCACGCATCATCACAATAAAACTTTAACAAATAGTCACTTGGTCAGTAGCATTACAAGACAAATTTCCAAGTTTTTAGTGGGAAAACCATGAAATTTGCAGATAATTACCAAATCTTTTGGTTAGCTTAGAAGAAATCAACTCACCTCAGACAAACTCCAAGCAACAAAAGTTATGAAAACCGATGGCAACTCTTGCACCTATACAAAATGGAGGGATAAAATACGATTATAAATATATAGTATGTAATCACTTCTTGCTGGTGTGGATAAATTGAGATTTGAGTGAACATAATTCAACAACTAAGTAGAACAACGAGAATCGAATGACTTTATGGAGAACCTCATCAATTTTCCGAACAATCGTTAGCAAAACAAAAGTCCTTCCACCCCATTGCATCAAAGGAAACAACACTCCACTTGGAACAATACCTTAAATATTTCCAAACCAAAATCAGCTAAAGAAACCAAATCACATACATACATATATATATATATATATATATATATATATATATATAAAGATAGATAGATAGATAGAGTCAAATTTGACATAATTTCACTCACCTATAGCTCCATGTACAACTTCCAAAAAGGAAGAAGCTTGTAGCAAACCTTGAATCCAAAAACAGAAAAATAATAAATTATAACAAACCATATTATGTATCAATTTATGAACTGTTTACTACTAGTACACTACATGAAAAACAACAATTTACACTCAATTCGCCATCTGGGTATCCTAAAAATCCTCATTTTCTCATGAAACAAACAGAAAGAATAAACTACCAAAAAATTTAAACAAATGACTTACAGATTAGTTCTCCAGCAGAAGCATAAGCAGCATTGATGGAATTGAATGACAAAAAGTTGCTCAAAATTAAAAACAAAGAAACTGCCCTGCCACGCCCAAATAAAAACCTTACATGAGTAAACAGACAGAAAAATATATACAAGAGAGACAAAAGAGAGGATTGTTTGTTAGTTTATTTACCAACCAAAAGCCTGAAGAGAATTGTAAGTGAAGAGATAGAGCTTCGAGAGTTGAGACATTGTCAACGCCTGTGACAATGGAGTAAGTAACAAACAGCTTTTGACCAGAATCTTGCGCGCCTTATCTTTTACAACTCCGGACCCGGTCTTGTTTGTTGGGCCTCCGGCCCGGATCATTTATGAATGGGACCCGAGCCCACAAAGTTAGGTTGGTATTTTTGTTGTTGTTGATGTTCCTGACTCCTGATGGTACCACTATTTATGGTCCATGAGTCCAAGTTGTCCTCATAAATAAGTATAAGAATCGGGGAAATGGGGATGGATGTAGGTCCTCTCATCCCCATTTCCCAAACCCTTCACCATCCCTATTTTCTCATTTGGGTATGGGGAAATGGGGATCGAGGAGTTTTGGGGGAGGTATCCCCTTCCTCATCCCTTTCCATTTCCATTTCCTCATGTTTTTTCCAAAAATTTCCTTCCAAATGGAGTTAGGAAAGTGGAGATTTAGTTTCCTGAGATAAATGTCCATCCCTATTCATAAAAACACCTTTATAAAGATTTAATGGGATAATATGATTTTTTTAGTGGTATGTCTCTCCTCACACCTGCACCAGTGAGATTGTGGGTTCAAGTCATGTCCCAAAAGATAAGTGATTGAAGTATACCAAACTCTTCATGTTAGCAGCCAGGCATGCATGTTTTCTCCTTGTAGTCAGCATATATATTTAAGTTTCTAGATTGAAAATGAAATCAAGTGCTTATATAAATATTATTTAAGTTTCTAGATTGAAAATGAAATCAAGTGCTTATATAAATATACAAAATAAGATGAAGAAGACAAGTGCAATGAACCCTTCACTTTATTGGAATTAAGTTGGATTTTAATTGTAAAGAACAAGGGAAATTAACTAGTGAAGTTACTTCCTAATGTATTATGTTATGCAAATCCACCATTTAGCTTTATCTATATATGAACAAAAGCTCACGTCTCAAATCCACATATATAGCTCCATTTGGCTTCATTGTAACCTATTGAACTTTAGATATTAAATATTAATCTAGTTTTATAGATTTGGATATCTATCCTGGTTTTGATCCAATATACTAAAAGAAATCGGATGACTAACTCAACTTTTGTGTTGATATATAACTTCTGAATGAGTGCTCTTTATCACAAAACTACATAGGGCGATGATATATCTAACTCAACTTAATGATATCTCTCCTTATAAAAATGACATGCACTGCACTAGTGTTCCTTTACTTCTTTGGATAAATGTTAATTTCTTGTTTTGAAATTTGATATAATTTTTCTATGACATTAAATCAATAAACCTTAAAATCTCAAATTTTAATTTATTTTATTAAACTAGTCCATCTATTATTATGATTCATTTTATTTTATCCTTAATATTTTCTTTATTTTATAGTTTTAATTTATTTAGAATCAATAATTTACCAATAATTAGAAGAATAAAAAATTAAAAAACATGTTTAGTAATATTTATTAATCACTTATCTTTGTATAAATTTGATATAATTTTTCTAAGATATCAAATCAATAATTCTTAAAATCTTAAATTTTAATTTATTTTATTAAAATAGTCCATCGATTGTTATGATTCACTTTATTTTATCCTTAATATTTTCTTTATTTTATAGTTTTAATTTATCTAGAATCAATAATTTACCAATAATTAGAAAAATTAAAAACTAAAAAACATGTTTAATAATATTTATTAATCAATTATCTTTATATAAATTTAAAGTGAATTCATTATAAATACAAAACAAAATTTCTTATTATAAAATTATATTGTGATTTATTATTTCAAAAATAAATATTGTAATTTTTCATTGTTGATGTTGTTTTTCTTGTTATTATTTATTTTTAATATTGTATTTTTTGTTTTTATTTCTTTTTGAAAGTAAGATTATTTAGTTCATCTTGAATAAGTCTTATATTTTTTTTTATTTAAACCTCATTATACTATCGATTTTTTTATATAAAAAACTTTTTTATTTTATTTTTTAAAAGCCTCAATTTATTATGATCTTAATTTTTCAGTATTTTTTTATATATAACTTTTACTTTATTTAAGTGTCTGGTTAAAATTGATGGATCTGTCACTGTATAAGTGCATATGATTACATACGAGTGCATGCGTAGTAAAAAAAAAACATGATTACAATGATTATAGTTAAAATTTTAAAGTTGCACCATCCAACTTTATACATAGAGGATCCCATATATGATATATCTGTGGTTTTCTATCAGTGCGTACTGATATAACTTATATCAGTGTGTTACATGTTGACCAATGATTATGGAGAAGTTTTGACAAGTGCATACACTTTGAGTCAAAGTATGTAAATCTAATAGTCCACATTCAACACATTGACGAATTTATATCAGTGCGCACTGACTTGAAAATTTCTCTATGATATATTTAATGGATAAATTCAAAAAAGATAAGACCCCGTCCTGCAGCTGTTTTTTTTTTCGTTTTTGTTTTCCAAAAACGATTTCGAATTCGCGTTCGTTTAACAGTTTTTCATTTTATTTTTGAAAAACAAAAAAATTTTGAAAAACACAATTAGTGTTAAAAGTTAAAATTTTGAAAAACATCTGAAAGTTGTTTTTCGTTTTTTTTTTGTTTTCAAAAAAATTTAACAATAATTTTTTTTTTCTTTTTTTCTTTTTTTCTTTTTTCTCTTCACCAGTTCACCGTGCCATCTTCTTTCTTCCCGATCTAGTGGTCTTCTTCAGCTCGCTGGCGCCGCCGCTAATCATCTCCCTCTCGCCGCCGCCGATTTGGTCTTCTTCTTCTTCAGCTCGCCGCCTGATCTGGTCTTCTTCAGCTTGTCTTCAGCTTCTTCTTCAGCGGCGGTCTGATCGTCTTCTTCAGCTCGCTGATCTGGTCGTCTTCTTCAACGGCGGACTGGTCTTGTTCATTGGCGTCTGGTCTTCTTCTTCAGCTAGCCGGTCTGGTCGTCTTCTTCAGCTCGCCGGTCTGGTCGTCTTCTTCAACGGCGGACTGGTCTTCTTCATGGGCGACTGGTCCTTCTTCTTTAGCTCGCCAATCTGGCCTCCTTCTTCTGATTGGTTTTCGAAAATTTGATGAAAGTGAATCTGGGTATGGTGGTTTTAGCTCTGTTGTTGATTGGTTTGAGAAGATTCAGATTGGATCTTTAGTTCATATGTTCATTTTTCTATGAATTTTATTGTTGATTGGTGGTTTTGTAGGCTAGATCGGCCACACATAAAAATAATTATTAATATTTTAATTTTTTTTATTTAGTTGATACTTTTTGGATGAATTTAATATCAAACTTTGATATTTTTCGATTGATCTACCAGACGCGTTTTTAGTATTTTTATTTTTAGAATATGGTTCTCATATGTGCTACCAGACGCGTTTTTCGGATTTCAAAACTGAAACCAAAAACATTGTTTTTATTTTATTTTTCTTTTCGAAAAACAGTCAACGAAAAATGCTTACAAGGACGGACCCTAAGTGATTGAAAGTCTACTAAACTCCTCATGCTGGCAGACTGGCATGCATGTTTTCTCCTTTTAGTCAACATATATATTTAAAGGTCTGTTCTGCAGCTGTTTTTCAGAACGTTTTCGTTTTTGCTTTTTCAAAAACAATTTCGAATTCATGTTCATTAACCGTTTTTTATGTTGTTACCTAAAAACAAAAACAAAATGGAAAACAAAATCAATGTTAAAAGTGAAAATTTTGAAAAACAAATTTTAGATGTTTTCCATTTTATTTTTAACTTTTTTTTTAACTTTTTCTCTTCTTCTTCTTCGACTCTCCATCTTTGTTCTTCTTCTTCCTCTTCTTCTTCTTCTTCGATCTGCTCCTCCGGCCTTGGTGCCACCTGTGAGTAGTGGAATTATAGGAAAAATAAGCTAAGATGAATCTGAAAGTAGCTGGAGAGTACAAAGGGTTTGGCGATTTGGAGTTTGGATTGAGGGTTTTTGTGGAGCAACTGAAGTCAAATGGATTCAGGATTCATGGCCATAAGAGTTGATGATTATGAGATTGTTGTTGTTGCTCCAACAAAGACACCTCCCAAGGAAACTTCCAAATCTTTCGCTCACAAGATGTTTTCTTGTTTCGCTTGCAATAATTGATCAATGCCCAACATGAGATTTCTTTCTAAATAACTCAGATTCATTCATTGTAAAATTTTCCAGATGAAGTTAACTTGAATTTAGATTTCCAATCACGGGTATTTGAAAATTGCTGATTATAAATGTTACTTGGAGGTTGAAAAAAAAAAAGTCAAGGAGTGAAAGCTTCGACGATTATGTGCAGCAGATTGATGCTATTGAGAATCAAGTCACACATTCTGAAGCTGTTATTTCCATGCTTGATCAATATGTTTCTTTGTTTGAATCTAAAATGCAATCTCTCTATCAATATCCACCTATCTGAATTTAGGTTTTTCTTTTTCTGTTTCAAATGGATTGATTTTGATAAATTTTATTAATTTCTCTGTTGAATTGTTTTATGGATATGTGTTGTGATTTGTGAATCATAATTTGCTTTTGTCAAAAAAAAATTATAATAAATATCTTTCAGATGAATTTACCTGGCAAATTTTGATATTTTTATTATTTAATGACAATTTTTTATATTTTGGATCAATTTAGTGTCAAATTTTGATATTTTTTGGTTCACCTACAGGACGCGGTTTTTGTGTTTTTATATTTAGAATATAGCTTTTGGTATATTCTATCAGACACATTTTTAGATTTCGAAACTGAAATTAAAAACATTATTTTCATTTTTTTTTTTTTTTTGAAAAACAGCAGCTGAAAAACGCTTGCATGACGGCCCCTAATTTGGAAGAAACCCATATATGTTCCTCCAAGATGGAAGGTCCGTTATTTTTTAACGGTACATATTGTTTGATGGATGGTGGAGATCGGATATCCTCCGTCTAGTATCATATATAATTAATGATTATTTTATCATATGATTAAGAAAAATACGTTTTGACCCATTAACTGTAAATTTCTAATGGTATACCACTAACCGCAAGAGATATTTGTGAAATTTTGAACAAAAGTTGTATATTCATACAATTAGATCTAATGTCAGGGGATGTTTGTGCAATTAGCCCATTATTAAACTAACGACAGTCTCACGAGTAGCGGTTTAGTTCGGGTTTGCACTTTTGTTCAAGATCGAACCGAACCTAAGTTACTAAGTTGAAAATGAAATCAAATGCTTATATAAATATACAAAATAAGATGAAGAAGACAAATGCAATGAACCCTTCACTTTATTGGAATTAAGTTGGATTTTAATCGCAAAGAATAAGGGAAATTAACTAGTGAAGTTACTTTATAATGTATTATGTTATGTAAATCCACCATTTAGCTTTATCTATATATGAACAAAAACTCATGTCTCAAATCCATTTATATATATATATATATCTCCATTTGGCTTCATTGTAACCTATTGAACTTTAGAGATTAAATATTCTAGTTTTATAGATTTGGATATCTATCTTGGATTTGATCCAATATACTAAAAGAAATCAGATGACTAACTCAACTTTTGTGTTGATATATCACCTTTAAATGAATGCTTTTTACCATAAAACTATATTGGTGTGGATGATATATCTAACTTGACTTAATGATATCTCTCTTTACAAGATGACTGCACTGCATAGTATTCTTTTACTTTTTTAGATAAATGTTAATCACTTCTCTTGAAATTTCATATAATTTTTCTTTAATCAATTAAAAAAGGAAGTGAACTTAAAAAAGGGACATGACTCAAATTCAAAATATATTTTTATGATAAATTTAATAAATTGAGAGGAAGAATTTTAACTTTTGTTTGAGATGGATTTGTAACTTCTCAATATATATAAGCTTTTAAAAGAAAAACCAATTGAAATTTTCCATGATTTGTTTTTTTGTTGGTTTCTTGGCCTCTCAAAAGGATTGGATGGTCTCAAATCTCAATATAATTCTTATAATGGAGCTTGTTTTAATTGGATTTGGTGGGTTGGACCCAGCAATATGATTGATATGCTTCAGAGTTGCATCTATCAACATCATGATTCATCAAATGATAGTGTCCATTCATTTTTCTTCAATCTTTTCTCTCATATATAATATTAAACTATATATATACACACACTGTTTGTGTTGCTTTCTCGATCAGCTAAAAATAATGAAACAAAAGGTCATATAATTCAATTAATCAATTGAATTGTATTGGATTTGGGTGGGTTACCACTAAGCTCTACTATCTATTTCCAGGAAAATTAATATCATATGCAACTGGGACCATATTTTTATTTTTTTTGTTTTAAAAAAAGTAGATTTTCCGCAGAATATCATCTAATCTTATGCTTTTAGCCTTTTACAATTCACTTTTACAAATTTAATGAGAAATTAAATATTTTTTTAAGAGAAGTTTTTTTTTTAATTTTTTTTTAGACAATTTATGAAAAAGTATTGGAATTTTAAGATGGGTTTGAATCTGTCTGTATTTCTGTCAAATCTGAAAGGGAGGGCAATTTGCTTGTAAGATTCTTACCTTCTTTATAATCTTTTCTTTTTCTGGAAGATTCTTACATTCAATAATCACTGAATATATACAAGCTCTGCTGGCAAGAACTGCTTTTCTTAAAAAAAAATGACATTTATGTATCAATAAGTGATCCCCATATATATATATATATATATATATATAAATTTTTCTACTATTGTCAGTTCGTCATGATATAAAATATATAATGACGAAGAATATAATCCATTAGATTTTTATACTTTTACTTAAAGTATATGCATTTGTCAAAACTTCTTCATAATTTGTGGTATACATTCTTCGTCTTAATATATTTTATATCAGGACGAACTGACAGCAGAAAGACTATATATATATACAGAAATTTTCAAGTCAATACGTACTAATATAACTTCATTAGTGCATTGGATATGGACCATTAGTGCGTTGGATGTCGATCCACATACAACTCACTGATATAAGTTATATCAGTGCGCACCAATAAGAAAATGACTATATATATTCTATGAAGAAAGAATGAAGAATAATTCAAATTCTGTACAGAAAACAGTAGAAGATAAAAAGCTTGAAAGGTTGTATTATACATATTGATAGTACACATCTATCCATATATGAAGATCCCAAATCTCCTAAGAGAGGAGATTCATCAAGGTTCTTCCTCTCTTTCCCTCTCTGAAAAAGCAAAAAACACACCCCAAAAAAAAAAAAAAGCAAAAAACACTGCACATAAATGGGATGATTACAATGATAATATGCCTCGGGACACTTATGGAGAACTATGTCAGAAAGCTTCATAGAAAAGACCCATAATAGTGTTACGGGTTAGAGCTAGAGCTAGAGCTTCCTTAGAGTTACTATTATTGCATATTATAGATTTTTTTATATATTAACAAAATTAAATAAATTAAATTTTAACTAATTTGCCAGTTAAATTTGCCTTTCCAATACCATACTCATCAATTTGAGGGAGAATCATGTTCTTACACTCTTCGAATTCATCCATTTTCCATAGCGAGTCATCCCAGAAACAATCTTCCCAGAACTGAGAAGGAATTGGAGGACATACGGGTTTGATCATCATGTTTTTCTCTTCGGAGAGATCGATATCTTTCCATATATCATCCATTGAATAGAAACCCTTTTCATCATACCCTTCAAGTCCCTGATGATTATCATCAAGGTTGCTTCCAGGAAAAGCAATCACAGAAGCAGCAGCAGCATGATCATCAGAAGACCCACCAGTGTCGTAGAAGCTCCTCGTTCCAGTCTTGCAGAAGTGAAAAGAATCCCATGTAGTCACAGTCGATGATGACGATTCAGAATTCGAAGGAGAATTATTAACACCCTTCTTCCTCTCCTGAGCCTTCTTCCTCATATGAGTCCTCCAGTAATTCTTGATCTCATTATCAGTCCTCCCCGGTAGCTTCCGAGCAATTCTTGACCACCTAATTACCATCATCATATAAATCAAAAACACACCCAATTCACATAAAGTCTTGAAAAGTCTTACAACTTTGAAAGAGTTATATATGTATATATATATATATATATCAATCTGCATAATATAGATACACGTATGTGTGTTGTATGTGATCATCAAACCTGTTGCCCCATTTGTTGTGGAGTTCCAGGACGAGACGCTCTTCCTGAGAGGTCATCTTTCCGCGTTTGAGACCAGGATGCAGGTAATTAACCCAACGTAACCTGCAACTTTTTCCTGTTCTGTTCAAACCTATATGACAACAAGAAAATTATAGCAAATATGTGGTTAAAAAGTTTTGCCTCCGGAGGAAATCGTCCGATCTCCAAACAATCCTACCTATTTTTTTTTTTTTTTTTTGTCTCCCTCCACCGTCAAACCTGAAACATTGGCTATAAAATCCCATCGACGATCTCCAAACAAGTGCACAAAGTTGATCAGAAGAATGTCCTCTTGCTCTGTCCATGGACCCTTTCTGATTTCTTGATCTTCTTGAACCATTTTCATCATTTTGATGATTTCCTGATTTCTGATTTCTGATTTCTGCTTTCTGCTTTCTCTGTCTCCAATCAATCAATTCTTCTTTTTTCTTTGTGGGAAATGATCTCAAACTTTTTACTGCTGCGAAGAGATCTAGTTGTACACTACTGGTATTTATACAATACAGGTTTGGATATTGGGAATGTGTTGTGTGATTATAATATGATGAGTTTGAATCTTCACCGTACATGTGGTGCGCGCGTGATTGCTCTTGTTGTTATTGTTGTAGTTGTTTTGATAGCCACCATATGTGCATCTTGATGTCAGCCATTATAACGAAAATAATCAGACCAAGTGATCGATTCTGTTGATTTTTTTACTTATCAGAATAAAAATAAATAAAAATGAGAAAAAAAAAAGAGTGATATGTTGATGTAACTTTCACTTTGAGTTCTCCTTTGCCACAAGAATATATCAACAATTCATCATTATATTATCTACCAAATCAAGCATCTAACCAAAACAAGTATTCAATTCAGAGAACTGAAATATTATTATTGGACTCTTATTCGTAAAATTCGTAGAACTTTTAGAGTTAATTAATGGTATTTAAACATAGTTTCATATTCTGAAATCAATATATTATTTATCAAATCATACATCTAACCAAAACAAGTATTTCGAGAACTTAAACTAAAACTATTATTGGACTGTTATTCGTAAAATTCATACAACTTTTAGAATTAATGGTATTTAAACATAGTTTCAGAGTCTATTATTAGATCGATAGGTATTTGTTTACAAATCTTATTAATTTCAAATAAAGGACTAGTTAAAACTCTTTAACTACAAGTGTACGTTTATTGCAAATGAACTTTTTAACCATTTTAATGGTGTTGTTTGTTGATATAAGACAGATGTAGAGATCAAGGGTAATCACCAACTCTAATATGAAAGTAGAAATTTGTTCATATAATATATGAGTACACCAATGAAGTTCTAAGAGAAAGATTGGGTTTTTTTTTTATTAAATATGATGCAATTGGAAGTGGGAAAATAATAAAATATAAAGTAGACTCTAAAAAAAGACCAACAAGAGGATTGATTGGATCAAGAGGAATAAGTTTTTTTTGTTTTTAAATGGAAGTTGCTAGATCTTCTTCCTCTTTCGTTCTTCCATCCACTTTGATCAAGAAATGATCATGGCAAGTGTCCCTTGACTTTAGCAAAGGATGGAGATCATGCATAAGCTAAGTGGTAAAAAGGAAAAGAGAAGAAAAAAAAAAGCACAAGAAGACAAAACATGAAAAGCAGGGGTGGTTGTGATCTGGTTCGTATAAGTGACCTTTCCTCTCTAGCTAGTAACAATGAAAATGGAATTCTTTCAACAACAAAAAAAACAATGAAAATGGAATGATCAGATATTTCGATTATTCTTCAGGTCAGGATTCTTCTGGCTTTCTAGCTATGTGACGTTATAGAGCGAAACAAAACATTCGATATTGATTTGTCACCAAATCAGTTTTACAATGTTACAAAAGAACAGTTCTGAAGACAAAAAAAAAAAAATTAAGACGTCCTGAGTTGTGACCAGAGAAGAACCCTGAAATATTATTCAAGAAATTTATTCTTAATTATAGGCTAAGAAGAAGATGATGAGCTACTTTGTTCATGCTACTGAAAATAGGTTTTGCAGTTTAGTCTAGGGGGTGTGGGCTATATTAGGAACTCCACAGACAATGGGACACTAAACACAAATTAAAAATGGACTGTTTAAGGGTAAGTCGGAATCTGCCGAGATCAAACACTACATGTGTGGTTCGAATATCCACTCTTACAATATTGGAAAAAAAAATACACCCCACACGTTCACACTATAGCAGAAAGAATCTATGTGGTTTTGTTGATGCAGTAAGAATCCTTGGATTGGAATAAAAAAATCGGTGTCATTTCAGCCCGATCTCATTTTCTGTATCAAGATTTGAGTTGCAATATTGCTGTAGAAAGATATGATATAGCTTTTTGAATTTTCCTGAAGTTGAAGGAAACCTGTGTTTAAGTACACTCCACTCAAAAAGAAATTCACTTTAAAGAACCCATTTATGAAACTCTGCAGTTAAAGTCCCACAATAAATAATATGTTATTTTTATTCTGTCAAAGTTCTTTCTCACTTTCTGTAGATTAATCAATCTCCAAGCTCCAGCTATGATTCAAGATTCTGCTTCAATTGTTACTATCAAGTATTAATCGAGTAATGTTACAAGAGAGACCAAAACTTGCATACAATAAAGCTTTATATTCGTCCCGAATTAAGCTTGATACTCTTGGCACGCTATTAATTGAGGATGAAAATTAAAGGGGATCAACTTTTAATGGAAACAGAATAAAAAAAGGGAACTTAATTCCTAGGTTAGAGGTCCAATAGAAATTTAACGATTTGTGTGTTGATACCCACAAAACTTGATTCCCGACAATTTTTAATAAACACAATAATCACAAATAAGAAATTAAGTTCTCATTTCTTCATTGAGATTCCTATTAGTAAACACGTCCATAGATCCCCATAGATCCCTAAGTTCACATACCAAGTCCAAGTATAGAATATTGACCTAGCAAACTTTTCCCTAATCCACTCTTCCTAGATTTATGGTGTGTTTGGTATGACCAGATCTTTTTACAGTAGAGCTTTACAAAAAAATTATATGTTATTTGGTATTCGATTAAAAAAGTGATTTTAAGTTAGTAGATTGTTTAACGGTGTATCTTCAAAAGAGTTTTTGGTTGTGATTAATAACAAATAAGGGCATAAACAAAGTAATCGTAAATTATGACTTCAATGAAATAAAAAAGATTAGGCAAAGTAATTGTAGAAGAATTTCTTTGATATTCACAAAAAAAAAACAAATTCAACTAGATATTTATAGATAATCAAAAGCAACAACAATTGGTATAAACAAAAAAAAAATTCACATATAAATGAGTTAAAAGAAAAAATTACAGATACATGAGTTTAAAAAAATCACAAGTATTTGAGTTAAAAAAAAAAAATCACAGTTACAGGAGTTAATAAAAACACAGATATATAATAAATGCATCAATATCCTTCTACAATTGTTATAAATTAAAAAAATACTATATAATGTCGGATAAGTATTTAAATAAAATAGGGTTTTGTAATGGAATGGATATATAATAAAATATTTAAAATTGACATTGCATCTATATTTCTTTTTTGTATTTCTCTCTTTTCTTTTCTTTTTTTAAGATTCAAAAAACTCTATATGAAATTTTCCAAACAAAAAAAAACCTAAAAACGACTTCTAACATTAAAAAAAGGCTTTTGGCCCTTGCAATAACTATATCAAATATATACTTATGGGTCGTTTGTTTTTTCCACTTAAAACGTAATGGGTTTGAATTGAACACATTAAGGGGTCGTTTGTTTTTTCCACTTAAAATTTAATAGGTCTGAATCATAATTATTAAGTTGTTTTGTTTGTTTTTTTAAGTGGTCAAACAACTTAAAAATACCAAAAAATAACGTAAAATAAAAAGTAAAAAATCCTGACTTTTCACTTAATTGCAAATCACTAAATTGCATTAAATACAATCCAAAATCTTTTCTTCCGATACTATCCCTCATATATAACATATGTCTAATTTTATCATAATTATATATGGTACATAAATCTTTATTTTAATAAATTATTTATTTTAAATAGTTTTAAAAATAAAAAGAACCCTAATCACTTCTCATATTGGTTTTTAATATAAATATTTTATTATGATATTGAGTTGATATGTTTATATATTATTTTTTTAGAGTGTTTTGTACGGGTTTTCTTGCTGCCCCTTTTATTTATTTATCTTTAAAAAATCTTTTCTTTTCGTAGTAAAAATGAAATTTATTTGTAATCGAAGAAGAAGATCATGATCATATGTGTTCATTTATAATTATTATTTTTGGATTGTTTTTATTTCATATTATATGTATAATTGTTTAACATGCGTATAAATGTAAAATTATTTAGTTTCAGGCAATTTTACTTTTAAAAAACAAACGTGTTGACAATACATTCAGATGTAAGGAAAAAAAACATGTCATTTAAGTTCATATTTCAGTCCCTATTCAGTTTTCAGAAAAATTCAGGACTATTCAATTTTCAGACAAAAACAAACGACCCCTAAGTTGTTAAGTTTTTTTTAAGTGATCAAACAACTTAAAAATATAAAAAATAAATAAGTAAGAAACCATGACTTTTAACTTAATTCCAAATCACTGTATTACTAAAGAAGATATATTTCCAAATTTATCTTAATTTGATATGGTGTAGAGATATTTCTTTTAACATATTTCTTATTTTAAATGGCTTCTAGAAAGAAAGAAAAAACTCTAATCACTTCTCATAGAGATCGGTATATATAATTCAAGAACCTATTTCAAAAAAAAAAGCAATAACCTCTTTTTTTTCCGGTGCATATGAACCAAGAAATAAAAAAAAATGATTCCTCAATTATATATTTATATATGGTGGAAACATAAACAACATGCAAAATAACTTGAACTTGTTTTTACAATAAATAGAACTTGAACTTTGTTTGCTGAACATGCAAAATTATATTCTTTGATGAATTTTTTATTTTGTTAAATTGAACTTTGTTTGTAGAAGAACATGCATGTTAAATTACTTTTTTAAATTAGTATGGGTATAAATGAAAAATTACTTGTCTTCAGATTGTTTATTCTTTTAAAACAAACATACCATTTACGTTCAGATTTCAGTCCATATTCAATCTTCAGAAAAATTCAAGACTCTTCGGCTTTCAAAAAAAAAAAAACGAACCCTTAATTACTTTGGCATGGATATTCTCCCTCTTAGGTCAAGTGGATACAATAACTCAAAACTAAAAAGACTAAATTATTAGGTGATATTTACATCATCATCATTATCTCTTATAAACCTAAAATTAATTTCAAGATCACAAAAGGAATTTTAATTTGAACATCCAAAACCAATGAAACGAAAAGAACATGACCAAAGCCAAAGGAAAATTACACATAATGGAATGAAATATGCCTTCAGTGTTTCACATGTATCTGCACATCTCTTGCTTCTGATTCGGCATATATGAATTAATAGTTTAATTGACATGGTTTGTATATTGTAAAAACCAAGGTAGATGGAATTTTGAAAAGCTAATTAATTATAAATTTTAATGGAATGCAGACGTGTCCTTATTATATATTGCATCCAGAGAAATCGATTATGGATCCACCATCCATTCATTCTTCTCATGTTTCAAGTAATTTACAGGACCACAAATATATAAATATATTTATATATACTAAATTTCTCCGTCGTTGCTTCTTATTAGCTTTCAATACTAAAATTCTTCCCTTTCATTTTCATTTTGATTTGATTGACAACTTGCACAACAAAACACTAAAAAACAAATGACAAAGGAGATCAGAGAGATATTTAAAAGTTGAATATGGCATCATATAATGCCTCTGCAGTGATCAAAGTCTAACAACATTTTTTCTTTTTATATGTGTGTGTGGTTGTGATGTTAGCACTGTATCCAGCATGCAAAAAAACAAAAAACGAAAAAGTATTGTGTTGCTTGGAGGAATTTTCAATGAGGAAAAAATGGTGGTTTCCTTTCTTTTAAGGGCTTTATAATTTTGTTGTAGTGGAGATGGAGTGAAGATAAAAAGAGAGAGTTGCCAAAAAGATGAACCAGTGTGACGTGGACACCACCATTTATGTCCTCCCCACTCACACCTCTCTCTTTCTGTTTACATTTCAACTCTCTCTCTGTGTGATATAATCATATAATATAAATGGTCCCATGAAATGAATATCAATATATTTACTCATAAATTTGGCCCAAATGTTCAAATTTTGAGACTGTTCAGTTTTCTTTACATCTGTTTACGCACGATTGGTTATTCATAGTTGAACGTAAAATTTGTAAAATAAAATATATAAAGTTATTCGAAACAAGTACTTTCATTCTTTGAGTTTTTCCTAAACCTCTTTATGATTTTAATTATTACTATGCTTGGAGGAGGAATGTCTCTGTGGGATGATTGATCAAATGAAATCTGATGTTTTCTTTCTAGAAATATAATTAGTGGGAGGGGTGCGTGGTGATAAGATTGATTAAGTGAAATGATAATGTTATTTATTTCAAGTCATATCACTCGTACTACAACATTAATGTTACTTGCTTTTTGTATTTTTTATTTTTATGGGGGGCAAATAGAATTAACATTACGATAACTAATTAATTATTTAATTAATTTAACTGTGTATCGCATTATATTGGCTGTGTTGATGATGATGCTACGGTTTTGCACTAAATTAGTTAAATACTGATTAATTAATTAGTTGTGGCGAGGAGAAGGTAAGAGAAGAAGAGAAGCTTTGTCTGACCATGAATGGGGTTAAAAGGTGTCCCCATTGTTTGGGATGGTGGGAGGAGCTAGCTATAGATAATAGATGGCTTATCATCATAAAACAAGATTTGTTGCTAATTATGATTGATTGATTAAACTTGATGTTATAATCATAATTACGTTTACTTACTAATAATAGTAACCAAAATATGATATTCTTATGATCGGTTTCTACGTAATAACAGATTAATTAAGTTTTATATAGTTTTTCTCTTTTCGGGACGAATTTATTTATTTTATATCAGTTTCACAATTATCGACCATCAGATTCACATACTTTAGTTTAGTTAAAGTCTTGTTAAACTTAATCAGTGACTCATAAATCTCGTTATAAACTTAAAAGTTCAGTTCGATACTGATAAAAGAAAAACTATATATATATATATATATAAAATTACATAATTCACTCTATAAAATTACATAGTAATCAATATGATTAATTACTTTCAGGAAAATATGTAAGTCACTCTATAACATTATAATGCAAGTCACTTAATAACGTTACAAAACCTATTCTATAAAATCACAGAATCAATAATTATTATATAGATCTATAAGCTGAAAAGGTTATTGGCCAAGAGAGTTTTTTCTACTGTTATTTTTATGTGGGGATTTAAAGGAAAGGAGATATGCTTCTTCTTTTTTTTTGTGTCTTTCTTTTGTGGTAGGTGACACTTCTGATCAGTCAAATACTAATCATAATCAATTTGGAATGATTTTATAAGAAAGAGCAACATGAGAGCGTCACTTCCCACTTTTATTATTGGCTTTTTATTCATTATTCCAAGATAATATAAAAATAATTTAAAGAAAGATCGAAATAAATAAATAAATTTGAATAATTTCTCTATTGACTAATGATTGGAGTAACAGTAGGGATCAAGTGATTTTCTTGGATCCCCTAAGTTGAGCTGATCGAGCTATCATCATCAGAATTTGAAAGTAGAATTTAGCATCAGTTTTTTATTCAGAAGATACCCGGGTATTTGATATTCTTAATGCAGGTTAAAATCCGGGTATTTGATACCCGGACGGTTGAATACTTGAAGACTTGAGTGTCAATAAATCAGGTATAAGTCTGATATGGATAGTAAATGTAAACTCAGGGCCTTGGTCTGGTCTGGGTAGGTTTTTTATCATCCCTAAATTATACTTAATATTTTTATTGACCAAAAAATAATAATAATGATTTATATATATATATATATATATATATTATCAACTCAAATTTAAGATATTGTGATATTTAATGAAGAATGTTTATATCCAGTCACATTGAACAGTTGTAAATTGACAGTCATAAATTAATAAAAATTGAAACCCAAAAGACTGAAAAGTTTCTCATTTAGATTTCCTTGTTTGTGACTTGAAATTATTTATGAGTTCCCCTCAAATTATTAGAAATAATCAAATCCTCAAAATAAAACTAACGATAGAATATTCTTTTTTTGATTGATTTTTTTTATAAATAAAAAAATCTAACTACCAAACAGGGTTGGGTTCTAGTGTTCTCCAAGGATTGGTCAGGTCTAGGGGCGGGGCTAGAGATTTAGTTCAACAGGAGTTTGGATATAACATATTAATATTTTAAAATGTAAAATAAAATAACAATAATAATAATAAAAATAATTTATTTATTTTTTTAACTTGAGGGAGACAATATGTGTACTTGAGGTCTCATCATTTGTTTAGTTGTGTGGTTAATATGATTTTTTTTTATATAAATTTTATCACCTGAAAAAATTTATGTACAATAAAAACAATTCGCACCTAATAAAAAATGTTCTATTTTAAAATCATACATAATGGCTTCTACATGTGCAAATTGAAAATCATCCATTCACTAATCTTCTATTTTATAATGTAGTCGATATTATTTTTATTTTTCCATAATAACAAAAAAATGATATTTAAACTAAAACATGCTACACAAATTTTTTTTTAAAATAATTTACGGTATATTTCATTGAAAAATGGTGATTTAGTTGTGAAAGTCATATCATTAATAGCAAAAAAAAAAACACTCGACATGATTACGATTGTGAAAGTTGATTGATAAACTTATCCTTAAATATTGCGGGCTTTAGGCTTGAGTTGTAATTATTTATTAACAAATTTAGATCCAATTAATGATAATTATTTGTTTAAATAAATTTAGATACAATCAATGATCATAAGAGTTATTTAAATAGGCTTAAATTAAAATTATAAATCGATTAAAAAAATTTAAAAATTCATTTTGGCCTAGCACCCCCGCTGGATATGAATTGCCTCCATCCTTGAATCGAATCTTACTGTAATTAAACAATATATTAAGAGATCTTACTCTCATAACATCATATATATATATATATATATATATATATATATAGGGCTCAAAAAATAAATAACACTTTTTGGATGTGGTATTTTAACAATGTCACTGTTTTAATAATTTATGTTTCAAAGGCACCTATTATGGTGAACGGATAAAAATACCCACAATAGTTGTTTCACATCAGATTTCTTTCATTCAGTTTACAGTGACAAAGTTGTGAAGTAGAGAGAGAAAGTCTAGTTGAAACTCAGGCAATCACTCAAATAGTGATGGACTGGCGCTACGTAGACGCATTCGGGGGTCGAGCTCGGGCCGTCATGAAAAAGCTCGAAGCCTTCATGCAAAAACTCGGAGCCATTTTTAAAAAAGCTCGGAGCTTTTTTAAAATAGCTCGAAAGAAAGTTAAAAAAGCTTGAAAGAAAGTTAAAAAAGATCGAAGACCTTTCTTTCGAGCTTTTTTAAAAAGACTCGAAAACATTTCTAAAAAAGCTAAGAGCCATTTTTAAAAAAGCTCGGAGCCTTTTTAAAAAAGTTGGAGCCTTTTTAAAATAGCTCGAAAGAAAGTTAAAAAGCTCGAAAGAAAGTTAAAAAAGCTCGAAGACCTTTCTTTCGAGCTTTTTTAAAAAGGCTTCGAGCTTTTTTAAAAAAACTCGGAGCCATTTTTAAAAAAGCTCGTAGCCATTTTTTAAAAAAACTCGAAAATATTTCTAAAAAAGCTATGAGCCATTTTTAAAATAGCTCGAAAGAAAGTTAAAAAAACTCGAAGACCTTTCTTTCGAGCTTTTTAAAAAGGCTCCGAGCTTTTTAAAAAAGCTCGCAGACCTTTTAAAAAAAGCTCCGAGCCTTTTTAAAAAAGCTCGAAAGAAAAACCTTCGAGCTTTTTTAACGTTCTTTCGAGCTTTTTACTAAAGGCTCCGAGCTTTTTTTAAAAAGTTCGGAGCCTTTAGAAAATACTCGGAGACTTTAGAAAAAGCTCGGAGATTCAAACTTCACAAAACGACATTCATGTTTACAAAAGGAACGGTTAAAGTGTTAAGACTCATACTCAGAAATGACTCATAATCAGAAATACTGGATAAAAAAGAAGTATTTCAGAAATATGTTATCTTGTTGTGCTTAAGGATGTCAAGAAGTTTATTTTCAGACAAATTTATTGTAGAGAGAGAAACAGACGAATTCAGTGTTCTAAGTATGGAGATGAAAGTACAAAGACAATAGAAAAATGATTATTTAAGAGCAATTTTGGTCGTTCACCATAATAAGTGCATTTTAAACATAACTTATTAAAGCAGTGACGTCGGTGTAAATCATGTCCAAAAAAGTGACATTTCTTACTATTCTCACTATATATATATATATATATATATATATATATATAATTATCATATATGCTTGTAAAACGCGGGATGGTGGAAATCCTTAGGACTCAACTTCCAACCATTTATGCGATGGGAGAGGTGCACACCGCTCTAGTGCTATGAAGGGATGTGTTTTTTCTGATTATGAGTTTGGGAAAGCAATAAATGTCTTTTCATATAAATTAAAGAAGTATATTAATTAATTAAAATAATGGCCGGCCACCTTGTTGATAAGCTTACGCAAGAAAGAATGAAATAGAATTGTAAGTGGGATATATATAGTCTTTATTGTATTTGGTTTTGATATAAAATATATCATGATGAAAAATATGGACCATAGGTTATGGAGAAGTTTTCACAAATGCATACACTTTAAGTTTAGTATGTAAATCTAATGGTCAACATTCCCCGTTCTGATATATTTTATATCAGGATGAATTGACAATAGAAGAATATATATCAGTTATTTTCTCCTTAGTACGTACTAATATAACTTATATTAGTGCGTTGCATGTGGATCACTGATTATGGAGAAGTTTTGACAAGTGCATATGAGTCAAAATATGTAAATCTAATGGTTCACATTCAACGCACTGATGAAGTTATATCGGTGCGTACTGACCTAAAAATTTATATATATATATATATATATATATATATATATATCAACTCTCTCATGGCTTCTATCTTAATTGGCACACGTTTCATGTAAGTCATACACGACCCATCATCTTCATCATATCTTTTTGAACCATTTTCAATTCAAAATTAGACAAAATCAGAGAATGAGAGGTCAGGATCATGTGAGAAAAACTTGGGTGTGCAACAGGATGCACATGTATCAACCGTTGTCATTACTGACACATAGCAGAAATTTAGCACATAGTAGAATCATAATAGGAGATGCACGGGGGTAGCAAAATTATTTTCTCTGGGATCTAAAATCCGCTATGATTTGTTAAGCGTCCCTTTTGCTCCGATGTCCATCACTTAGTAGATTTTATTTTTCCCTTTTTTGTATGTACTCAATAAAATTTAGTATAAGAAAAAATATTGACTATGATAATCACATTTTTTATTTTTTATTTCCTCTAAAATGATTTTTTTTTTATTTGCGTATCTTTATTTTAATGTGGAACAGGACTGAAAACAACTAAATCAATGCTATTGAAAATAGACAAATGAGAATACGAGATAAGCCAATACACGTTTCAGTGCAAAGATCATAATTTTCGAACACTTGATGATTATATATATGTTACTCTCCAATGTACGTAATTGCATATCCTATGGTCTTTCCACATTTGGCTTATTTCTTTACCACAAATTCACTGAAAAAGTTTGGAGGGGAACCTCCACCCTATTAGTGGAGTGACGAAGATAGACTTATCCGATAAAATCAATCATAATTTGAACCCAACTGGACAAATCAATCATAGTTTGGGAGGGGGGAGGGGGGGGGATAAAACTATTTATTCCAAGATTTTATTTAGGGGCCACTCTAGTTTCTTAAATTATTAGTTTTTGAAAGTTTTACCAAATATCTATCCGGGACGAAGCTAGGATTTTAGTTAGTTTCAATGGTTGTTTTGCGGTTTAGGTTAAATTTTATTCATCCATAGATACCGAGTGTTTAGGTGTTATAATATATGTTGAGGAAATAATAGCAAGAAAATGAAATTATCTACTACAGTTTTACGGATGTTTATTGTATAATATATGTTGAGGAAGTAATAGCAAGAAATTGAAATTATCTACAACAGTCTTATAGATGTTTATGGTATAATATATGTTGAGGAAGTAATAGCAAGAAATTGAAATTTTCTACTACAATTTTATAGCTTGTTTTGCGGTTGAGCTTAAATTTCATTCACCTTTATATACCGAGTTTTTAGGTGTTACAATATATGTTGAGGAAGTAATAACAAGAAATTGAAATTATAACACCTAAAAACCCGGTATTTAAGGGTGAATGAAATTTAAACTAAACCGCAAAACAACCATTATAGATTCACCTTTATATACTGAGTTTTTAGGTGTTACAATATATGTTGAGGAAGTAATAGCAAGAAATTGAAATTATAACACCTAAAAACCCGGTATATAAGGGTGAATGAAATTTAAACTAAACCGCAAAACAACCATTATAGATGTTTTTTTTACCTTCTCTTGTATTTTTATTCCTGGTAAAAAATATATCACTAAAGAGAAATATATCATTAAAGAGAGGCCAAAAAAGAATCTTTTGTGTCGAATCCCGCATAATCTCGAATGTTATCAATTTCGATACATAGACCAAATGATACAATGCAAGCAAAAGTTCCTAGATTTATGGGGATATAGAACATCATATAAGTTATCATGCTCGTATATCCACCATTTGAGTCTCCAACAATTATTCCAATTATTATATATCCGATTTGACCTATAGACGAATATGTAAGCATATGTTTCGTGCTTGTTTGAGTAATAGCAATGAGATTCCCTGATATCATGCTAAGAATAGCTAGGATTTCTAAAAGAAGATGAGATTCCCCAATATCATGCTAAGAATAGCTAGGATTTCTAGAAGAGAATGTCATTTGCTTGATGAGAAATAAAAAGGAGTATCGAAAATTCGAGTGACTGAAGCTGAAGCCGCTACTTTCAAAGTAGGCAACGACCAGAGTGGAGAGAGTCAAAGTCGAAAAGAGGATTTCTCACTTTTTTCTCTCATTCAAAACCATACATGAGACTTTCATCTCGCACGACTCATAAGTGATAAAAGTAAAGAAGAACTCATTTTCTTTTCTTTTTTTGCAAATAAGATTTTCCAAAAAATAAAATTTTAAAGTTAACAAAAAATATATATTAAATATCCAAATTTAATTTTCATTAAAAAATCAAATGTAATATATAAATGTAATGGTAAAAAAATAAACTACAATTAACAATAAAAAAATAAATATTATTTAATAAAAATATTCAAAATGCCGTTATACCATTGATACCGTCAAATATAATATATATATATATATATATATATATATATATATGAAATATAACAAGAACTATTATAGTAGGATTATTGGGTTTGGGACCTGTCAAGATCAAACAATACATGTGCGGTCCAGATATCTACTTCCATAAAAAATGCGTATGGTGAGATTTAAACCCATTACCACTAATGTGGAAGGAAGGTACACTACCACATATATTAAGAAGTGATGTTTGCCACTTAACAATTATTCACTTGTTTTTCTTATAATTTAAATTTATTATTACACTTATCAGGCAAAATTAACTTTTAATAGCCAACAAATTTAAATAAATTATTGAAATAAAAAAATTTATATATATATATATATATAATTTTATTAGTGATGGAAGAAATAAATAAAATCAGTTGGGATAGGGTAATAAATAAAACTAACTAAAACTTATTTTTAAGGAATGTATGAAATAATTGTATTTAAGCCTCTCACACCCACATCATGAGGTTGTGGGTTCGAGTCTCTTTTTCATCTCAAAACCCCGAAGTATCGTAATACTTCAAAAAAATCGTGGGAGGGGTTATAATTGTATGCATTGTATATATCATTTTATTATACACACAACTGTTAAAGCATTGAAGTAAAAACAATTTGTAACTATCGCTTTTAAACAGGCCCAAGGTTATTTTTTGGTTTCACCATTATATACGCTGCAAAATTTACTAATTGGGCAGTTAAATATTCAATCGTTTAATTTCAATATATGATCCGAAGAACTTATCGGTGTACATTTCGCCTTCACATTTGTGATAGGAGTTCGAGTTCCACATTTATCTATAAAATTATGAAAGTAGCTATTCGAACAACAATTTCAATATTTAATGTAGACGGATCTCAATTATCGTGGTGCGAGTTTTGAACCCTAAAAAAAACAAAAAAAACAAAAAATTATTTTACATGAAGATACACTTTTGGAGCTAAACATATTATTCTCAAATATATCCATTGCTCTTCAGTGGTGGTGGGATAAATGGAAATGGATCTAAAGTCTAAACATTGAAAGAAAAAAAAAAACACTTTCGGACGATAAACTTGGGTCTCCATTACAGGGACTGACGAGCCCATTGGACATCTATCACATGAAGGTTGGCCCAATTGAAGTATTTTTTGAAACATTTTACTAAAAACACCTAAGCTATTTCTAAGGACATCCACGTTATAATGATTTTATGCAAATAATAAATAGTATATAGACATAAATATACAGTACGTTAATATTTTTCTCTTTAAAAAAATTGCCAACGACCATTTAACACAAAAGTTTTAAGTTCAGAGGAAAAACTCAACTGCATTATTTTAGACATAAATTTATGGGATTTGTCGATGTTAACACATCTCCTCATATGCAATGAGCAATGTGGAATAGATAACAAACTACAAACAAATGCTAGACTCTCCTACCAAGCAACGTGTGCAATGAAGAGAAAATCCAAAGAAAAAGGGATTCGAATCGAAGAACTCACGGCTTTAATATAATATCAGTGATAATTAACGCAAAAACTTAGACCGGTTAAGATAAAAGTCCAACTATATTATATTATATATATATAGCTAATAATATAGGACATAGCTCGATTTAAAATAAAAGAGGAACTCTATAATACTACTTCAATTGATTGTTCTATTATCCACGTTTCTCTTAACTTAGCCTGTGTGCACATTTTCTTCGACTATGGTGGTTATGGATTTGAGTCTTGTAATATTGATTTTATAAATATATTTGAATAATTTTTTCGTTAGTGTTATTAAAGTATATATTCTAACTGTACATATAATACATGATTTTGATAGATTCGGATGGACTCCACGCTTATTTCGTGACTTGAACAGAATGTAAAAATAAAAAATCATCATTCAATTATATGAGTATAGACGTATAGTCTCTTGTATTATAATACGGAACCTGTATTTTCCACATTGATATGATGTTGTCCGTTTTGAGTCTAAACTCATACAGATTTACTTTTTGATCTCTATCCAAAATACCTTATACCAATTGAACTAATGTCTATACTTATATACTTATAATCATCTTTATATCTAACCAACGAAAGACTTTAGTCACACACCGAACATCTTATCCAAGATCGACGGTACATCAACAATCACAAAAAGCATGTATAATATAAATTATAAAATAAATAGTTTGAAAGGTCCTTGTTGTCGATAGTAATAAGGTTTTTCCATACATAGAGACACTTTTAATGGGCCGACTACGTCGTGGCCTTGTAAGTCAAAGCGCGTACACTTGCACGTGGAATTTTTTGGGTGTTAATGCTGCATGGAAAATCGTGGAAAACTTTCGACTTTGATTATTATTATTTTTTTCTTCTTCATATAAAATCCAAACGTCTGCTTTGGACTGCCGATAACTTGGACTACCGACCAGTTTCCATACACCAACGTCCATCAAAACACCATGGTCTCCTTCATTTCTATGTAGTTCCTTCCCTTTTACTTCCTTCCTTGATCAAATTTAACACGTCCAATTTGATGATCTACATGGAATTTGTATTGATGGGGACCAATTGTGGAGAATTTTCAATCCAGGAGGGTTTTGGTAGTAGAGGGGATGAATTATGAATAATTGTGTTACGTATGTGAATTGATTTTTTCATGTAAGTATAAAATATTATTCGTTGTTTTCACTGAGTCATAGCGTATGAATCAAATATTAAATTTATGATATCGATTTATATGATTTATATGTTGGATGTACGACCAAAGTCTCACATTGGCTAAACATGAGAATGAGAATGAATATATAGGTATGTACACTATTTTCATTCGTATAAGACCTTTTAGGCAGAGTCTAAAAAACAAATCTATATGGGTTTATGCCCATATAGATTTAATAAAGTAGATAATATCATACAAATGTGAAGAATATGAGTTCTATACCTATAGCAATATAAGATTTAATACAAAAGTTACAATATTTGAAATTATATACTAATGAAAAAATTCATACAATCTTTTATTTTTTTAAACGACAAATTATATCATTTTAGTTATTCCTGCGATTACTTGGAGTTGCTTTATTCTACTCACAAAGGTATAATAAAACCTCTGAATTTATTTATTAAACAATAATTAATATATATATATATATATTAATAACGTATGAAGTTTGTAGTTCTTTTATACCGATCAAACAAGTTTTTTTCTCAACTATTAGAGTTAATTTAGGATTTTGAAAGAAAAAACTTGGAGTCATGAACCCACAAATTCAAGGGCCTAAAGAACTTACCATTAGTCATTAGATCAATATATTTGGTATGCTTTTAAAAGTATTAAAGATAGTAGTATTGTAATTTTGGGTTGTTGGCAACAATCCCCCTTGAACATTACGTGAATTCGTATTTTATCTTTGAATTTTTTTTAAACGTTAAAACTCTTGAACTCTTATTAATTAGTAAATAGTTTGGTTTATTATCCTATATATATCTATTTAAGTGGTATATATATTTATATTTTGTCAATTAATAAGAATTCAAAGAATTTAACGATTAAAAAAAGTTTAAGAGATAAAATACAACTTACGAAAAGTTCTAGAAGGGATTGATGCCAATAACCCTCTCATTTCAATTCTTGATTCCTTTTAAAAAGAGATAATAATTTCAATTATTGACACTAAATATAAATTATAAAAAAAATAAAAAAATCTTTGACACGTGTGGAGACAAATGGGAACACAATCTTCTTTCTATGGTTTGATACGAATTTCCAAGTAAGAATAAATTCAAATCAATCAAATAGGGAACTCATTATATGTGTCTGTGAGACTGTGAACATGAATTGATTGAGGGAAACCCGAACTAGAAGACACATACCTAAAAGATTTGGCTATCTCTACTTGGAGATCACAATGTACCGTATTACAATGTCGCCTACTGATCTGGACCGTCCGTTTGTTTTAAATTTTAATCAATCTGATCAGATGATTTTCTTTTGGACTGTCCAGTCTGTCATTGCCCATCATTGGGTCTCTATCACTGTAATTTTCTGATGGATTGTTAAGGTAGTCAACTACTTTTTGATCACATCTGCCACGTGGACAAGATGGGGTCCACTCTTCATTTTCAGGTTTGGAAAAGATGTTAATCAATTAATTACGTAAACGTCGGATTAGATAGTCAAAGTTAGGTGTGGACTATTTATTGTTTTTTGAAGAACGAATGAAGAAATAGCAAGTCAACTCTCGACTCATGTTTTGGTTTGGATGATTTTGAATTTTCTTGGAAAGTTTTTGAATTATAGAGAAAAGTGAAAGTGTTAAAAATAATGACTTTATGAGAGACATGTCTTTGAATTATTTAGGGAATCTTATTCGTTTTTAATGTCATAAGTAGCATATAATATAAAAAAATTACTCTAACATATAATGTGGTATAATTTTACTTTCAAAATGGCATGTATCCTTTCGGTTCAAGTTGTAATATGGTATAAATTTACTTTCAAAGTGGCATATATCCTTTCCGTTCTAGTTTTGTGTATCTCTCTAGTTCGTTTCTCATTGTTAATAGTAGAAGTTTGAGTCTCGTCATGACATTTAATAAGTATGTGTGTAAAGTTTTATTTTAGGATTTTTTTTTAAAGAATTATGTTATTATATAAATTCTGATTTTTTTTAAGGGTGAAAAACTCGAACCCGCAACTTCTTTATACAAATATGAAAGGTTTTATTACTGGACCAACATCATTTTATCTACTTTTATTCTGAATTAGATATGAAATGTTTACTAGAGGTATTGACGAACACATTAAAGGGTCAATTTTTTTTTATTCTTACTTTTATTTCAGTCAACAATTATTGATTTATAAGCTTTATATGTCTAGTCTTTTTCAAATGAACATTCAAAATGACAAATCAGAAAATAGAAAATGACCCAAACATAATTTCATCTGTACTAAACAATTATGGAGGCTTCTTTTGTGAAAAAAAAAACAAAAACAAAAATTGACAATCTTGTCACAAAAGTTTACATTCATTGTTTTTTTTTTTTATCTAAGTTCTTATTAATCAAGAACCATGCCAATATATATTTCAAATGATCATTCTTTTTAATATGAAAACTTGATTATTACACTTATTTAGATTTTGGTCTTACCAAAAAAATGTCTATTAATATGGTAAATTAATAATATTCTGATTTAAAGTTTAAGCCTCATCACATAAGCAAATAGTTAAGCTTAATTATCAATAACAGAAAATGTAAAATACACAATCTAATTAAATTAAATTATTTAACTCTCGAATTTTAAATTATTTTACAGAAGGTTCTAAAAGTTGTTTGCTTGATCCATCCTTCAATAAGGTGATTTTCTCCTAGCAATTAGGAGTAGTAGAATCGGTCTATAAGTTTGATTTAGTCTGTAAGTTTATTTAGGGTGTTCAGTCAAAATTAGTTGAGATTTTTAAGTGAAAATTATAGTATATATATAGAGTTCGTAGCTTTTGCTAAAATCAACACTTCAGTTTCTTCATTGTTCATCGAGTAATAAATCTTTCTTCTCCTATATTGTTCAATTTGTACCAAGATTCTCTCTTTTAAATCTGTGTTTGTCCGTATCTAGAAATTTTTGATCTTTGAAATTTTTGATCTTTGATTCTCAAAACCAATAGGTAATCCATATCTGGGTAATTCTTGTTTCAGCATCCTAACAAAACACATTTGATTTGATAATTGCCCTGACTCGAAATGAGAGTGGGGACTCAGTGAGGTGAGTGAGTTGATTCGTGATGTGCCCATGCACGTCACGAATCAACTTTCTCACGTCACCGAGTCAAATTGGTTCTGCTAACCGTCATAAATCAACCAGACTTATTGAGATTGATCGAAGATTCGAAGCCCTGCAATGAGTAGAAAAAAGTGGATGATGGCACTGAAGAGAAAGACACAGAGAAAGACACCTCATTGACGGACAGCATCGTTTATAGTTTGATGGTATGATTTTTGTAATTTGATTTTGCTAGAAAATGATTAGAAAATAGATTTAGCTGATATACTTGAACATTAATTAATAATAAATTTCAATATATGTCTTAAATAAATAATAAATTTGGGTTTTTTTTTTGAAGGATGAAGGACTCGAATCCATAATCTCATGGTGCAAGTATGAAGAGTTTTACAATCGGATTAACTTCATATTATCTAATTTTATTCTGAATTACGTATAAAATGTTTGCCGTAGGTATTGATGGGTAAAAAAAAAATTGTTCACTTTTATTTCACAGTGAATAATTATTGAATAATTATCTTTCAAATGATCAGTTTTTTTAATATGAAAACTTGATCATTAAATTTATTTAGATTTTGGTCTTACCAAAAAATGTTTATTAATATTCTGATTTAAAGTTTAAACCTCCTTACATAAAGCAAATGGTTAAACTTAATTATCAAGAACAGAAAAATGTAAAATACACAATCTAATTAAATAAAATTATTTATAGATCTAAAGAGGGGAACATATCCATTTCTTTATTTATAAAATAAAAACTCAAATATAAAATGGTCGTCCTATAATATTACTTAATTACAAAAAGTTCAAACCTCTCATAGAATCATAATGACAAAAAACCAAAGTTTGGGATATATCAATACCTTAATCGCACCCCAAAAAAAAAAAAAAACTGACAAAACCTACTTTCAAACATTTAAAAGAAACAAAAAGATTACATCTAAAAAATAAATTTAAAAAAGCAGAGCTAGAAAATGCCACCGCTAGTAATCTAGTATAAACTTTATGCATCTTAAATCTTAATTTCCATGTATCAAAATAAAATAAAATTCTTAAGTGCATATTATTAATATTATTTTGATTTTTCAAGTAATCATAACATTAAAAGAGATTTTTTTTTTGTTTTAAACCATCCGGTTTTCGGGTGGAACGAATCCACCATATTGTGCAATCAACCATGTCTACACCCCGACTAATCCGGACTCGCACCAGATCGGCCCACTTGGGGGGGGGGGGGGGGGGGGCAATAGCTTTTATTTGAAAAAATAAACAAATGAACAATAGCTGTTATTTGAAAACTCAATTTCTAATAGATCACAGTTCAAAGATTTACACAAAGATACTCTTCCAAACAGATCTACTATATTCTTTCATATAAGTGATGTGAGATTTGAATATTGTCATACGTATTTACTGTATATATCACCGTACACATTTTACGATACTTACACGAGGACTCACATTTAGTATCACTTTACACATTTTACAACGCTTAGATGGAGAGTCCTCTCTCTAACGTTTGGAAGTAGATATTCGGGACGCAGATTCATTTCAAATAATCATGTCTATACAACTATCCTTATTCCTTAATACTAAAAAATAAATAAATAAAAGAATCTTAATTTCCCCATTAAATAATGCAAAAATATACCATATAAGACTTGCAAGTACTGAAATCAAAAACAGTCTTGTTTTGTTGGTTAGCTGTTGTCTGCCGCATCCCCATTTTGAAATCTCTCTCTCTCTCACCTCCAAAACCCCAAACAAATCTCCATTCACACTCTCTCCTTCTATAAATCCAAAAAACCCCTCTCTCTGCTACATCACTTTCCAAATATTTTCGAAATCCCCAAGTTGTTTTGAGCGAAAATGGAGGTGGGTTCGAGAGGAAGAGCCACGGATTTGCAGGTTTCAAGAAAATCGAAAGGGAGAGATCACCACCACCACCATCATCAACATCAGCAGCAACAGCAGACGAGAAGTCCAGAGAGAACCAAAGTCTGGACTGAACCACCGCCTAACAAGAACAAGTTCAACAGTAGTAGTAGTAGTACTATTACTGATAATGGCGGCGAGAAAAAAGTCCCTGTTATCTACTATTTGTCCAGGAATGGCCAGCTTGAGCACCCACATTTCATGGACGTCCCTCTCTCCTCTCCTGACGGTCTCTATCTCAGTGGTAAAATTTTCTTTTCTCTGTTTGGTTGCTAAGAAAGTTGCAGAGAAAGTTTTAGAATTTTTTTATTAGTTTAGTTTTGGCTCCCGAGAAAAAAACATGCCTGCCAACTAGGTTGATTAAGCTTAAGCTGAGCTGAAAACTGAAAAAGTGCTTTTTGTTGTCTCGTAAAGAAACTATGAAAAGTTTGAATTTCAAATTCATTGCCTTTTTTTTTTCTCTGTTTTTCTTTTTATTACTCTGTATGGCTGCCGAAAAACTGGAAAAAAAATACAAAAGCAAAAAGAAAAAAGTTAACTTTAAATCTTAAAAGACTTATTTCTTATGTTTTTTATTTGTCAGATGTAATCAACCGCTTAAATCTTCTCAGAGGCCAAGGCATGGCTAGTCAGTACTCCTGGTCCTCCAAACGGTAACTATTCGGTCGTTTTGATCCTCACCGTCCGATCTAATCTAATCAGTAATCACCAACCAATCACACACTGACACGTACTGACTGATATTCATCATCAACTTTCAACTGTCTAATTTTTCAGGAGCTACAAAAACGGCTTCGTTTGGCACGACTTGTCGGAGAACGATTTCGTCTATCCGGCTCAGGGACAAGAGTACGTTCTCAAAGGATCGGAGCTTCTCGTCGAGCCTTCTTCTTTGTTGATTTCGAAACCTCTGGAAACAGCGGTGGCGTCTTCGTCGTCGTTTCGTGCGACGAAATCCGGAGACGGCTCCTCGGATTTCCCGGTGATCGTTCGTCGGAGGAACCAGTCGTGGAGTTCTATAGATTTGAACGAGTACAAAGTTTACAAAACCGAGCCGGCATCCGAGTCGACTCGGAGACTCGCGGCTGACGCGTCGACTCAAACTGATGATAAGAGAAGGCGGAGAAGACCGATCAAGGTCGAAGAAGAAGATGATGAGAAAAGTCAAAGTCAAAGTCAAAGTCAAGAATCGTGTGAGAACCAGACTACCGAGCTGGGCAGGGAGGAGATTTCACCTCCACCGTCAGATTCCAGTCCGGAAACCTTAGAATCCTTGATGAAAGCCGATGGACGGCTGATATTGTGTCCTAACAGCAGCAACGACGACAACTTGAATCGGACGGTGGATAATTATCCAAGTGGGAGGATGAAGGCATCAACGGTCCTGATGCAGTTGATATCCTGCGGTTCGATCTCGTTCAAGGACTGTGGGCCCAGTCAAGTAAAAGATCAAGGGTTCTCCTTGCTTGGAAACTACAAAGCAAGGCTGCCACGTGGAGAAGGAGACAAAAAGGAGGCGCGGATAGGGAGGGAAATTTCGAATTTCTCGAGGGTAATATTGGAAGACAAGGAATATTTCAGCGGAAGCTTGATCGAGACCAATAAGAAGAAAGAGGAGACACCTCCAACTTTGAAAAGATCGAATTCGTATAACGCAGATCGGTGAGTACCTCGAAATTTGTTTTTTCTGTGTCTTTTTATTCAATTTTTCGTCTTATTCGCAGTTAGCTTTTTAGGTTTTTACAGATTCCATTTCCGTAACTATTGTCTGCAGAGTCAGACTTATATATAGTTCACCTTTTACATTTTTTTTTCACAATTATATATATTTTAGGACGACCCATTTCAGGATTTGGTTGGCTTCTTACAGTTGATGCATATCAATTGCAATATCAATTAATTTTGTTTGATGGTGATGACCGATGAGTTTTATGATATATGATTAATGTAATTACTGGGTCATTATAATTATACCAAACCTGTGTAGTAGCTTATAAGGAATCAACATAGTTACTGGATAGTTACGAGAAATGCTATGTGGCGACATTAGGCTTGTAGGGAAGTAAAATGTTGATTTGAAGTATATCACGGGGGAGGTGCAATCTCTTTTACTCACCAAGTGATGTCATATTGTTCCTTTATTGTACAAACTTCTCTCCATGGATACCAAGTCAGAAAAGAAATCATTTATTGATTCTCTTTTTGCCCATTTAGCTTCATTTTGTGGTGTGTTTGAATGGTGGATTTGTGATTTTGTTGTACTTTATTAGATTTTAAAGAAAGACAGCTAGCTATTCAGGCAGGTATTTATTGAGTTTCACTTGGAAATGAATCAAATGATAGCAAATCCATATGGTACTACTGTGTGACTGTGTCCAAGTTATGTTATGATCATATCATATTAATTGCTGGCAGTTCAGATTATAAATGAATCTCCCATATCTAACCTTTTCTCATGTTATCATTGCACCATGTTGTGGTCCATGTGATTGTAAATGAAATCAATAAATCTATTGAAAGTTGTGTAATAAAATAGAGTGAAGTGTACTGAAATACTGCTGCACATGTGGGGACAAAACTATTTATTAAAAAATTTATACATAGGTTGAAACTTTAGAGCTTTATCATTGCCTAGGCAAAGTCAAAACATTACTATCAAAAAATTTACTTACTCTTCCTTATTGCTTGGCTAGTTGGGTTGACATCTTTTCTAAAATTTGTCATAATTCATAAGGGTAAATTGAGGTATTTGAGACCATTATAGGGTTTGATATCGGTATATCCCGGCAAACCCCTGACTTGTTCGATGTAGGGTTTGAGAATTAGTTCTTCTAATGAATACAATGTTGTTAAATGTGCAGGAGCTCGCAGCTGGAATTAGCAGAGAAAGAGATAGATGTAGTGCGAGCAAAATGCTTACCGAGAAGGCCAAAGGCAGTGCCAACGAAGAAAGAAAGCAGCATTGTAGTCACTTCTTGTGGAGAGAGTGTTAGTAGTCAAAATATGGACAAAAGCCCCCAAGTCTAAACAAAATTGTTTGTTGTCCCAATATGAAAACCCATATGTGCATTGTCAATGAAAAAAAGAAGAAGAGAGACTACAATTTCAGAGAAACATAGGCGAAATATAAGGTTAGCTAAATTGCAAGAAACGGCACGGTGTGAAATAGAGAGAGAGCAAAAAGCAAGAGATCTCAGTTGGGGAATCTTGTAAAGGTAAAACAAAAATGCTATGTTTGTGGAAAGCAAAACTTCCTGATGGTGCCTCGGGGTTTGGTGTTAGACTGTTAGTGGATGGGTTGAATTTTGCTCTAATTTGGGCTGTTTTGGAGCTCAACACAACTTTTTTAATCGAGTCCTTTTTGACTAAATGATGGACTTTGGGAGGTGGGAAATGGATTTTTTTTTTCTGGGTATTTGCTATCCATCCACTTTAGTTTCATCGTCTTCGAGTATGCACTCACAAGTCACACAGTTGACACACACACACACACACGAGGCTCACGAGGAAGTTAACTATTTTGACTCTATAGGGTGTTGTGATTTGTGATGTATTTTGGTGAGGTCGAGGTTCTCTTGTCTTTCTCCAAGAAAGTGCAGCTTTTGTATTGCAGATTTTAGTGCGTGCCTCCCGACTCTAGACTCTAGAGAGATCTTTGCGTTACACCGGCAAGTAAGCATAAATTCCAATGTGAATTTGGAAGTAATAATCACATAATTCCAATTAATATAATACAAATTTCTTCTTTATTGTTGAATATCATTTCATATGTAAATGTTAAATTCACAAATAAACTTTTAATATATTGGTACTACGATCTGTTCAGTTCAACTATGTGAACTTGTCATACGATCATTGGATCTGATTTTAAATGAATCTAATGGTCGAAATTGACCACGGGCATCATTTGACACTACATAAGAAAGTTGTGACAGTAGCTAGCTAGTAGCAAACTATTGAATATTCGACTGTTCATTTTTGTCTTGAGGATTTTGAATAACAATAATGCTAAACATCCCACCATTTTCAATCCAATACAAGTGGTTGATGATGAGTCACTTGGAGAGTGGACACACATTAATCAATACGTATCTCTCTTACTCAGTGTATTCACTCACCAATTAATATTTGTCTACTCATCAACTGACACCTCAGCTGCCACGTGTATTGGGATAAAAAATAGTGGAATTGTAGATGAGATATGTAGCATTACTGTTTGAATAAAGGTATAATAGTTCAGATAAAAACAAGTTGTGTGTATTACACGTAAAATTATTCCAAAATATAGAATTTGATTAGACAATAGAGAAAAATATTCAAATTTGTGAAAGATATTACTTTACGAATTTTCACGTAAAATTACTTTGGGCTTATCTATAGCCCATAGAAAACAGAATGTTAAATTATTTAGTCACCGTTTTGGGCATGGCCCAGAGTTATCAGAATCTTTAATAATTAATAGTTCTATACAGCCCAATGGGCCCTTGAATCGGCCCAAATGTGTCCCTTTAATTTATCTTAAAAAGTACCTTTCCATGTTTAACAACATGCAGTACTATGATTTGACCATTCCTTGTTTCCTAATACATCTTGACGTTTCTTTTTTTGTTTATGTACCTTTTGAAATGATTCCCACATACTATTTTGCAAATAATATTATAATTAAGTCACTTATAGTCATTAACCTTGATAAAGGCCTCTAAAATATTATTTGTAAGTAGTGCATAGTGTAACTTGATGGTAAATGACTGGTAAATGACGTTTATTAGCTTGATTATGTTACATGTTGGTATTATCTCGTACAACTTGCTTCTTTTCTTTTCTCTCTGTTTTTTTTATATAAAAAACCGGTATAAATTTCGTAAATCATTCAATTTTGCATGTAAATGTATTTTACACAATTGAGCTACATTCATCTTTGATCTCTTTTGATAAAACAGGCATCATTTTTTTTTTGTTGAATCTGATATCAATATGTCAGGGGTCTATGGAGACCTGATCAAAGATTAATACTTTACGAAAATAATAAATGTGAGATTGAACATTTGAGACAAATGTGATACGGAAAGAGCACAATCACTTTACCTACCGAAGGTGAACATGCAATACACACCAATTGTTTTTTACTTTCAGCCTTAACCAAAATAAACCATTCCAAATAACAATTTATTTTATTTTCCCACTTACTCATAGATAAATCATCTTCACGATTGAATATGAAAGTTTACCAAATTAAACATCACTATAATGAATTCCACCTATTTTACCAATTTATGAGTCAAAAGAGTAAATGGCTGTCTGTCAACTCATTGCAACTTGGGTTTTCCTTCCATACAAGTACAAGTGTACAACCCAACAAAAGCATGAGAAAGTTAATTTTTTTAAGTATTAAATTATTATATAAATAAATTCAAGTTTTTTTTTTAAAAGAGGGATGACTCGAACTCGTAACTTTATAATGTAATTGTAAGAATTTATCATCAGATCAACCTTATATGGTTTAAAGAAAGTTGTATTAAAACTTCACAAATTTGATGTATAATAAAAAAAACAAATTAAATAAATTATTAATTAAAAAAGTACAAAAATTAGAAGTGAAACTCCTTCTTCAGAGACTTTACGATCTTCATCGATCCACTAAAATCTAAACTTTGACACTTACATATTATTTAATCATTGTTTATAAAATCCCAATACGTTAACATTCGAACCGTATAATAGCGTTTGATCTTGTAGTCTCGATAAGTAGACATTCAAACCGTATGTTAGGGTTTGATTTCGGCATGTCCCGACAGCCGTCAAATAAAACAAAATTACAAAAATCAGAGAAAAACAGAGAGGGGTAAAGTGAGTGAGTCCATGTCTTCTCTTGCCACGTTGTCTTAAACAAACACCAACCCACATATGTTGCTTCGATTCCTCATCAGTTACTTATTTTACCTCTGTATCTATCTCTCTCTCACACACACTTTTTATTATTTTGTTTTGCATGCTTTGATAACCCACACACATAAAAACCTCTCACACAACATTTTTAACACAGTCTAACCATTCACAAAGCCTTCTCTGTTCACAAGCTTTCCTGCATGTCACGACCCACTGTTTCTCTTCATCATTGTCTCATGATCTCCCACCTCCACTCTTCTGTTTGTTTGTGTTATGATTAATGGGGTATTGGTTTTTGTGTGAATTCTAACAAAACAAAACACAAAGTTTAATTATTTGTTGTTATTTGAACCTGGTTTGTGGGTTCTTTGAGTTTTTAGTCAAATTGGGTTTTTTATTTTTTATATTTAAGTGCTGATGGCTCCTATAAGAGGGTTGAAGAAAAGGAGAAAGCTAGACAAGAAAAATGAAGGGAATGCTTCTGGTTCTGCTTCTGGGTCTTCAGAGAAGGAAGGGTCTGTTGATTGGTGGCATGACTTCTATCAGAGGATTAATGGTATCTTCTCTTTCAAATTTCAATGCTTTTTTCTGTGTATCTGTTTTTTTAGTTTGATATATTGATATTGCTCTTGTTGACCATTATTGGTGTGAAGAACATGAATCATTGTTTGTCTGTTCAAGAAAGACATTTCGGTTAATGGGTTGAAATCAATTTTGGCTTTATATGTATATATATGATTGGAGTTGTGCTTTATATCTTGTTCAAGTTTTATATCTTAGATAAATTAGAAATGCATTTGGGAACATATAAGTAGGATCCCTAATCTGAATTTTGAATTGTTCTTGTCTGTTCACCAAACATTTTCACTGTTCTTGTCTAATCGAATGTGGAAAGTATATAAGACTTATAAAGATTTCTTTTTTTTTTTTATCTTATAAACATTGCTATGAATAAAAAACTTTCTTGGCATTCAACAAGTGTTTGGCTTATATATATTCTTTGTTTGACTGGAAATTCGATCTAGGCATGTTTATCCATATTTGAGCATATAGGGAAAAAATCAATATGACCTTTTTTTTTTAAGGAACTTGAAAATCAGATACCCATTTTTTTGTTCTGGAAGTTGGATTATCGGATGTATCCGCTGAAGTTGTAAATTCGATCTTTCTTTGACTGATTATCTTAGAGGGAAAATTATAGACCTTCTACTACTTGGTGTTCAAATGAATGAATATTCTGATAAAAAAAAAAAAAAACAAATGACTATAGATGTAGTTATGGTCTTTGGAGTAGGAAAGTTTAGATACGGCACCTAACTCTAGCATTTGGTCTGCGAAATATTTTTAAATTTATGTTTTGGTGAGAGGATTTGTAGGGGGTTGGTTGAAAGAATTACAACAATGTATGATGCTCCCTAAACCCTTTATATTTTGAAGCTTTTCAATATGTTGATGATCAAAGATGGAAATTCAAAGACATCTGTTTTTGATTTGCCAATATGTTTCACTTCAAAAATGGGATGCAACAATTAAAAATTTGAGATGAGCGATCTAGTATCGGATTATTAAGGAAAAGGTTCTTTCTCCAATGGAAGTTTCATTATATTTTTAGTCAGGAAATAGAGTGATGGACATAATTGGTCGATAGAATGCATGATTTCGCCATTTAGAAGATTTGGTTTTCATGAAACTCTTGAAATTTTTTTTTCTCTTCACATTACCTACAAATCATCTAAATTCAACAAGCTTGTCTAAAATCAAATCAATTGAGATCAAATATATCATACAGTGAGGTGTGTCTTTGTAGACTAATTTTTCTTTTTCTTTGCACACATGACTAAATTTCTTGAGGTTCCTAATCCAGCCGTTGCCCCTCTTTTCCACAAAAGAAAAGGAAGGACGAATTATTTACGGATTTCAAAAGCATAGAGGTTTCTTCAGTTTGTCCGAAGTCATGGACTTTACCTGACTTGTTAGAATTAGTATGGAACATCTAATTCAAGAAGGGAAGTCTGAATATGATGCCGAAGAGGATGTCAATACTGGTTGACAACTTTGTCTTCCACCTTAAGTTTTGCATTTGAGTTTCCTTGAAACTGAAACCAGCTTGGTTTGATCTGCAAAGAGGATTCATTTTCTAAATTTTGGGATCGTGCTATATTTTCGGGTATTTTTTTATATCAGTGCAGCTATAGGTATGTTTGTTCAAGTAGTTTCACAATGTTATAATTTTCCTACACAATCATATTTTATATTGTTTACTATGAGTGCTTGAATTTCTTTGATTACTTCAAAACCATATTTCATGATTACTGATGTTTTCCTAAAACCTTGAAAAGTTCAATGATTGTTAACGTCCCTTCACAGTGAGTGCTTTACTGGGCAGATGATGATTATGGCAAAAAAAAGACATCCATGTTTTGTGGAAACAAAAAAATTTCATGATGAAATAGAGCATGAATTATCTTAGTGTGTAGCCTTAAAGCAAATATTTAGAGTAACTACTCACGTAAGGCATTTGGGTAAAGACAAAATGTTATAGATCTCTATTACATCTTATGTTTTGTAAGAATAAATTTTTTGTCTTTTATGTAGGAAACTGCTCTTAACATGTACCATGCAGAGGACCCGTAAGATTTTTTGTTCCTACTGAACTCCATAGAAAGTAGGTAGTTCTAGAAGTAAAACATAGGCAGGGAGATTACTCACTAACTTTTACAGTCCAGTCACTCTATGTTTTGAAGCATTAGGAATCGTATTTAGCTATAGTTCGAGTAAATAAGCGATCTTCACTTGTTTTCTACTTCTTTCGTATGTCAGATAAACTACGCTGACAATGTAGCCACTAATAGTGTTGGCTGTGAATCCTTTTTGGCCATTCTGTTCAGTGTTGAGAATTATTTAAATTCGGCAACCCTTATAACTGATGAAATGAATCCCCTTTTAAACATTAACGTTGTGCAATTTAACCTCTTTGGGTTGCCTTGTAAAGAACATAGCGATCACATTGGTTTAAAATATTATGTCAATGCCATTAGAACATTTGGTGCTGGAGAAATTGCCGGCTGTGAGCTATATGTAGAATGTCCGTTTGGTTCTAGTTAATTGTTCTGCTCTGGATGTCTCTAAATCTCTAATTGAAGTGGTGGTGCTATTGTTTCTCCTAGTAAGTTCCTGATTGCATGATCATGCTTGTTGCTTGATATATATGATTGTGATATGTTTGCTCTCCTTTCATTGTTTTCTCATAATCAGTGGACAACTAATCTGTGTTTTAAATAGAAAATAATTCAAATTAGATTAACTCAGCTCAAAAACTGGCAGCTTGATAAATATGGACATATGGACATATGGACATATGATCAAATGCATTTTTGATGTATTTCATGAATTTATTAGCTATACAACATGAAACATCGAATTTGTGATTAAAGTGGTTCTTCTTCACAACTAACTTGTCAAATGATCCTAAGATAGGGAGTCGGCTTGAATGCTTTGATATTTTATCATCAATGATTTACATGATGAGTCGTACAGATACTGTGATATCCATCAACGCATTGAAATCCAATCTATAATTTCTCCTTTTAACCAATTGTCTCTGCAGGTTTTCAATCTCCATCAAAGGGTGTTGTAGATAAGTACAAATCTGTTTTCAAGATCTCCAGAAAAACTTTCGATTACATATGTTCACTCGTGGAGGAGAATATGACGGTCAAGAGCGGGGGCATTTCGTTTTCAAATGGCAAAAATTTGTCTTTTCAGGATCAAGTAGCTATAGCCTTAAGAAGATTGAGCTCTGGTGAGTCACTAATGGCCATTGGTGATTCATGTGGTCTACACCACTCAACAGTCTCCCAGGTGACCTGGCGTTTCGTGGAGGCCATGGAAGAAACGGGGCTTCAGCACCTGTATTGGCCTTCCTCTGAAAGCGAAATGGCTGAAATAAAATCCAAGTTTGAGAAAATACGAGGCCTCCCAAATTGTTGCGGTGTGATTGATACCACCCATATAATGATGTGTTTGCCTACGTCAGACCCCACTAGTAATGCGTGGCTTGATCGTGAGAAAAATCACAGCATGGTCTTGCAGGCAATTGTGGACCCTGATATGAGGTTCCGGGACATAGTCACTGGTTGGCCGGGAAAAATGGAAGACTGGTTGATCTTTCAGAGCTCGAATTTCAACAAACTGTGTGATAAAGGGGAGCGGTTGAATGGGAAAGATATAGAGCTCTCTGAAGGATCAGAAGTAAGAGAGTATATAATCGGGGATTCAGGTTATTCTTTACTGCCGTATCTTATGACTCCTTATCAGGGAAAAGAGCTCTCCGAGCTAAGAGCTGAGTTCAATAAACGACTTTCTGCAACTCAGATGGTGGCGCAAAGAGCGTTGGCGAGGTTGAAGGACATGTGGAAGATCATTCAAGGAGTGATGTGGAGACCTGACAAACATAAGTTGCCTAGGATCATTCTTGTTTGCTGCTTGCTTCATAATATTGTTATCGATTTGGAAGATGACGTGCAGGACGAAATGCCCTTGTCTTACGACCATGATTCAGGTTACCGTCAACAGGTTTGTGGAGCTATCGACATAAAGGGTGTGTATCCAAGAGATGCACTGTCTCATTACCTGTCTGGAAAGTTTCCTCCTGAATCAGTTTTCGCTTAGTGGTTCGATACTTAAATCATTCGGGAATGATAACAGCCACTTACTGAGGTTTCCTAAACAAGATCTCTCATTGAAAAATATAGATATGGAGTCAATTACTCTCATCTTCTTCCCTTCAAAGTCCAAAGTGTATAGAATTTGCAGAATAGGTGCATTACGCAATGCTAATGAGTTGATGAGCTAATAGTTTAGCGTCGAGACGATCAGATGAGTAATTTAGATACTGTAAACATAATGGCTTAGCAGAATTACTTCTCTCTAATTGCCAGGAAATTGGTACACTTCAATTTCGGTTTCATCATATATCTTTCTGTTAGTTTCTCAATCTTTTTAGCAGCATATGGTGTGCACTATCAGCTACTGAGCTTATTCAAGCTCTGTTTCTTCATTGTAGTAGGTTTGGAGTTTTAATGTCGATTTGCTCTCCAGACTCCACAAATTGTACAAGTATCCATTTTAAGACAAGTTCTGTCTGGGTCCCTTTTTTTTTTTTTTTTTTTTGTGGTTTTAAAGGGTTTCATTTATAAGCTCTCTTTAGCATACAAGTATTCTGATATAGTTACCTTTGCATCCCACATATCTTTTTTGAAAATTCATGTTTGGATCTTCACAATAAATTACATTTTAGAGAAGAAAACCTTGCAACTTCCAAACAAATCACCAAATCAAAATTATGTGTTCTATGTCAGCCTTCAATTAGAAGCTCGATAGATCGTTCGTGTTCATGCATTCACGCATTCATTGTGTTAAAAATAGAACGATGGATGGATGGATGGATGGATGCAGAATGAACTACAAGTTCAAATATATTGGATTCGTCACTAGTGGAGAGACATATGGAGTATACAAACTACCAAACTTCAAAACTAGTTTGTTTGTGTTCTCGTTAGGTTCGGACTTTGAACCTCTTGATGAAAAAACGTATGCAATTCGAACCTAGATCAGCACACAACTCATACCCATTCAAAACTTCGACAGGACCAAATAAGCAAGTCTCAAGCATTATTCAAAAGTCTGTATACCACAAAATGCTACAAATTTGCGTCAACCTGCACCTGACCTAACCATTAGCTCTAACCAAATTTACGGCACCATGCGCTCCTTTTTGGGTTCCTCTGCCTCTAATCCTTAGCTGCAAAACAAATAAATCAAATCTGGGTCTATCAGGTAATTTGTCGTTTTCCCGACATGGAAATTGTTCAACTAAGATCATCCAATTAATGATCTAGTAGAAATACTAAGATTTCGGTGATGTACAGGAACTATTTGTGGTAGAATAAAATCACCTTACAACTGGATTTATCAATATTTTTCATGGATAGAAATTACAAATTTCTCAGACCATTCTCGCTTCTCAGAATCTGACACCAGAGCTTCATCGATGAGAGGATTCCATATATTCCCCCCAGGACCTCCAAGAACCCATTTTACTTTTGCTGGTGGGCGAGGAGAATCCAGCATCAAAGCATTAACTTCATCGTTGTCAGAGATATGTTTTTCCTGAAAACCGAAATTCTTTGAATGGTGAAAAAATATCTAGTTCGATAGAAAAATTATAACGGAGATATTCCTATTATATCATCTTAATTAATTCTGGAACTTACTGTTGAACAATGGCCTGGTTTTGATGCCTCGGGTGAAGTTTTTATCCTTTTGGCATCGGTTAAGTGTTTCAAAAAGGTGCTCAAGGAACAATTCTCATCAGAAATATCGTTCTTCCGAGAGGCAATGGTGAGAGTTAAGACACATTAGAATAAACCCTGAATTTAAAACAATGTATTGATAACTTTAAGAATATTAACTTACAGTTAACTGATTGATCGATTTTGCCTTTGCTGTAGATGCACTTTTACTCGCTTCTTTGAGATATCTCTCGGCAGCTATCCGGGAACGGAACCGAAATCCAGTCACTGGCTCAATGAAATACTGCAGTATGCAACTTAAAGGAAGAACTACTTAACAAAGTAAACCGTAAATTAAGCTTCACTAGTAATGTAGCAACCAGAACCACATAGTGGTAACAAAGTGATTTACACATGATTTACCTTAAAATAATGAAAAATCCAAGAACTTCTAGACCGTTTTTCAGGTAATATAGCAAAAAATTTAACAGTAAACCACAAATTTATGTGGTGGAACCTTTGGTTACAACAGGCACCACAGTTTTAATTACTCGATATTTGAATTATATATTAAACCAACATATACTCCCCAAAGAGGATGCTCCTAATATATCTATTGAAGATGGGAATAAGCCTAACGATCACAAGTTAAAACGCTAAAAATATCTACATTACACCAGCCTTGACACTGACATATATCTCTGTATGAATGGAATGTATGTCGATAACTATCAAAAACCTCGGCAGTAATTACATATATGCTTTCATTCTAGCACAAATTTTATTACATTTATAAACTAATATAATGCAAATCTTTTGCAAAAAATGAATATCAACATGTTCTTTGCGTAACAAAGAGATGAAAAGGAAACCATACCCTGTCAATGGTACCGCAATAGTTGATATTATTACGCGCCTTTTCTTCAACAATCCAATCATCAGGAAGTCCAAATGATGATGCACTCTTAGTGGAGCGGGGCACAATTTGCATCTGCAGCAATATTGGAAAAGAAAGGTTCGATTTACCTTGACCCAATTAAAAGCCGAAGGACCAAGATTCAGACTGAAAAAAAAAAAAAAAAAAAAAAAAAACAGTACATACCCTACTAATCCTTCTAGCAAACAATCTAGATAATATAAAAACTTCTTATTAACAAGAATCTCTGTTTTGTGTTTAACTATAAATAAGTCAGATTTAGAACTTACATAATTTTCATTGACAGATTTCATTCTCCTGGGCACGATTGCAACTTCTGTATCACCACTCAGATATCTCTGTATGGCCATCAGCGAACGAAACTGTTTTCCAGTCCCAGGCTCAAAGTAATACTACATAGACATCAAAAAGTAAGCTCTCTAGTATCTAACTCATGGTACAAAATTAAAAGAAAAAGCATCTAAACATGTATGGATTGAATGATACAATAGTTGTAATGTCCAAGTCTCTCGATGAGAAGAAAATGCATCATTTAAAAAAAAATGGAAGTTCAAATTTCTCGACAAGAAATCTAGCTAATTAACCAATAAAGTGAAACCATGAGCATTACTTGCATTATTTCTCTACAAAGCCAAGTAATGTAGTAGTGGATCCACCACATTCCCACAAAACAAACTGTTTTTTTTTTTAATATATACCACTTGCGATGCAACAACTCAGACCTGAGACATTATCAGGTTGAATGAACACCCTTTACCGCTAAGCTACATTGGGCGGTTGGTCGAAAAACAAACGGTTAGTTTGTACACTTCAAAAGTATTCTAACAATCAAAAACTTAATCAAACAATAACTTTTAACTGCAGATATGCTCATGAACATCAAAGAAAGACAAAACAAATGCATTATAGAAAGTTTAGCTCAACAAATCCAACCCACACATCATATTCAAAACACAATCCCAATTTGTTCACTTTTTTTTTTCTATATAAAAAGTTCTAGAAGTCTCAAACTATGCATAAAAATCAACACATAAGCTCATTTTATATACTCAAAAATAAAAAATCCAAACACAATTTTCATTTAATTGCATTTTCACCACAATAATTCCCAAAAGCTTTTCTTTCAACAAAAACCCAAAAAAAAAAAAAAAAGTGAGACCTTGTCTACGCGACCAGGGTGACTAGGACAGTTGAGACGGGGGCGTTCGACGACGGACCAACCACGAGGCAATTTGAAGGGAAGCTTATCAAAAATGGTGGAGGTGGGGTCCACTATCTGCAATTCCCTTGACGACGATGACGACAGCACCGGCGCTTCGATTTTCAGCGGAATTGGCTTCGACGGCGACGATCTCTTCTTCTTCCTCATGATGATAATGCGCACCAGCACCGCCGCCGTCCGTTGTCGACAATCCCACAAACGTTCCGGTTTCTGAACCGGGTTGATGGGTCAGTCCGATAAGACTCTGATTTCGGGTTTGTTATAATCAGGTTGATCGGTGTGTCACTGGACTGCACAGACTGACACACTAGTCAGCTACTGAGAAAAAGTGAAAAATATCGCACACGACGACACGTGTGCAGCTTTCTCTCTCTCTCTCTCTCACCAAACAGGCAACACCAATGCCATTACTAACCACTTTCAAAAAAAAAAAATTAATTTCATGCACCGTTAGTGAACCAACTGTGATCATAATTTTTAATTAAAAACAAAAACTATATGCTGTTACACAAGCACAACACCATAATCAATATCATTTCTAATATTAATGCTACTAAATATAAAAATATTCATATTTGAATAAATCTTTTTTTATATATCATATATTTATCCTGTCTATCTAGACCAATTATTTTTTTTTAGAGCTTTTGTTATGAGTTGCTGACTTGGGAATTATTTATCCAAGTCTCAAACTCGTTTATTTACCAGCTGAACTATGTCTTTGTAGGGCGTTTGAATAAATCTACTTAAAAAATCAATTATAATTTCTCATTATTAAAGTTTTTCCAAACCATTTCCAATGTTAAATAACATTCATTCACTCAAACAATTTTTTGAGTTGCACGTCACACCAGCGCATGGTATGTATATATATACAATTTTTCTATTATCAGTTCTTCCTGATATAAAATATATCAAGACAAAAAATGGATCATTAGATTTACATACTTTGACTCAATGTGTATGCATATGTCAAAACTTCTCCATAATCTGTGATTCACATTCTTCGTCTTGATATATTTATATCGGGACGAACTGACAGTAGAAAAACTGTATATATAAGGCCGGTCGATCCTGAGATTTTCAGGACCCGATGTGAACTATAGAAAATGAGGCCTTCACATTCTTCGTCTTGATATATTTATATCGGGACGAACTGACAGTAGAAAAACTGTATATATAAGGCCGGTCGATCCTGAGATTTTCAGGACCCGATGTGAACTATAGAAAATGAGGCCCTCGGTACTCTATGTATGTTTACTTGGTAAATTTTTTATCTAACAAATACTTATAAAAATCAATATAATAACTCAAACTCAGAACTATAACACAACAAAATGATGATAAACGAGCATCTTTGATTCAGTGTTGTTGTCGTAAGAATGATAAATATGTTTATGATAATGGACATTTCTTGTAAAAAAAGAAACATTATATGCACGGTGGATCAGTTTTTAAATTTATTTCTGAGTTTGTTTCGTTTAAAATCTTATATAAGCCATATTTTGAAAAAAGAAATTTAAACCAAAATTTATGACCCTTCAGAACTGGGAGGTCTAGAGGTTCGCCTCGTTGGGCTACCTCTAGGGCCGGCCATATAAATATATATATATATATATATATTCAAAAATATATCAAAAATTTAAGCACTCTTTATTGCATTAATGGCTTAATGCATCACACCTGTTTTTTAAGTATTAGTTGAGCAAATGACAAGAGCATTTGGTTTATTTTTTATTGTCCGTGAAAATGGACTCCATTACAAAAGAAATAACAAAGCAATTTGGATATCTACATCTACATGCATATATGAAAATGATCTAACAATTTCCTCATTCTTCTATAAATATCTTTATCAATGGTGGGTCGAATCACATTTTATCATTTCTCCCGTCATGAAAGTACTTATTCAAACAAAAAATACTTGAAAATCGGATCTTCTCCTGACCTAGCTTTTCATCAATCCTTAATAATGATCCCACGACAACTAGATATTATAATGACTTAGTGGCTAATATGTTATTGCTTAATTTTCAACCTAACTAATACAGATAAACTATATATTCAACGGCCATACTATTCAAACCGTACCAGTTTAATTTCTAGAACACTTGTAGACTTATATAATATGGTTGATAAACAAGCAATCCCTCAACACGGGCGTTGTTGACAATGACAAGGCACCATGGAAGATAAATTCATATTTCATGCCGTACAAACCCAGACAATTGACTAATATATATATATTACATTCATATGTGCCAGAGACCAAAGTACAAGACCGTATATATATTATTGTGACAATCATGGAGTGCTAAGCACGAGTTATTGATTCAATTCTCATTAATTAATTAATTGTCTTGCAGACTAAACGCAAGAGCTGACGGTCGTATTACATATACACGCAATGGAGATTGGAGAATTCAGATTTGCAATAGTAAATTAATCAAAGTTGTTTTTTATTGACTTTATTCGGATTTTTTCTTCGTTTCATACATGTACAACATACAAGTCATTTAACGTCACTGTTTGTGTGTCAAACTTACTCGTTATCGTTAGCTACAATTATTTTATTGTTCTTTTGCAATACAAATATTTTATTTTATTTTATTTTTGTTGCATGATTCGTGGAAAAAGAGCTGACAAGTACTTGAGATATGAATTATTTTCTTGTTACAAAAATTAAGTTATTGTAGATTTTGTAGTTATAATATACTTGGAAGTTTCTTAGTAATTAATGGAGGTACTTGGAAAGTTTCATTAATTTAACTTCTTGAGTTTTTATCGGATTACAAGTAAACCGTCAACGTGTCTAATTAAAAAAAAAAGGGGTGACTTCTAATTTAAAAAATAATTGATTTAATTTTTTTAACGAGAAATCTATTGAATTAATGAAATAATTAGAATCTTTTGGCATTTTAATCAAGTCTGAGAGATTGATTAAAACTTTCTAAAACTATTATCAAATATTTGTATTTAGATAAAAGAGTTACTGAACTGATAAAGTAAATTTATACTGTTTGATCTGTTGTTTTGCTGTGATTAGTTTAGTTGGATAAAATATTTTATTATTGGAGTTTAATTTTCTTATTTTATTTTATTAAATAAAATCACTATCAATTAGAAACGTCTTGAGACTATAAGTGTAAACACTGCATGAAGCAAGCCAAATATATTCAACAACTCATGTTTCATGGGTCACGCGGTGTTAGAATTATTTTTTAATTATTTTAATTAATCATCACCAATCTATCTAGATTTGTACTTCATGTGTTGACCTGATATTCATGTTTAATATTAGGGAGAAAAAGACCAGTTAATTATTTATTTATTGTTACTTCATGGAGCATGTGGTTTGAGAACATTTATAAACTATTAACAATAATAATCACCAACATAAAAAGGGGATCTTCTCTGATTGAGCTACAATATTCGAGTTTCACAGTACATAATTTATGAGTATATTCTCATAATTTTTTCTTTGATAACGTGAGAGTAGATATTTTAAACATATATATAGTACTGTTTATATAGTGTAAAGACGTTTGTATTTATCTATTGAAATGTTTAATTAATTTATTTATCTACATCATTACGTGTGAATGTTGAATTTGAATTTGTCCAAAATTTGGAAATTATGTTGTTTTATTTCGTGTGCTTTTTCTGTCTGAATCCGAGTGTTTGAAAATCTTGAGTATGGTTAGATATATAGTTGTTCAGCAGATTAGAATATCAACTATCATTTCTATTTTTGAAAAGGAAATATCAGCTGATATTGAAGTTGCTAGGAAATCAGAAAGATAATGTTACAAAACAATTATCTAATTATAAATAGATATTAAAATTGCCCACAAAAGTTTTTATTTATTTATTTTTAAATCTAACACCAATTGGTTCAATACACTATCAGGAGGACGTCTTCCAATATTTTGAGATTTAATTTTTGATGTTAGACTCAACTTCTATACAAAGGTGAGGAGAAATGTCCAATCCCTTTGTTAAGAAATGTATCTAAAACTAAATAAATGTACAATTACATACCATAAATAGTTCAATTACATGATATATATATATATATATATATATATATATATATATAAAATTTCAAGTCAGTACGTACTAATATAACTTTATCAGTGTGTTGGATGTGTACCATTAGATTTACATACTTTGACTCAAAACTTTTCCATAATCAGTGGTCCACATGCAACGCATTGAGGAGAAAATGACTATATATATATACATGTCGTGTGACATGATTTAAGTATAACGTGCCGTACTCGTTCAAACCACTTAAATCATTGAGATAAGATTTATTTAACTTGTCAAACAAGTTCCTATAAACAGATTTTAAATAAATAAGATATTCAAAGATCGAAGAATTCAAGTTTCGGATAAGGATTTTGATTTTCTCATAACTTTAATTGTCCTCACTCCCATAATCTATATTTACATATATGGACAGATCATTTCATGGGCTAGACTATGCTGAAGCCTAATATATATATATATATATATATATATATTAAAATTATTACAGTTTTACCTTGATATTTTATATCATATTACCATTTTACAATTCAACCTTTACTTTACCTAAAATTATAAATATACCCAATCACTTTTACTCAATTTCCGTGTTTCACCATCTGTCATTCTGTCCCACCAATTTTTCTTTGCTTTCGTGTTTTTTCGGCGGGTTTTCTTAATTTTAATATAAATTGTTAACTGTTTTTATATACTTATTTATTATTTTGTTTGATTAGCTTGTTTTATTATAATTGATTTAGGGTCGGCATGATTTAGATAATTTTGTTTATGATTTGTTTATTATTATAATAAAAAAGGTATTCACCTATTGAATACTAAAAAAAATAAAAACTATAACTAATATTTATTCGGTCATATGCATATCTAATATAGAAAATCAATAATCCGTATTATTTTTATTGATTTTTATGTTCTTACTCAATCAAACGATAGAATCAATCAAGATCATTAATTTAGGTGAAGACAAAATAAAGTGAAAAGGGGATTCAAATCATCCAAATAAATGTTAACGTTCCATATAAATCGAACCAAACCGAATTCGGAAAGTCCATGGAAGTTTATGTTGGTATGTAAAATAGCAAACCCACTCACCAAAGTAGTGTATGTAGCGTGTGAAAGAGGAAGGTCACACTGTCACAGTGAAGTTACTAGAACCGGGGACCGCGTAAAATTGAGCAGCAAAGAGCAAGGAGTCGTTAGACGCCAATTTTATACTTGCCAACCACGTTTCCTGACTCAGACTCGCTCTCTTTCAGTCTTGTTAGTGTTTTTATTCTTCACTTGCTCAATTTACCACGTCTCCCTCGCTCGTTGTCATACCTAACCCTACAGTTAATATTCCACGCGCCTTGCAACCGTTGTGTGATGTTTTTTAACAGACAGAAACTTCAAATTTAAATTTGACCTTTTTGTATCAATGTATCCGGTATGAAAGAGCTTGCCAAAACCAAAAGTCAATAAAAATATTTTATAAATTTTGATTAAGCTGCTTGTGTTATATGTTCGTAGTTACAAATAAAATAAATCAACTCAAATTTTTATATATATTGTATGAAAGTGTAATTATAGGTTTAGGTGTAAATATCGGGAATTGAAATTTTAAAAATTTCAATCAAAATATCATTAACATCAAGATATTCAGAGATTATATCATACTTATTATATATATATATATAGTCATTTTTTTTCCTCGGTACTCACTAATATAAATATAATCGGTGTATTGAATGTGGGTCATAGATTATAGATAAACACTGACAAGTGCATACAGAATGGGTCAAAGCAATTGAATTTAATGGTCCACATTCAACGTAAAGATAAATATTTATCAGTACGCACTGAGGTGAAAATTTTCATATATATATATATAAAAATATTTAATAATGAATGTGACTCAGTTTCAAAACATTCTAATAAAATCAACTCAAGTTGAGCACCGACAAAATCAATAAAATACCATAAAGATTTTTCAGTTTTTATATACTAGACACACTATATAGATATATTTATAACATACTAATACACATCACTTAAATGTGTCAATTGGGCACGGGGCTTGGCATGCCCTGCCCTTTAAGGCCTGCCAAGGAGGCGTGTTTGGGCTAGGACGACACGATGCACTTGCTGTGCGAGGCCGAGGGTGCCGGCCCGCCCACGGAATGGCACGGCACGCCAGACCCCCGTGCTAGGCCCAACGGTCGGCACAGAGGGCTGGTTAATAGCCTGTCAGATTTTTTTATTACTTTTTAAATCTAACCATTTGATTTGATTTGGTTTTTAAAATTTTATAATAATAAATAATATAAACAAATTACAATTAAAAATATATATGTTAAATCGTACAAATAATATTATAATAAATAAATTTAATATTTTCTTAAATATAAAAAAAAACTAAAAAAAAAATGAAGTGGGCCAGCACGGCCCATTAGGGGTTGTGTCGTGCCAACAGTTTCCTTAACGAGACGTGTTTGGCACAGTACGGCTCCTTTCGCGTGTCAACACGGCATGTCATGCTAAGGCAGCCGGGGGCTAAAGGGTCGAGCCTTAAGGGGTCGTGAGGGCAGGGGCGGACCCCCATGGAGGCCAGCCCCTAGCCCACTAGAAAAAAAAATTATAGTTAATAAATTATAATTTAAAAATATATATATATGAATTTCACATTTTAGTACCATAATTTTTAAGTTTTTATCATTTGACCCACCGATTCCATAATTCCAGTTCCGCCCCTGCGTGCCGGTATGTTTTGATAGCTTTAACATCACCACACTTTTACCATATATATCATTATGATTGAAGTTATGTTGCTTACATAGCAAAAGTGTGGTGATATGTATTAATATGTTATAAATATACCTATTGTGTGTCTATGAGAGAGAGAAAAATTGTTTTTATTTAATCAACATTTAAGGTCATTCTTATTCTTATTCTTATTATTATTTTTATAATCATTAAATATTTTAAAATATGCATAAATCTAAACAATGTTAAAAAATAATCTACATGAAAATGTAAAATATAATAAAAAGTTTATATAATAATGGAAAAAATTAGTTATACTATTCTGTTTAAAATATATTTAAAATTTTTAAACCGCGTATTAATTTGGAAAAAAAAAACACAAAATATGTCTAGAGATTATGATTTATGAGCTACACATTCCCAGATATTTTGTGAATAATTTGGCCGAGGAATTGTACACATTGAATTATAGATGGATCTAGAACAAAACACGTAAGCCTTGACGAAGCAAGTGTTTTACACACGTCAATAGTGCGACTGAAATAGCAAAAGTATCTAGAACCGTCAAAGAATTTTGTAGAGACTACATCCAAATCGCCTGCTCCAAAGACTTCCCTCGCAAGTTCGTCACAACGCGGATACGAAATCCGACGTGGCAAAACCTGCCTCCACACGCTCTTTTTATTACCCTCAAAACTCGTCATAATTACACAAAAAACCACACACGCCTCTTTACTGAGTCCTCAAGTTTCGAAGGACATTTCCGCCATTTAGTCCACGTCAGACACAAATCGCACTCATCATCCTACCTATAAATACAAACGTCTCTCACTCTTCTTTGCCCTCACACTTGTTTTTTGGATTGGATTTTATTCACAAATCTCAAAAGCTAAAAAAGTTCTCCCACACAAAAGCACTTTTACACAGACACACAAAAGCGCTTTTACACATATCAGACCAAGTCAAAAATTCATCATTATCAGTAATGAAGAGAGGTAGAGAAGACAGCGAATTCTCAGCGATGGCAGCTAAGTGCTTGATGCTTCTATCCAGAGTCGGTGAAACGACTTCGACGACGACAGACGATCTAACAAATAAGCGTGTATTCGCATGCAAGACTTGCAACAAGGAGTTCCCGTCTTTTCAGGCTTTGGGTGGCCACAGAGCCAGCCACAAGAAGCCGAAGTTCAACGACGGAGGAGCAGGAGAGGTTTTCGAAGCGCAACTGGAGTCACCGAAGAAGCCGAAGACACACGAGTGCTCGATCTGCGGTGTCGAGTTCGCGATCGGACAGGCGTTAGGTGGACATATGAGGAGACATAGGGCGAATTTTGGCGGAGGCGGAGGCGGGTTGGTGACTCGTTCGCTGTTGCCGGTTTCGGTATTGAAAAAATCGAATAGTAGTAAAAGAGTATCGCCGCTGGATTTGAACTTGCCGCCATATGAGAGTGATTTTTTGAAGTTGTGGGTCGCTTAGTTTATTGATTTGATTTGTTTGGTTATTGGTTTTAGCCTTTTAGAATCGGTATAGTTCCTTTTATCTATATATATATATGTATTTATTTAATATTACCAACTTTTTTATTGGAATTGTTGGACTCCGATTGATTTATTCATTCGTTTTTACATGAACACCCTTTATTTTATGGATTTGGATCCTCTTCACTTCATTTTACATTAGTCCTCATCCGAATAAATGTTCCGAATTAATTCCGGATAGAGTAAAACATACAAATTAATATTAATAATGGATATAAATTTTTCAATAAGGATCGTTTACTATTGAATCTTGATGTGATTTTTTGTATGAATGATAAAAACATTAAAATAATTGGTGGAAAAAAATGGATAGAGTTTCGGATATAAAAGCTAATTTTTTTATGACTTTTTTAAAGATAAAATATTTAAAAATATAAAAAAATATAAAAAAATGGGTTTTATGTCCAAGAATTTTCAAATTTTTACAAAATGTGTATTTTAATTTCCTTAGGTTGCATATAAAAATTATCATCGAAAAACATTTAATTATATGTAATTTCATCGAAAGTGCTCATTGTATTAAAACAATGAGGTGTTAATAAAAAAAGTTATATATATATATATAAAATAATTTTCACATAAGTGTATACCGATAAAATTATATAAGGACATTGAATGTGAACCACTCATTTTATATATTTTGATTTGATATGTATGCACTTCTCCAAACTCTTTTATAAATGAGTGGCTCACATTCAATGTCATTATATAATTCTATCAGTGCGGACTGACAGGAAAATATATATATATATATATGAAATATCACTTTTTAACAAAAAAAAAAGGTTAAAAGAAATTAGTATTTTTATTGTATTTACTAAGCTTTCTAGTGAAAAGATAAATTTACCCTATAAATCTATAATAGATTAAACATACTGGAACTAAACATACTGAGAATTAAACTACAGTTAAATGTAATGGAATTAAACTGATGGTGTGTTTAATTGATGAAAACGGTGGTGTTTTTAATTGAAGATGAAAACCAGTGTTTTTAATTGAAAAAAACAGATGTTGTGTTTAATTAAAGAAAATTGATGTGTTTAATTCGAAGAAAACCGATATGTTTAATTGAGAAATCATTAAAAGTATTTTTGTCTTGTCAAATAAAAATAATCAAACTCTGAGTAAATATAAAAACTCTACTAATTATATGGTTAGTTTCAATTTTAACTTATATGGTTAGTTTCAATTTTAACCATATATATATTTAAGAATGATTACTTTTGAGATATTGAGTTTTTAATCTCTTCAAAACATAAATGATTCGAGTAGTTGATTTAAGGGTCATTTACCTAATTTTAAACTCATCTATATACTGGCTTAGCTACGTTCAAGAGAGCAGTTTCTAGTCTCTTCCAGACGTAAATAAGTGCTATAAATCCTTCACTTATTCATAACTGGAACAAGTGCCTTTGACATGAAGATTCCACTTATCTGGTTCAAAAAAAGAGAAATTAGAGTGTATTGGAAGACCTTAAATCCCACGCCGCTTTATATCACCACAATTCATCCTATCATTGATACGTCTTATTACTTAATAGTGCCTCCTAGTACAACTATGTTAGTAATACTTACGTTGTCTTTTAAACCTATCTTAATATATATAGTGTTTGATTTCGATAATTAATTCCGATATATTTGACCCAACCCGACTCAACCCTGACCCGGTTTTGACGTGAGTGTTTTTATACAAAACAACATTTTAACATGCAATTATTGCATAGCAAATACAATATCAATTTTTAAAGATCTTCTAATTGTTGAAAATTATGTATAAAGAAAAAAGCATCCTAACCCATATTCATATATCAATCCTTTTCTACTCGTTTCATTTCGTATATCTTTATTTATTTATTTTGATGTTGTTTCGTGGCAATTGTTTAATTCGATCCCACACTAAAATCTGGGCAAAAAATAGTAGAAAATCAATGATGTAGATGGAGAATAATTTGCTTTGCGTTAATGGATTATCTACATTCTAATGCGTGGTGGGATGTCGACGAATCTTTTATAAAATCTGCAAATCGCTACGAAACAAAACCCACTCAAATTGCCTTTCACATAATAGAATCAAGTAATGCTATTTTACTTAAATTTGAAACTTAAATGATGTGGTATTACTGTGATTCATTCATTTAAATTATATAAATATAATACGATTTAAATTAATGGATTATAGTGATACAATATTATTTAGACATCGAATTTAATAGACCTGGTAATTTGGGTCATGACCAGCGAACCCAATACGAACCCAACGAATTTGGGTTGCATTAGATTGAGCTAAATAGGTTTGGGTTGGTAAACGGGTTGACTCGTTTAACCCTTTTAATAAACGGGTCGTATCAGATTTCTTACACGAGTTGGCGGGGTTAACACGGTTAACAGAGGCAGATGTGTAATTTAAAATTAATTGCTTAATACACAATAAATCACAACCATTAACATAGTATAGTTGTTGCTTCGTTTAGAACATTTTCACTTTAACTTCTAAAATTGCAGAATATCGAACTTTCTCTTTTTATCCCTTGATTATGTAAGTTTGCATATGTATACTATCAATTAAGGTGGATTCTCATCACATATATGCATGCCCCTGACAAGCTAACATATTATGGGGTTGGTGTGACAATTGATAAGGTGGTGTTGTATTATTCTTAAAGTAATTTCATATCAGCCTCTATGAAATTACTTGGAGAATCAATCAACTGACTGCTTGTGATAAGAACTTTATGTTGAAGCCGTAGCTTGTTTAGAGTACATTTTTAATAAATTTTAATATAGAAAACAAAACAAGTTTTAAACGGATCACGCGGGTCAAGACCCGACCGTGTTGAGTTTCATTTTAATAAATGGGTTGTGTTGGGTTTGAGAAGTTCAATCCATTTATTAAACGGATCAACCCGTCACGACCCATTTAATAAACAAGTCGTGTCGGGTTTGGTCCAACCCGACCCATAAATACGAATTGACAGGTCTAAGATTTGGATACTAAATTTAGACAAAGAAGCATTATTAAATAGAATTCAGATTATCTGTTGACATGATTTTTTTTCCTTACTTAAATAGAACTAGTGACATGTGTAATCAATGACCAAGATTTATTTTTTATTTTTTTACTTCCATTATCTTTAAAAGCATTGTATTATCTTTATATGTTTTAAGCTAAGAAAAAAGATTAGATAAGTAGAAGATCCAAATCTCATTTAATAATCATCCGATGAATGTAAATATATTTAAAAAATATTAAAGAGAATATGTTTAAATTTAAAAATAGAAAGAAAAAAAAACAACTAGGCCGAAATTGGCCTAAATTTAAGTTCTGAAATGGGCCCGAAACATGCAAACTGGGCTAAACCATTGGATTCAAGCCCACTAGTCAAGCTCATCAAGACAACGTACATACACTGCACTTCAACGAGCAATAGTGTGTGATTACAAATTTACAATTACAGCTTACAAATAACCCTTCAATAATAATAATAATAATAATAATAATCAATTAACCAATGGCCTATTGCGGTATTGCCTTGGTGATTGGAATCTCCCAAGTGTGGTTTCGTAAAAAATATGATTAATAATTTATCTCCAAATTCTAATTGATAGCAAGTGTACGAATCAAAAGATAATATAGCTAGCGAAGCACAGATATTGTTCCTATAGAGACCGAATTAATCTTACAATTCTTACCAATTAAACTAAAACTAAGCCTTAAATTGAAAACTTTAATGAACGAGAATTGATTTGTGAATTATTGACTAAGAAGAGAAAATTAAAGAAATATAATAAAAGTTCACATCAAAGCAAAATCAAAAATCAAATAGGCAAAACCCTAGAGCATCTGATTTCACCGTAACTAATAATACTCAATTTCCTTGGCATGTTAATTCTAATTAATTCCCCTTATTGATGATCAATTTCCAAATATATTTAATGGCTGTGGCATCTGGTTACACTAAAAGTATTCCTACAAATTAATCCTCTATAGCATCTAGATAAATTGAATTTGTGAAAACCCATTAAGTTCTATGGAAATTGTTAAAAACATCACATAAATTCTAATTGCATGGCATCTACAATTAAATATTCATGGTATCAGTTGCAAGAAGCAAAACTCAAGTAAAGTATGGCATCTACTCTTACTTACATCAAGTTACTTAAAAATAGATGGTGATCAAACATTCAAATTCAAGTACACATAAATTAAGTGCAGCAAAAGATACTCAATAGGGAAGAAAATTCGAAATTAGCATTAACCAAATAAATCAAATAGTCATGGCTAGGATATATCGTAGCCCTAGCAAAAAGAATTAGTTCCTCATAATCATGATTACAAGCCTAAGAGAAAACATAGAAGAAAATAATGATAAAACCCGGTTAATCGATGGAATGTCGCCTTATAATTCTTCAACTTGCCTCTGCTGCTGTGTGTGTGACTTTTCTAATGTAATTCCTCTTAAATGGCATGAATTAGGTATTCTATTAGTTCCCTAATCAACCTCCAATAAGGCTAATTCAATGTGACTCAAAATAGGAAATACAATCCTTTTAGGGTGCGTTTGGTACGGGGACGGGACTGGACGGGACGGGACGGGACTGGACTGGACTGGACAGGACAGGACAGTTGTTCCATGACGTGTTTGGAATGTATGGGACAGGACAGTGGACTGTACTGTTATACGTTTGGTATGGCTGGGACAGGACGGGACAAGAGATTCAAATGACCAGAGTGCCCTCCTTGTTTTGTCTAATATTAAACAATATATTAAACAATTTTTATATATCGTATTTAACAATATTAAATAAATATTGTAATTGAAATATATTATAATATTTTACAAAAATAAAAGGGTTCAAATGACCTCTTATTTTCAATTACAATATTATTATATTTTATACAAATAGTAATATTGTAATTGAAATATATTATAATTATTTAATAATATTATATAATAATATGATATATTATATCATTATATATAATAATATATAAGATATATATATAATATTAAATATTTGTACATATAAAAAATATAATATTATATATATTATAATATATGTATATATATTAATAATATATATTGTATATTATATATATGTATCCTATATATATAATAATATAATATATATGATATATATTATTAAAATATATATAATATATATTAAATATATATATATATAATATTAAATATCTTATTATATATAATAATATTTAAATATATTTATATTATAATTACATATATAATAATATATATATTATAAAATTATATATAATAATATATAAAATATTAAATATATTATTATTATATATAATAATATATATAAATTATAATTACATATATAATATTATATATATTATAAAATTATATATATAATATATAATATATTATTATATATATTAATATATTATAAAATTATATATAATAATATATAATATATTATTATATATATTAATATTAATATATATATATAATATTATATATGTAATTATACATATTATATATATAATAATATATACACATTATATATATAATAATATATATAGGATATATATATATATCATATATAATGTATTATATATATTAATATATATATTATTATATTATATATATAATATATATATATAGGATATATATATCTATAGATATATCATATATAATGTATTATATATATATTAATATATTATATATATATTAATATATATAGGATATATATATATCATATATAATATATATAATATATATTAATATATAACATAATATATATATATATATGATATATATCCTCTATATATATAATTATTTATAATATATATGATTTAGTATATATTATTAAATATTATTATATATAAAATAATATATTTAATATGTTATATATAATTTATAATAATATATTATATTATATTATGTATGTAATTATAATTTTAAATTTTATTAAATATTATATATATATAAATATATTTAATATATTATATATTATTATATATAATTTTATAATATATATATATTATATGTAATTATAATTTATATATATTAATAATATATATATATAATATAATATATTGGATATGTTTGTAATTATTTGAACATTTAAAGGGTAAAGTGGTCTTTTTGACACTTGTCCCATGCCATGGGACAAGTTGTCCTAGGGTCTTGGGTGGGACAATTTTTTGTGATTTTTGTCCCACCTTGTCCCGTCCTGTCCCGTGCTAAAGTCGCGCCAAACGTGGGACAAGAACAAGTTGTCCCACCTTGTCCCGTCCCGTCCCGCATACCAAACGCACCCTTAACTTTAGGAATCTTGATCCAATTTCAACTAATTCTAACATGGAAAGTTTAGGATCAACTAAAACTGAATCAAAGTGAATTTTAGGCCTTCATTAATCTTCCAAAACATAACAAATTTCTCTAAGACCTTCATTCCCGAATAGGCAGCCCGTAATTCTTAATTTCCAAAATCCCGCGTAGAAATTATGGGTTGACCTTTGGGTAGTAAAATGGTCATAACTCCATCTAGGAAACTCGAAATCGCGAACCGTAAAATTCTACGGAAAGCTAACTTCCGTACCTTTCCAGCCATATAACGCTCGAAACCCAGTTTCTTCTGAGCTGATACAGTTTAATTCTTGAAGTTGACCCATCAACAAATGTTTTCTCGGGTTTGATCGAAAATCTTCCAAATTGCTTCCAATTATCTCCTAGGACTTGAATAGTTGAGAACCAAGAAAAGATACGTGAAATGCAAGAGTTTAACTCAAAACAAAGCAATAAACTCAAGAATAGAGGTATAAAACATAGGTAATTATAATATTATCATGTGGTTCCACCGTCTAAGGTTCTAACCTTGGTATGTACATAATTATTGTCTCACATTTGGCTATTAAATCCCAAAGTGTGGAGAGCCCTCTCTCCAGTTGATTGTGAGAGTTGTAGTCCAGTTGTAACATCTTCCCGATAGTGGGAGTAGTATTCTGGATTGTGTTTATAGAGTCTAGTTTTGATAGGTTCCGGTTGTAATTGTACTTCAAAAAAAAGAAAAAAAAATTACAACTTACAAATAAAATGTGTCATGTGTGAGGATCGGAGCTCCAACTCTCTGTTCACTGGCTTGGTTCCTTCAACCTTTTTTTTTAACAACTCCAACATTGACTGATTGTCAAATTGAATGAACTTCCAAACCATTTCTATTTTAGGTCAAAATTATGATAAGATGTCCATATATTGAATTATATTCTTTAGTTACAAGTTCTAACTTGATGAGTTGATATTGGTTAAGTGGTATGTCTTTATGTGAGGCGATAATTCAGTAATATGTCTGTATGTGTGATAATCTCATTGCTGTCAATCTAATTATGCCATATAGAAGTTTAAACATCTACTTTCATGTTTACTATGAAAATTATGTTACATGACACAATTATATTTGATAGTGAAGCTGTCCCATATAAGTTTTTTTAATTCATTTTTTTATTATAATATTTCTTTTTTCATATATATTTTATAAATATGTGTGATGGGTTTTCTTTCCAATATTGTAGGAATAGATATCCGAAACGCACATATAATGATTAATCTTTGGTAGGTTCCCATATACCATGACTCATTCCGTTGCATATTTAAAAAAAAAATTATAATTGTAATCATAGAATTAATTGAAGAGCGGTGCTATTGGCAAACCTCCTACTGATCTATTCATACCCCACTTTTTAAAATATTGATTTAATTAAATAAAATTAAATGTTTTTATTAAATTTTTTTGTTTATTTCCAATACTACCCATTTTACTTATTTTTCAAACTTAATACATACTATATATGATCTATCTATCTCTTATCTCTTATTTCTGTATCTGTATACATCTCTCTCACCTCCATTGATTGATTTTTTTTTTCTTCTTATTTTTTTATTTTTAGTTTTTTTTTCTTCTTATTTCGGAAACGAAAAAAATAAAAAATAACAGGGTACTTCAACACAACGACAACTTGATATCATTCTAAAACTTATTTCCAAAGAATGAATTGTTTCCAGATGCTTACTGATGTTTGATATCGTTCTTAGACAATTCTTCAATTTTCTTGATATCGTTGTCAAACTCTTTCATAATATTTTAGATGTATGTAAGAAGCAGATTTTAGGGTTTAAGAGTTAATTTTTTTTTTTGAAGAAAAGAATTACTGAGTTTTTTTTTTTTGAAAAAAAATATGAGATTTTAATAGATTTACTTTGTAGAAGATTTCTTTCATAAATTGTATGTCTCTTTAAGTAATTTTGATAAAGAAAAAAAAATAATATTATATAATTAAAAAATGGGGCATGAATAGATCAGTAGGGGAGTGCCAATAGCACCACTCTTAATTGAAACCATTATATTACAAATATGTAAAACATGATTGGCTACATAAACAAGAAAACCAAATTTTATCCACCCATATATCGACAGGTGTTCACTCCATGAGAGTCCACCTTACCACCACCCGTTCAAGATTCTCTGTCCTCCTAAGAAAAGCAAGAAGACCAAAAGCCCCTTCAACAAAGCTGTTTCACCAAAACCACGGCCTGAATGCGTAATCACCACACACGTGTACGATGACGATAACATGCAAACGTTATTTTTATATTTTTTTCACGAGAAAAAATCAAGTGCTCCACACACAACCGTTTCTCAATTTTTATTTTTTATTTTTTCATTTCTGTTTCTGTCTCTCTTAAATATCGCCGCCGGTGTGGCTTAGCCGGCAAATCCGTGGTGTTTCAACCGGCGATTAATCGTCGGTTCAGGTTTCCGGTGATCGTTGAAGGTAAGGACATAGCGTTGTCGTAGATTTCGCTTTAAGATTTTCTCGATTGTAACAAAATTGCATTTAACCATTTTTGTAATCGAGGACGTTTGCGCGTGAAATGAAGGGTTTTCTTGGAAATTTAGGTGTATGTATGAGCTTAGTGGATGATCACTTAGAATTATTTATAGAATTTTTGGTGTCACGATAATTTTCGGTTTTTGTTAGTGTCTCTCGGGTGTGTCTGTGTTTGTGTGTGTCGTCCATGAGCTAAAATTACTGTCGTTTTAACGTGTTTGTGTGCAGAGGTTGCTGGAAATTGTGAATGTTACCAGATTTAAAGTGGAAGTTCAGTTCTCTGTTGACGACACAAAATGGTATGTATACATTTTTATTTCAAGTTTCTCAGTGTGATTTCTTGTGTTTTTTTCTATCACTTGTTTGTGTTTGTTTAATTCGAGCTCATATTCGGATGCTTTTTATAAATATTTTGTGGTAAGGTTTAGTATTAGAAAAAGAAAAGAAAAAAGGATTCGCTCTACTCGGTTGTAATGCTGTGAGATTAGAAGCCTTGGTTAATGAATTTACTGACTGGCAAATTTCTGGTCAGAGTCATGTTAAGGAAATCGTCTGGGGGTCTACTTGTTCTTGACTAACCTTGAAATTGTATTAAGAGCAGTGGTTCATCAGCATTTAATGTGTAACATATTACATGCAAGTGTCCGGGACTATAGTAGCAGTAATTTCAGTCTGTTTTATGGTTTGTTTCTTTGTTTTTGTGTATGATGTTACAATTTTAAGTTCAGACTATGATGTTTTTGTGTAAGAGGCTTGACAAATAGGTCGTTTGGATGCTAAATGATGAATTTTTAAGTTTTTCCTTGATGTTGGAATCTTAAAATATAACATGAACGTGATTGTGACTGAGGAAGAAATTAGTGTTTGGGTTCTCATATGTGACTGAGTAAGATTATATATATTTTTACTTTTTTCAATGAGTGATTTTGCATGTCCATTTCTGGTTCACGACCTCGGATACAAACCTTGCATTAAACCATTTTAATGTCAGAGGCCTAGAAAAACGTATCTTCAATTATTACTAATTGAAGCCAGGACAAGGGTATGACAAGATGATATCCTCCAAAAAGAATAAAACTGGGACATGTGAACTAATGATTTCGAGAATACATTAAGATGATTATTTCTGCTCCTCAATGTTGAGAAAACATGAGGTTTCTGTTTGGTTTTCTTTTTGTCAAGGTCTATCTTTCCTGCTGTTAACAAGTTAAATGCTTCGAAGGAGCTTGGGAGTTAGCTCGTTATGGGGGGTAATTAGATAGGGTTCCCATAGTTGTGTTGTGTGAGTGGTGTGTGGAGCAATGCTTGTAGTTGCTTGGTAAGTGTCTATTGCTCCATGCAAATGAGTAGGTTATCAATTCTATGTTCTGGTTTGATGATCATTTAGAGTTGTCTTTTATATGTTATGGCTTTTAAATTTAATGGTACTTAGAGAGTAACATCTGTGAGTTGAAATTATAGAATAAGATTCCATTTCTGCTAAAATTAAAGGAATAAAACAAGTAAAAGGTGGTTGTACTGTGAAAATTTTGATGCTTGGATCAAAGTATTTCTTGTTATCGGTTAATGAATCATGATGTCCAATCCTTTCTGTTTCTGTGCATATTTATCTGTGTTTGTTAGCAATAAGGAACTTCTGAATGATTGTTTCTGGCTGTCTTTTCAGAACAAGGGTTTTTGGATGCCAAAAGGTTCTGGGCATATAACTGATGGAGATGCAGCATTTGATAATTCTTCCAGGATTGAATCAAAGCGACCTCATCAATGGTTTGTTGGTGCTGGTGAATCAGAGATCTTTCCCAACAAGAAGCAAGCTGTACAGGCCCCAAACCGCAAATCAAATATTGATATATCTAATGTTCCTTGTTGGGGGAATACTCCCAGTTTTCAGTCAGTACCAAACCAGTTTATTGACCGGTTGTTTGGATCTGAGCCTGCAAGGTCTGTCAATTTTGCTGAGAGGAACGTCTCTCCTGTTGGAACAAATGATGTGAGAAGAAAGGGTGTGGAGGATCATTTTGGGGGAGATGCGTCCATTGGATTGACAATGTCACATGCTATGGAAGATCCTGAAGCATCATGTTTTAGCTTTGGTGGAATTAGAAAAGTGAAAGTCAATCAGGTTAAGGACTCTAACAATGGTATGCATGCCCAAAAGGAACATGGTGTTAATATGGAAAATAACAATGACTTGTCTACAGGTCTCACCTATAACAAGGAAAACCAGAGTAGTTATATGACAATGGGGCAGGTCTATGGTAAGGAGGATGAGAATGTCACATTGATGGGTCAAACTTATAACAGGGGAGATGCCCATATTAGATCAACATCTAACCCCTACGGTAAGATAGATGACAGCGTTATATGTATAACGGATACCTATAGTAAGGAAGATGCCAACATAATATCTTTTGTTGGGTTTCCTGATGAACATGATATTATCCCTGTGGGTCAGCCTATTAACAACTACGATCAATCATATAATCATCCTTCGGTTCAAATTTCAGAAGCAGCCTCTGAAAATCAGTTGAATGCACCAAATGCAAATGCAGTCACAGCTTCACCCCGAGTTTCTAAATCAAAACCTGAAGGCTTTTCAAAGAATAAACCAGATCTCAAACCATCCAAGAAAGAAGCTCCAAACAGCTTTCCTTCAAACGTCAGAAGTTTGATATCAACTGGTATGCTTGATGGGGTACCTGTGAAGTACGTTTCTGTGTCACGAGAGGTACATTACCAGGTTGTTTTTGTCTGTTTCTTTTATTGATGTCGTTGTTCAATTACTTATGGTTGTGTTCGTGCATGTAACAAGGAGCTTCGCGGCATCATAAAAGGTTCGGGGTATCTTTGTGGTTGCCAATCATGTAATTACTCCAAGGTGAGTCCGTTCCACAGATTCTAAGTTTAGCTGATAAAATTCTGTGAAGCTAATTTTTCTATCTATGTCGTTGGCATAAGGTTCTAAATGCTTTTGAGTTTGAGCGCCATGCTGATTGCAAAACAAAACATCCAAACAATCACATATACTTTGAGAATGGGAAGACTATCTATCAGATAGTACAAGAATTAAGGAGCACTCCTGAAAGCTTGTTATTCGATACAATTCAAACTGTTTTCGGTGCACCTATTAATCAGAAATCTTTTCGCACTTGGAAAGGTAATGAACACGATTTGCGATGTATAAAAACTCTCTTTGTGCATGCCATTGGGATTTCTGTTGAGTACAGTTTTTCCCCTATTTTGTTCTCTTTTAATAGCTCTCCATTTTCCTACCTTTTCTCAGAATCCTTTCAAGCAGCAACGCGTGAGCTTCAGCGAATTTATGGAAAGGAGGAACTGAACCTATAAGATGGGTGTGTTTGTGGTGGGCATTTCACAAAAATGTAAGATAGAGATGTGCATGCATAGACATAGTTATGGTAAGTTTATGATATTCTGTAGAGACGGGCAAGCTGATGGTGTTTTCTATTAATTACTCTGTTGCGTGACTGGATTATGTAGGACTTGTTAATGTAGGTTGTTGTTTATTGGGATGATGCGTTTTCATTAGACAGAGAAAAGTGTGTAATTAAGAACACAAATAGAACTCATGTATTTAGGTTTGAGATGTAGGTCTTTTGGGGACTCGAATGGGATACCACCCTGTGGTGCGGTGCAATGCAAAGTAAATTATTTTGTGACATTTTTAGCACCTCTCCGATTTATCTATTTCGTGGTCTTGCTGGTGATTTTGTTCGGACAAGTGTTTATTATCATATTCTCAGATTTCGATATGCATGAAGAGAAAAACATTGTTTTAAAATGATTATGTTGTGCAGATCATGTTCCTAAACTATTCCTAAATTATTTTTAGGATTATCATACAAATGCCAGGTTATGTAAAAAGTATTTGAATCTGCATTAAAATAAAATAAAAAAGTTCGTTAAAGTTGGTTGCTTGTAATATTATTTAACTCATTTTCTTATAGTCCACATAAAAGTGTCAAAAGAGCCCGGCCAGGCTGCAGCAGACCTTATCTACTTACATCCATCCGCTTAGTACTTGTATTGAATCTGAGGGTATGGGATCAACCCAAACCCGCTTGATAGCGCAGGATTGGACATATATTATAAGTCTGCTGGCTCTCAAGCCAGGTCCTCAATATTAGGGGACGGGAATATTGAGGACATATATTATAGGTCTGTCGGCTCTCAAGCACAGCCCTCAATATTAAGGGGCGGGAACATTGAGGATGGGACAGGCAGGACCCGTTTGACACCTCTAACTCCACAGACTTGTCTGTAATTTCAGGGGTCGGTATTTTCGACCCCTCCTTAATTCCAAAATATTCCCAAAATACTATAATAAATAAATAAAAATGAAAAATAGAATATAGGGTACAAAAATAATAATAATAAATTGTCCTACATTAATACAGACTAACATTTGTGTCCGAGGCAAATAAAGAAAAGGGGTCGAGGAAATGGGAAAATTAAAGAAACCTGTTGGCAACAAGATACGAGGAACTGTTTTTAGCCACAAATCGAAATTCTCAATAATTAGATGAAAAGGTAAAAACTACATTTCACACACTATAACAAGATTCAAAAGAATGACAGCAATAAAAAATTACAAGCACCCATCAATCACATTGTCATCACAATTCTTTTCCCTTTACCCTTTTTTTTTTTTCTGACAGTAGTCACCCAGGATGTACCTCAGACCGGAACAATCATCGGTCACTCGGTCTTAAGAACCACAGCAAGCTGATTTTTGGGCAGCTTGACCGCCCCCTGCACCTTGATCCGGTTGATTAATCTTGATCGTCGAAGGCTGCAACATTAATGACCAAAATTTTATACTGAACTAAGTTTTGATTCCAACAATCGATGAAAAAATAATTGCAATTTAAATACCTCGGCCCTCGAGTCAGTATCAGAAAGCCTTTGCTTTATATCCCTTCCTATTGAAAAGAAAACTTGCTCCACATTTAGATTTGTTTTAGCACTCTGCAGAACATAGAATCTTTCAGCATATATATATACTAACACTGATTCAATTAGATATAAGCACAATCATGCAAGTGGTACTCACAGTTTCGAAAAATTTGATCCCATACTCATCAGCAAGCGCTTGACCCTTCGCGGTAGGCACAGCCTGAAAAATATAAAGGACAGTAATTTACATATGCACAAGAAGGTCATTCCTGCAGATGCAGTACTGAAAGGGCACTTCTATTTTCTTTAGACGTGTATTCAACCAAAACCGATTGTCCTCTATAAGCAAAACTCTATAAAACACAAACTTGACAAAAAGTTTTGGAGGAATCTTAAATTGCAATGGAAGTCGAACAAAAGAAGTATCATATGCGAAATTAACATACTCTTTTGCTTTCATCCATGTCAGCTTTGTTTCCTACTAAAATCTTGTTAACATTGTCTGAGGCATGTTGTTCAATGTTGCGAATCCAATTCCTAATGTCTGAAAATGGTAAAATGAGTCTGTAAGAAAACAATAGATAATGGAGATACGTATGCTAAGAAATTTTTTGATAAAATCACAGCAGATTCTCAATCATCCACCTCAATGAAACAAGGGAACACTAAATGACGCACAGATATTATGCGGAAAAAAAAAAATCAAAGAATGATTTCAGAAAATGAGGAGAATGGATAATCCTTTAGTATGCCTAGCCACCCTAGTTTTAAATAACATGGGGAAGAGAATGGGAATTACTGTTGAAGGACGATTCATCAGTAACATCATAGACCAGCAAAATTCCCATGGCTCCACGGTAGTAAGCTGCAAAAACAGAGAAGTTACTAGGGAAATATTTTGAAATGAACCACAAATGGGTCTAGACAACAACTTCAGCAGTAAAGAAAACAAAGTTAAATATATACAGACAAAAAAGACTACAATACTAGGGACTAGAACATCACAATTATAAGATTTCCAGGCTGCCCTGCTGCCAATATCTCAGGCAGTCCTGCTATTTTAATGCCAAAAATGTTCTCTGGAGTGTTCTATGCTGCCGTGCAACTCATACTGCCTCATTAAGGCAACGTGACACTGACCTCTACCTAAATAAAGTACCTTAGGAATCTATGAACAGTTTTAGTGATTACAAGGAACAGCCACATACCCCACCATTGCTTTATGAGTATCGGGTCATAGCATTGCCATTGGCTATAGAAAAGTTTCTGCTATTTGGCTAGGAGGAGAGGGTGCATCACCCCTACTTGTCCAAGGCAGTACCTAAAGGCTAAGCTACAGCCAACCAGAAAGGAGTTCCATCATCTCCAAGACATCTGTTGTGGTATGTGCATATCCGAACAATGGCCATTTACAGGGAAACTTAGTATAAAGTACTGCACCTTACGGTCAATCGCAACAACCTCCTGCTGGGTCATAGAGTTCAACTTGAATGTAGTGAGCTATTGCAAAATCACCCATACACCCCACCAGGACTAATTTTGATGGGGCAATTCCTCCACAAATATTAAGCTATCAGATTTCTGCAATCAACTAAAGCCTTAATGCAACATCATCTGCCTTCAACAAACCTCTTCGGCAGTTCTCTTGGCCAATAGATCAAAGGTTTCTTTTCCCTTGCAGCATCTTATTTGGTATACCTATTCCAACAGAAAGATGTTCATTGTTTCCTTCGATATTTGTGAAAAATGCATAAGATATAGACTCATCAAACCACCAATTAAATTTCAGCCCGGAAAGCCTCTTGAGGCAAATAATGGAACTGTCAGAATACCCATTATTTCAATTTTCTTCATGCATCATCCAAGCAACCTTGCTAAGGATGGCAGATTTTATATACCATCTACCTTCTGTATGATTAAAATGTTATTAAAAATAAAAATCAGAAAACATACCAGTTGTGATTGTTCGGAAGCGCTCCTGACCAGCTGTATCCCAAATTTGAAGCTTGATCCGTTTTCCATCAAGCTCAATGGTTCTTATCTTAAAATCAATGCTGTGTATAAAATAATATAGATGTGAAGACTGAGAATTTGGATAAGATTCAAAAATGTAGTTACTGCTGTATAAATGCATAGTTCAGATAATACACACCCAATGGTAGTGATAAAACTGGTGGTGAAGGAACCATCTGAGAAACGCAAAAGAAGGCAACTCTTACCCACACCTGCACAGGTGAATAACAAAAAAACATGCAAAAAGGAATTATCTAAATAAGCTTCCCACAAGAATGTTAAAAGCAGCCAAGTAATTTGAAGTACAGAAATAACTCATAAGAAGAGAATTCAACAACCATCACTTATCATTTACAAATTTCAATGCAAAGTATAGGAACAAGATTTCAAGATAAATAAACTAACAAAAGAAATCCTGAAGGTTGTTATCTTAAGGAAACAGGAAAAACAGAAACACGGCGTTAAAAAACCAACTTGCTTTGAGGTGAAATTAGAGAATATTTCTAAATAGATTTTATTAGGATTGACCTAATATTATCAGAAGTATTAAGGAGTGGCATGGGAAAAAATGAAAAACCTTGTAAACTAGCTTGCCAAAGAAAAAGACATCTTAGTGACTTTTGGAGCAAACTAAGCAAGTTATAATTTACAACTTTATTACAAATATATTTCGCTAAATTGGAAAAGGAGAGGGGACTAGGTGCAGTACGACCTAGGTATTACTAAGGTCTAAGGATATAAGAGCTCCAATCAGTTACAGTAGTGGAGAAGTTGCAATGAGATTTGACATCAGTTAATTCTAAGAGCTCCAATCAATTACAGTGGCGGAGAAGTTGCGATGGGTTTTAACAATATCAGTTAATTCTTGTGCTTAATAACAATGACTTGCTGGCACATCTATGTTTCATATGGAAACCATCAATTTAAAGACTCTGCACTCCCTCAAAAAAATTTAATATCCCAAACCTTGCTCTAGTTCATGAAAGCACAGGGGGATACATATAAAGATCATTTTACTACATCAAACTAAATATACATGGTGGACGGCAGAGGGGTAAATTACCTTTAGTAAGGAAAAAGAAAAACACATTACTTAGATCGGATCAAACCTAAAACTCTGGGCAACCTGTAAGCCCCATCGGTCCACAGGTATATTCATTCATAGACTTTAGCAGCCAACGGAAGCAGGAAGCAGGAGATTATATGCCAAATTATAAAGAAATGATAGATCTATAGTGTTCAAGTGGATTAGACCTATAAATGTATACTAACAATAAAATCAAGGAAAAAAATAAATCAATCTTCAAAGTTCAGAGAGCAGTTTTAAAAATCACATTTTTGCTTCAGGCCAGATTGGTGATTGAAGATCTAACTTCCAACCAACGGTATTGCTGAGCTATTAAATATAAGAGTGCCCACCGATATGGACATCTAAGGCCACTGCAAGTCTAAACTGGTAAATTAAACATGACTGTAGATAATTGCATGCATGTCTGAGTGTGTCAGCTTGGCCACCATAAGAGAACCTTCTCATTATATGCCATATCACCTTCTCTCTTTTGGGGTATTCCTATATTATAAATACTAAATAGCAAGAAGAAAAACACAACTACATCATATTAGCTTTAGAACTATCTGTCTCCAGAACTCAAACAAATTCTATGTCGTGGACATAACTTCAAAACCCAACTCTAACAAGAATGTCACTGGAGTATAAACCAAAGACTTCCCACGAAATACAAAGTCCAAATCAGTTGAGTGAACCAAATGTCATCTCACTTCCCACCTTGATTCCAGTTAAACGGCACTTAGAAACTATTACCAGATTAAATATTGAAGAAATCTGCTACGATTCATGGAAAATGAAGCATCATGTAAGACACAAAATTTCAAAATTCATACAACAATATCATACTGAGGTAAATTGGCTTAATAGTTGACCAAACCACAACATTATTGGGAAGACATTAACAAGATCAACTTATCAACTTCACATCACCGCATTGCAACAAAATTCGGTCAAACTGCTAATTCTACATTTTCACCCGAACAGCTAAAAAAGTTAATCACAATTTTTTTTTTTTAAAGAATAACATAAAATAAAATAAAATCCTATTCCAAACTAGATCCTCTTTAAAAAAACAAACAAAAAAACAGCACAATACAAAAATCAACGCCGTTAAAACAAGTCACAGGATTCATCCAGATCATACACAACATTAACATAATCAAGTTCTAGTAAAAAAAAAAAAAACTACGAGTACTGAACTCATAATGCGATCTAGACAAATAACGATCCGCTTGTTTCTCGAGAAAAAAAAACGGAAGAAAATCACGTACCGCTGTCGCCGATCAATAGAAGCTTAATGAGGTAATCATAATCGGCTCTAGCACGCGCAGGTGGAGCGGCCATCTATAAAAATCAGTCAAAAATTTATTTACCTCCCTGAACAAAAACACCAAAACGACACATCAGAAACCAAAACGACACATACATGCATCAGTGCATGAAAAAAAATAGGAACAAATTCAAAGGAAAAAAAAACAATATACCAGATCAGAAATAAACTGAAAAATGTTTAGAGAGAGAGAGAGGTCTCCGAGCGGTCAAAAGCGAAGAGATATTTTGTTAGAGAGAGAGAGAGAGAGAGGTGTTTTGTTGAATTTTTAACAAAAACAGATATAATTTTGATCGGTTAACCACCACCAGCAACACAAAATTTAGCTTCTCCGACTATAGTGGGTAGCTAAAATGCGCCTTTTTATCGCTTTTTTTTTTCTTCTTTCTGGTGCGTCGATCACCCCCAGCGCACGCTAGCAAGTACACCAAATGGAGAGAGAAAACGGAGGCAGATGTTCGATTGTCCTCGTGTTACAGTATAAATATATATATATATATATATATATATATATTTCTATTATCTAAATATGTTTAATATTTAATGTCCCGATATATTTAATCTCAGGAAGTCCTAATAATAGAAAATAGGGAAAATTGTACAAACTTCCCATGAGTTTAACCAATATTGCACTCAGATGCAGCTTTTGCCAAAATTACACATACTTCTCCTACTTTTCATTGACTAATTGTTTGACTAGCCTTAAAATTTAAAATGACTAAATTACCCCTGAATTAGTTATTTTATTATAATATTTATTATATTTGAGGATTTTATTATAATAAAATTAATTAACTAACAAATATTTTTTTATTTAAACGGTTAGGGATTTTATTACAAATAGAACATAATTAATTAACTAACCATTTTTTTAAAAAGAAAACATTTTTATCAATTTGTTTTTATTTTTATTTAAAAAATGTTTTTTTAAATAAAAAAATGGTTAGTTAATTAATTAGGGTCTATTTGTAATAAAATCCATAACCGTTTAAATAAAAAAATGGTTAGTTAATTTATTTTATCATAATAAAATCCACAAATATAATAATTAATACAGGGGTAATTTAGTTATTTAAAATTTTAAGGCTACTTAAATAATTAATCAATGAAAAGCAGGGGAAGTATGTGCAATTTTGACAAAAGTTGCATATGAGTACAATAATGGTTAAATTCATGGGAAGTTTGTGCAATTTGCCCTAGAAAATATATATAGTTTTGCTACTGTCAAAATGATGTGGACCATAGATTATGGAGAAATTTAATAAGTGCTTACACTTTGAATCAAAACATGTAAATCTAATAGCCCACATTCTTTATTCTGATATATTTTATATCAAGACGAACTAACAATAGAAAAATTGTATATATATATAAAAAATTTCAAGTCAATACGTACTGATATAACTTCATCACTGCGTTGGAAGTGAACCATTAGATTTACATACTTTGACTCAAGTCAAAATTTCTCCATAATCAGTGGTCAACATGCAACGCACTGATATAAGTTATATCAATGCGCACCGAAAAGAAAATAACTGAATATATATATATATTTATACAAATTTTTTATTGTTAGTTCGAACTGATATATATCGGTTCCTTGCATGTGAACTATTGCATTTAAATGCTTTGATATAGATGTATGTACTTGTTAAAACATCTTTTAAATTCAATGACCAACATGTAATGAACTGTTATATCTTATATCAGTTTGAACTGACAATAGAAAAAATATGTATATATACATATATATTAATACATTGTATTTATATCAATTCAATTGTTTTGATCCAGTATGCACTTATCAATGATTATTATAATTTATGTTTATATACAATATACCGATTTATTTTATATCATTAAAAACAAAAGCGAAAAAATATATATATACTTTTACTCATTTGTTGCCGCCAATGAGATGAAGACAGCTGGTGGGAAAAATCAGCCGTTGCCAAATTCATCGGGGACCGCAGACCGCTACAGCATGACATGATTGTTTTGATATCCTAGATTTTTTTTTTAAATAAATATAATTTCGGATCTTATCTATATTCATAATACATAAATGTGATAGTAAATTTTCAGAACTCATATTGTCCATAACCAATCAAATTCTTTAAAAATATTAAAAAAAGATCAGACCAATAGAGATCCAGATCCAAATAGGTTACAGATTTATCGAAAATGGACGAAATTAATCATGAGTCTACAAAACATCTACTCTTATTACAGTATCGGAGAAACTCCGGATACATACAGGTAAATGTCTAAATGAGCAGTGTATGACTTGAACAATATGATCCAATGGTGGAGGTTGTAGGTGGGTCCACTTGGTTTTAATTGAAGATAACAGTTGTGGATCCAATTTAGTGAGTGGACTTTGACTTTGCTATTTTCTTAGATTAAAAAATATATATTGCAAATTGTGCTTGGTTCCATAAATAGTTAAATACTACATAACACATAACTTGCTGTTGAGATGGAGCCAATTCAATTTGGACCACTTTCAAATGTTTTTTTCTTTCTCTTTAAGGAAACTTAATTACAGCCTGTCCGCGTTTGTATTGCTGCTGTTTTTTTTTTTTTTTTGTTATTTTATTAGTGTTGAATGATAATATAATGTAGAATGAAGAATGTTTCAATAATATACCAGATTTTGATCATTTTATTTAATAAGAATTAATTATAGTCTTACCAAAATATTCCACATAAGATCGATCAATAAGGCCAAATTTAACTTTATAATTTAAAATAAAAAGTAACCGTAGAAAATAATAAATTTAGAATTAGATGTTTTGAATAGACTCACGTACAAAAGAAAATGACTCGTGAACCATTCAATTAATTTGTTTTAAATATTCTATGATCATATTTGTCTAGATTTGAATTTGATATCAACTATTCGTAAGTGCATATATTTAACGGATTAAAACTCAGAGCATCTCCAATGCAAGCTGGTTTGTGAAAAAAAAAAATGCCACGTAGGATAAATAGACATTTGTTAATAATTGTGTCTCCAATGCAACCGTGTATATTCAACCTCAAACTGACGTGGTAAAAAAAATAATAGACATTGTCAACATGACTGTCCACTTTCAGACGGCCTGTTGGACAACCCTTTTTTAGGTTGACTCAGTAAACATTTAAAATCGACATTAATTTTTAATCTATTTTTGGTAAGGAAATAAAATAAAAAAGAAAATAGGAAATAAAACAAAATGTGTTTTAAACGGAAGCATTGAAGACCAAATTTTAAGTTGATTGTCTATCAAATCCATATTTATGTCACATAGGAAGCAAGTCTCTTGACATTATTGCCATGTCAACAATTATTCATATGCAAGTCATTTTTACATTGGAGATGCTCTTATATTAGAAAAGATAGATGGTTGATCATGTCCCGTATATAAAATTAATCTTCTAGATTTTTATTTTTTATTTTTTTTGAAAATTTACATATCAACCTGTATGTGCGGTGGAAATAGCAAGAAAAAATTGCTACAAAAATAGGGTCCTCTGAAAATGATGGAAAGGATTTCTTGAATCTTTCTAATAGAATTTTTCTTAATGAATAGGTCTTGAAAAAAATATTAGACATCGATGAGCAATGACGTGCAGATATTCGAATTTTATTTTAGTATAAAATTCAATGGTGTGACCATTTATTTATATCGTACAAGATATTTAGATCATGTTATAATTATTTGTGTTTAGACTTTGAAATTGAACAAAATTCGTACCAATCAATTTACAGGAGATAATTTCTAGATTTTGAGTTCATAATTAGAGAAAAACATAAGACAACAAGCCTCTAGTACTCTAAATTATTATTAGGCCGGATTGCTTTAGGAATCATCAGTGAGATTGTCAGAATTATTACCTGCGAGCTCAATATAATTTAGCATCAAATCACTGAACGTATATATGTCATTAACTTATGTGTGTATTTGTGTTCTTAGAGCATCTCCAATACAAACGTGGTTTGTGAAAAAAAAAAAGATGTCACGTAGGATAAATAGACATTCGGTAAATAATTGTGTCTCCAACCTCAAGCTGACGTGGTAAAAAAAATAATAGACATTATCAACATGACCGTTTACTTTCAGACAGCTTGTTGCACTTTTTTTTTAGGTTGATTCAGCAAACATTTAAAATTGACATTAATTTTTCATATATTTTTGGTAAGGAAATAAAATAAAAAAGAAAATAGGAAATAAAATTGACCATGTCATTAAAACAAAATGTGTTTTAAATGGAAGCATTGAAGACCAAATTTTAAATTGATTGTCTATCAAGTCCATATTTATGTTACATAGGAAACAATTGGTTTGACAATGTTAACCCATCATCATTTTTTTAAATACAAACCACATTACCATTGTAGGTGCTCTTATGTCACGTGTTAGCATCATTCATCCTTAATTTTAAACGTATTCATGCATCCCTCTCGATCTAAATTCAATGATATCGATGATTGAGAGATATAAAACCGAGAAACTTTTAATCCTAATTAAGCAAAGTTCATTGTATATAAATCAATATTTTTTTGTGGTTGATGCTTGAAAGTTGAAACATATATACATGATATATTAAGGGCTCAAAAAATAAATAGCACTTTTTGGAGGTGGTATTTCAACAATGTCACTGCTTTAATAACTTATGTTTAAAAGGCACCTATTATGGTGAACGGACAAAAATACCCCCAATTGTTGTTCCACATCAGCTTTCTTTTATTCAGTTTACAGTGACAAAGTTGTGAAGTAGAGAGAGAAAGTCCGGTTGAAACTCAGGCAATCACTTGAACGGTGACAGAGTGGCGCTATACAGATGCATTCGGGGGTCGAGCTCCCCGCCGAGCTCGCGGTGGTCGAGCTGCCCGGTCAGCTCGCGGGGGGGCAGGGGGCAGCGCCCCCGAACTTTTTTTTTTAGTTCATAAAAAAGCTCGGAGCTTTTATGAAAATGCTCGGAAAAAGCTCGGAGCATTATGCAAAAAGCTCGGGCAGAGCAATTCATGAAAAATCTCGGATGAAAAAGCTCGGAGCTGTTATGAAAAAGCTCGGGGCTTTTATGAAAAAGCTCGGGGCTTTTATGAAAAAGCTCGGATGAAAAAGCTCGGAGCTTTTATGAAAAAGCTCGGATGAAAAAGCTTGGAGCTTTTATGAAAAAGCCCGAGGCTTTTATGAAATAGCTCGGATGAAAAAGCTCGGGGCTTTTATGAAAAAGCTCGGATGAAAAAGCTCGGAGCTTTTATGAAAAAACTCGGATGAAAAAGCTTGGAGCTTTTATGAAAAAGCTCGAGGCTTTTATGAAATAGCTCGGATGAAAAAGCTCGGAGCTTTTATAAAAATGCTCGGATGAAAAAGCTCGGAGCTTTTATGAAAAAGCTCGGATGAAAAAGCTTGGAGCTTTTATGAAAAAGCTCGAGGCTTTTATGAAATAGCTCGGATGAAAAAGCTCGGAGCTTTTATAAAAATGCTCGGATGAAAAAGCTCGGAGCTTTTATGAAAAAGCTCGGAAAAAGCTCGGGCAGAACAATTCATGAAAAATCTCGGGCAGTTCATGAAAAAGCTCGGATGAAAAAGCTCGGAGCTTTTATGAAAAAGCTCGAAGCCTTATGCAAAAAGCTCGGGCAGGGCAATTCACGAAAAATCTCGGGCAGTTCATGAAAAAGCTCGGAGCTTTAATGAAAAAGCTCGGAGCTTTAATGAAAAAGCTCGGAGCCATATCCAAAAAGCTCGGGTAGGGCAATTCATGAAAAAACTCGGGCAGTTTAAGAAAAAGCTCGGAAAAAGCTATGAAAAAGCTCGAAGACTTATTAAAAATGTTTGGAGATTCAAAATTGACAAAACTAATATCCTTGAAAAAAGCTCGGACAACAATTTAAAAGACTCGGATAGTTTTACAAAAGGCTCAGACACAGTGTTAAAAGTCTTGGACCCAGATCTCCATCATCTTATACATAAATTTTACCAACTCAATTTTCAGACAAGTTTATTGTAGAGAGAGAGAGAGAGAGGAGTTACTGCGTTCATTGTTTGAAGCGTGGAGATAGAAGTACAAACAGAATAAAAAATTGATTATTTAAGGGCAATTTTGGTAGTTCACCATAATAGGTGCCTTTTAAACATAACTTATTAAAGCAGTGACGTTGGTGCAACACACCTCCAAAAAAGTGACATTTATCACCATTTCCACGATATATTAATGCTATTGCTTAAAGGTTCTTTGGGTGCATATGCTTTTAATCCTTTTATGTGTGTATAATGACTTAATGAGAGAATCTAGATAGCTGGAACATCATTTGCGAATCTCCACCATTTATTATTTTTTAATTTTTAATTCTCCACCGGAAACGTTTATAATTTTATTGTTTGCAAAAAGGAGTCACTTTCGGAGGAGAAAACGTTAATACATCATGCATGCATATGATCTGATGTTGGAAAGACATTTTTTTGGAAATGGAAAATGGTGATACAAATACAATTTTGAAGAATAATAAAAATACAATTTCACAAAAAGAGTCGAACTAATTTCATTTTTTGAAATCCGAAATCGAAAAGCTCTTCACCTTTACAACTAACGTATAATGGAAAAGAAAAGTGCATACTACTTATGCTAAGATGAGATGTGTTACGGAAGTAACTTAATTGTAGATTAACGTATTTAAAAGCCTTTTTGAACTTAAATGCCATACGAATAAATTAAAGTAAATAATCCCCATAAATGAGTATTACTAGTAAAAAGGACTTATAAACTATTGCATTCCCAATTTGACACATATTATATATACATGAAAAGTTACAACTACTACAGGGACTTGTTATTGCAAAATGTAGATTTTCGACAAAGAAACTATTAAATATAATAATTCTCTACGGTTATTACAATTGAGTAATAACTGTAGTCTCTATATATTGGAGTTATTGAGATTGAATAGAGACATAGAGTGTCACTAAATTTCCATTCCAAGAGTTATTACTCAATTGGAGGTACAGGTCTCCCTCGAAGTAGACCATTCTCAACTTTCTTTTATTTTCCAATTAACACATCAACAGTAGGGAGGACCAGGAAAAAGCCTCTGGCACTTATCAGAGCCGGGCATGGAGGAGCAACCAAAATCGAAGAGTTTGGAAGAAGAAGTAAGCACTGTGGCAGCTTTGCAAGAAAGAATTATTAAAGATATGCATGAGATGTTTTCAGCAATGAATGCAAGATTCGACCAAATTTCTCGTAACCATGTTCGTGAGCAATGAGAAAGTTCCCAAAATGTTCCTAGAAATGGAGGGAGCCAAGGGAATGTTAGTTCGCTTACTGAAAAACAATCTGGTACGAATCTGCAAAGGACAGAGATAATAAACAAAAAAAACCAGAACGTTAGGGGAAAACCAAGTGTTGCAGCTGCCATGATCATGAGTTATTTTCGGTAGCAGTCCACAAGGTACATCTGTTGCCAATAATTATTTGACTAAAAGAAGGAAGTGGACCTGTTTGTATACGACCATACCCTTATCCGCATTTTCAGAAAAGTTAAATTGAGAAACTATTAGCAGATATGTTGAAGTCCGGCGTTGTTCGTCATAGCCAAAGTACATATTCATCACCGGTGCCACTAGTGAAAAAGAAACGTGATGGCTCTTGGAGACTTTGCATAGAATACAGAGCCCTGAACCTGATTACGATCAAAGACAAGTTATTGACGAACTGTTCACGGAGCCAAATATTTTACTAAATTGGATTTGATGTCGGGATACCACCAGATACGAATGCACCCCAATGACATCTGCAAGACTGTTTTTCGAATACGTTAAGGGTATTACAAATTTTTGGTAATGCCGTTTGGCCTCCCTAATGCACCATCCACTTTTCAATCAATTATGAATGAAGTCTTCAAAGAACATTTTCGTAACTTAATTTTAGTATTTTTTTTTTCAATTATATTTAGATCTATAGTGATACATGGCTAAAGCATTTGGAATATTACCGATTCTTTTTGCTATATTGAGGGCTAACAAGTTGTTTGTGAAAAAAAAAGAGGCTAATTAGCACTAATGGCCTCTGAACTATGTCCGAATTTGCACCTTACTCTATATTCTTTTTTTTTTTCGCCATTAAACCCTCTGAACTTTCATAAATTGGCAATTATTGACGGAACAGTAACGCAATCCATTTTTCTGTCAAGACAAATTACACTAAGTTCCCCTTATTATATACATAATTGCATCAACCTGGAAAAATATAATAACACGACTTAAATACCCCTCTAACCGAATTTTAAAAATAAAAAATAAAAAATTTAAAATTGAAATAATGGTTAAATAATAATAAATTATGAACTTTTTGATAAAGAAATTAAATAAACAGAGAAATGAAAAATTAAATTTATTTAACAATTATTTAAATTATCTTTTTTATTTAAATATCCATAAATATAAAACTCAGATGAATATTTAAATTATTTAATGGGAATTATCTTTTAAATTGTCTTTTTTATTTATATATTCATAAATATCGCTTGTTCATTTACAATGACATGGGTATTAATAATGTCAACAAATAATAATAATAATAGTAGTAGTAGTAAAATAAAATAAAATAAAATAATATTAATAATAATAATAATAATATTAAAAAAATATTATTTAAAAAAAAACTATTATGTAGATATTTAGATTGATCTCCACCATCCATCTCAAATATTTATGGTGGTAATCAAATTACAATAATAATAATAATAAAGTTACAAGAAAATTGAAAAAACACATAAAAAATTGATGGGTACGGAGATCCAGGATCTCCACCATCTACCATAATATCATTTTATTATTATTGTTTTTTTAATAATATTACTATTTATTTTTATTTTTGATATTAATAATACTCTTGTTATTGTAAATGAACAAGTGATATTTAAGGATATTTAAATAAAAAAGATAATTTATATAATTATTCCCATTAAATAATTTAAATATTCATCTGAGGTTTATATTTAGGGAGATTTAAATAAAAAAGATAATTTAAATAATTGTTAAATAAATTTAATTTTTCATTTCTCTATTTATTTAATTTTCTTTATCAAAAAGTTCATAATTTTTTATTATTTAACCATTATTTCAATTTTAAATTTTAAATTTTTATTTTTAAAATTCGGTAAGAGGGGTATTTAAGTCGTATTATTATATTTTTCCGGTTTGATGCAATTATATATATAATAAGGGGAACTTAGTGTAATTTGCCATGATAGAAAAATAGACGGCGTTACTGCTCCGTCAGTTATTGTCAATTTATGAAAGTTCAGGGGGTTTAATGGCGAAACAAAAAAATATATGGGGTAAGGTGCAAGTTCGGGCATAGTTCATCGGATATCAGTGCCAATTAGCCAAAAAAAATGCTCTTTTGGATAGGAAGAAGTGAAGTATCTGGGAAATGTAATTTCGAACAAAGGTGCTCTTATGGATCTTGAAAAAAGTACTGCAATATTGGAATAGCCCAGACCTACCAATGTTAAAGGCTTACATGGATTTTTATTTATTTATTGTCTTTTTTTGATTTCGTTATACTGATTTTGATGTTCTTTATTTACGGTCGGAATAGCATAATTCATAATTCATAATTCATATACTCCTGTAAACCTGAACATTGGGATGATCCTTCCCATGTAATTTTAAATTTTTATAAATTTTCTTTTTTATTGTTGTACCGCAGTTTTTAAATTTTCATGTGTTTCATTTTGTTTTTTTTAGTATGAGCACATCGAGAAGATGCTTATCAGTCTTAACAAAATCAAGAGATTGTCTCAAAGGTTAATTATTCACACTTGCAAACGAATATCACTCAACTAAAATAGCTGCACCGAGGTTTAGGTCACTTCCAAAGTTGTTTGATTTTCATAGGTTTTTTAATCAATACCGTGGGCAATATCAAAATGTTCAAGTACTTAGACCATGTTTGGTTGAAAATATTATGGTAGGAAAGGGAGAGGGAATCATGATTCCGGTGTTAGTTTTCCTTAATTAATTATGGAATACTAATTCCAAGGAATTTGAATTCCATATAAATGGCCTGAATCTATTCCTACTTATTAGGGTCGGAATTCTCATTTCCATACTTTAAAAAATTGGAATATACCATTTTGTCCTTATAAAATCAATTAAAAAGAATTCTTTCGACTTCAACGCACAATCAGTCTCTCGACTTCGACTTCAAATTCAAGGGAATTTGCCATCAAGACCAGTGATGTTCTTGAATGGAATCATCGTCGGCGCTGCGGCTATCGCCGGCCACCTCATCGATGACACCATTGGAGAAGACTCGTATTGCAGGAAGTCCTCATCCTAGTCCTCCAAATGTTATACCAGCTAGTGATTTATTTCCTATTCAATATATTCTGCCGGGGATAAACCCATATTTAATGACTTCCATTCTGAATGCATTGGTAGGTTATGTTAAGTTTTATTTATTTATTGTCTTTTTCTGATTTCATTATATTGATTTTGATGTTCTTTATTTGCAGTCGAAACAGCATAATTCATATGACTATATGTTGGTTACTCATGTAAACCTGAACATTGGGATGATCCATCCCATGTAATTTTTAATTTTTATAATGTTTCTTTTTAATTTTTGAACCATAGTTTTTAAATTTTTCATATTGTTTCATTTTGTTTTTTTAGTATGAGCACATCGAGAAGATGCTTATCGGTCTTAACAAAATCAATGGATTGTCCCAAAGGTTATTCACACTTGCAGACGAATATCGTTCAACTAAAACCGAGGCTTAAAAGGTCACTTCCAAAGTTGTTTGATTTTTATAGGTTTTTTAATCAACACCATGGGAAATATTAGAATGATCAAGCACTTAGGCCATGTTTGGTTGATAGAATTGGTGTAGGAAAAGAAGAGAAAATCATGATTTCGGTGTTTATTTTCCTTAATTAATTATGGAATACTGATTCCATGGAATTTGAATTCCATAAAAATGACGTAAATCTATTCCTACCTATTAGGGTCAGAATTATCCTTTCCATACGTAATAAAATTGGAATGTACCATTTTGCCCTTAAAAAATCTCTTAAAAAGGTTTCTCTCGACTTCAACGCACAATCAGTCTCTGGACTTCGACTTCAAGGGAATTTGCTATACTGGTGATCTTGGGCGGAATTGTCGTCGGTGATGTGGCTATCGCCGGCCACCTCATTGATAACACCATTGGTGAATGCCCGTACTGTTGGAAATCCTCATTCTAATCTTCCAGATTCCATAAAAGCTGGTGATTTACTTCATATTCAATATACTATGTCGATGATGAACCCATCTTTAATGACTTCCATTATGAATGCATTGGTAAGTTGTTACTCAGCTGTCGTGTTTTCAGAGGAATATATGTACCGGTGTTTTGCTGGCACGTTAACTCTTCTTGGAAAATATGCTAAAAAGTATAAACATATTAAATCATTTGCCAATGGTATAGGGTTCTTCGACATTGATCAGATTAATTCATTTGCCAATGCTATATTCAACATTGATCCCTTGAACCAGGTTGGAGTGGGTAAGGAAGGAGGATCTGGTCTTCAAAGTACTCTCCATCGAGGAGATTGACAAGCACTCGACTGCTATCACAAATACGAAAAAAATGACAAGACAGTGATCTTTCTTCATTTAAATTTTACATGCGTTGGATGTTTGTATAGTCGATGTTTGGGATTGTTTAAACTTGTGAAATAATCATTTATACTATAATCGAAGATCCATGAAGCGTTTAGTAACACTTCATAATCAACTTATTTCATAATTTGCTCATCCAATAATCAACTTTTAAGAAGTTGGTTGGGGGTAGCTTTTGGAAGCCGATTATTGGAGAAGTAGGCTTCTTATCATTATAATGTATATAATACCCCTACCATTTTACTATAAAGACAATAATATCCTTTTATTTAATACTGATAATTTTTTGAATCAATAATAATTTAAAAAACTGAAAAATTAAAAAACTAGAAAATAATTTTTTTGAAGACTGTACGGTGGCCACCACTGCTCACTGGTGGTGCCACCACCAACGATGGAGGCCGAGGAGAGCTAACTTCCACCAGCAACGCCGAATTCGTTGAAGGAGGCCGATTTCTAATCTGGCAGTGGAGGGGCACTGAGATTTCTAATCCAATTTCTAACGCTTCCTATGTTTCGCGATTCCGTCGCGAATCCGGTCACTAAAATGAAGGAGGATTCATCATCCTCTATCGCCGGAGTAGAACCAGCTGACGATGGAGGAGGAGGTAGCCTCCTCCATTTTCGTGACCGGAATCGCCATTTCAAAAGCTCGTGCGTCGTCTGTGTGGGAGGATATCGGCGGCACTTGTCGAAGGCTGATGACGATCTTGGTGGATCTGGAGACGGAGGAGGAATTGGAAATGCCAACGGCAGAGTTCTAGATGCAGAGGTTGGTTGTGTTGATGGAGGAGAAGACTGAGTTGACTCAGTTGTATTGATGGAGAAGAAGACTGAGTTGACTCAATTATGTATTGTTCTTTCTGAGTTGACTCAAAAAAATTGAAAAAACATGAAAATATTTTATTAAATAAAAATGAAAATATTTTATTAAATAAAAAATGAAAAAATGGAAAATAAAAATATTGAAAAATTAACCATAAAAACTATAAAAAAATAAAGCTAGAAAAAATTAATCACAAAAATGTATCAATTACATATATACTTGAATAATTAATATATATATATGACATTTGAACAATATATATCCATTTTAACCATATATGCCCATTTTGGTCATTTTTCATAATCAATTATAGTTTACCAAACACTTTTTTTCTTAAATTAATTATTTATAAAGTCAATTTACCAAACACCTATCAACTTGTCTCATAAGCTGATTATTTCTAAAATTATACTAAAAGCAGATTATTTTACAAGCAAAGCAATCTCAAACATAGCTTAAATCATTTGCCAATGGTATAGGGTTCTTCGACATTGATCAGATTAATTCATTTGCCAATGCTATATTCAACGTTGATCCCTTGAACCAGGTTGGAGTGGGTGAGGAAGGAGGATCCGGTCTTCAAAGTACTCTCTATCGAGGAGATTGATGAGCACTCGACTGCTATCACAAATACTAAAAAACGATAAGACAATGATCTTTCTTCATTTAAATTTTATATGCGTTCGATGCTTGTATAGTCGATGTCATTTAGAACCAAAAAATGTTTTGAAATCATGTTAAATACACTCAGCACCAACCAAAGAGGAAAGGGAAGGTGCTTTTGTTAAAAAAAAGTTGTGTTCAGTTTTATTTATTTATTGTCTTTTTCTGATTTCATTCTACTAATATTGACGTTCTTTATTTGCAGTTAAAACAGCATAATTCATATGGCTATGTGTTTGGTTACTCCAATAAACCTGAACATTGGGATGATTCTTCCCAAGGTAATTTTTAATTTTTATAATTTTTCTTTTTTATTTTTGTACCATAGTTTTTAAATTTTCATGTTGTTTTATTTCATTTTTTTTATAGTTTGAGCACATCAAGAAGATGCTTATCGATCTTAACAAAATCAAGGGATTGTCCTAAAGGTTATTCATATTTGCAAACGAATATCGTTCAACTGAAATATTTGCACTGAGGTTTAAAAGGTCACTTCTAATGTTATTTGATTTTCATAGGTTTTTTAATCAACACCATGGGCAATAAAAGCTGGTGATTTACTTTCTATTCAATATATTCTGCTGAGGATGAGCCTATCTTTAATGACTTCCATTCTGAATGAAGTGGTAAGTTATATTAGGCTTTATTTATTTATTGTCTTTTTCTGATTTCGTTCTACTAATTTTGAATGTTCTTTTTTGGCGGTCGAAACAGCATAATTCATACGGCTATGTGTTTGGTTACTCATGTAAACCTGAACATTGGGATGATCCTTCCCAAGTAATTTTTCTTTTTTATTGTTGTACCATAGTTTTTAAATTCTCATGTTGTTTCATTTCGTTTTTTAGTATTAGCACATCGAGAAGATGATTATCGGTGTTACAAAATCAAGGGATTGTCTCAAAGGTTATTCACACTTGCAGATGAATCGCTCAATTGAAGTAGCTGCACCGAGGTTTAAAAGATCACTTCCAAAGGTGTTTGATTTTCATAGATTTTTTAATCAACACAGTGAGAAATCCTCTTCCAAGTCTTTCAGATTCCATAAAAGCTAGTGATTTACTTCTTATTCAATATATTCTGCCGAGGATGAGCTCATCTTTAATGATTTCGATTTTGAATGCAGTGGTAAGTTATGTTAAGTTTTATTTATTTATTGTCTTTTTCTGATTTCATTCTACTGATTTTGATGTTCTTTATTTGTTGTCCCAAAAATATAATTTATACGGCTATGTGTTTGGTTACTCATATAAATAATTTTTCTAAACATTAGGATCCCCAACAAAAAAAAAATTATAAGTTTTTAATTTTCCTTCTTGATTTCCCATTTTAATTGGCAGTTATGCCAAAAAGGTTTGATAGTGTATGTGCACTCATACCTGTTCGAGCCTATCATATCGTAGTGATCTCAATCCAAAACAACCAAATCTTCCAAATAAGGCACCTACATTCACCAATTACACAATTTTTAGTTAAGATCAGAATAATGATGTTATAGTTAAGGCCTTTGTAATAAATTTATTTTATTGAAGTAAAAAAAATTCACTAGTTTGGTTTCTTCTTCCGACCCTGCGCAGTTTTTACTTTTATAAAATGCAAACCTATCTTGCATGCAGCTTCTGCATTCAAACTCTAGCGCTCCTGATCAGTCAATTCATCAATTTTTCTACCAACCAATCCGGCCACCTCATCGATAACACCATTGGAGAAGGCATGTATTGCTGAAAAATCTTCATCCTAGCCTTCCAGATTCCATAAAAGCTGAACATTGGGATGATCCTTCTTGGGTACTTTTTATCTTTTATTATTATTTTTTTTATTTTTGTACCATAGTTTTTAAATTTTGATTTTGTTTTTTTAGTCTGAGCACATCTAGAAGATGCTTATCGGTCTTAATAAAATCAAGGGAATATTGTCCCAAAGGTTATTCACAATTGCAAACGAATATCGTTGAACTGAAATATTTGCATCGAGTTCACTTCTAAAGCTATTTGATTTTCATAGGTTTTTAATCAACACCATGGGCAATAAAACCCGGTGATTTACTTCCTATTCAATATATTCAGCCGGAGATGAGCTCATCTTTAATGATTTCAATTCTGAATGCAGTGGTAAGTAATGTTAAGGTTTATTTATTTATTGTTTTTTTATGATTTCATCCTACTGATTTTGATATTCTTTATTTGCGGTCGAAACTACATAATTCATATGGTTATGTATTTGATTACTCCTATAAATAATTTTTAATTATTATAAAAAAATTATTGTTTTACTATAGTTTTAAAATTTTCATGTTGTTTCAATTTGTTTTTCTAGTATGAACACATTGAGAAGATGCTTATCGGTCTTAGCAAAATCAATAGATTGTCCTAAAGGTTATTCACACTTGCAGAAGAATATCGCTCAACTGAAATAGCTGCATCGAGGCTTAAAAGGTCATTTCTAAAGTTGTTTGATTTTTATAGGTTTTTTTAATCAACACATTGGGCAATATCAGTATGATTAAGTACTTAGGCCATGTTTGGTTTACAGGATTGGGGTAGGATAGGGAGAGGGAATCATGATTTCGGTGTTTGTTTTCCTTAATTACTTATGGAATACTGATTCCATAAAAATGGCATGCATCCATTCCTACCTATTAGGGTCAGAATTCTCATTTCCATACTTAAAAAAACTGGAATGTACCATTTTGCCCTTAAAAAAATCTATGAAAAAGAATTCGCTCGACTTCAACGATTTAATCATTCCCTCGACTTCGACTTCAATGGAATATGTTATCAGGATCAATGGTGTTCTTGGGCGGAATCGTCGGCGGCACTACGGCTATCGCCGACCACCTCATAAATGACACCTTTAGAGAAGGCTCGTATTGCTGGAAATCCTCATCCTAGTCTTTTAGATACAATAAAAACTGCAGATTTACTTCCTATTCAGTATATTATGTTGGGGATGAGCTCATCTTTAACGACTTCCATTCTGAATGCAGTGGTAAGTTATGTTAAATTTTATTTATTTATTGTCTTTTTATGATTTCATTCTACAGATTTTGATATTCTTTATTTGTAGTCGAAACAACATAATTCATATGGTTATGTGTTTGGTTACTCCTATAAATAATTTTTAATTATTATAATTTTTTTATTGTTTTATTGCGGTTTTTAAATTTTCATATTGTTTCAATTTGTTTTTCTAGTATGCACACATCGAGAAAATGCTTATCGATCTTAGCAAAATCAAGGGATTGTCCCAAAGATTACACTTGCAGACGAATATCGCTCAACTGAAATAGCTGTATCGAGGCTTAAAAGGTCATTTCCAAAGTTATTTGATTTTTATAGGTTTTTTAATCAACACAATGGGCAATATCAGAATGATCAAGTACTTAGGCCATGATTGGTTTACATAATTGGGGTAGGAAAGGGAGAGGGAATCATGATTTCAGTGTTTGTTTTCATTAATTACTTATGGAATTCAAAGGAATACTGATTCCATGGAATTTGAATTCCATAAAAATGGCATGCATCCATTCCTACCTATTATGGCCAGAATTCTCATTTCCCTACTTAAAAAACTGGAATGTACCATTTTGCCCTTAAAAAATCTATTAAAAAGAATTCGCTCGACTTCAACGCACAATCAATCTCTCGACTTCGACTTCAATGGGATATGTTATCAGGACCAATGGTGTTCCTGGGCGCAATCGTCGGCGGTGTTGCGGCTATCGCCGACCACCTCATCAACGACACCATTGGAGAAGGCCCGTATTGCTAGAAATCCTCATCCTAGTCTTTTAGATTCCATTAAAACTGGTATTTACTTCCTATTCAGTATATTCTGTCAGGGATGAGCTCATCTTTAATGACTTCCATTATGTATGCAATGGTAAGTTATGTTAAATATGATTTATTTATTGTCTTTTTATTATTTCATTATACTTATTTTGATGTTCTTTATTTGCAATCGAAACAACATAATTCATATGGCTATGTGTTTGGTTACAATAGCCCTTGAAGAGTCATATGTACTGCAAACAAAAATTGAGATCTTTTATATTGTTGCTCTGTGTATTATAAAATGATAAGGATCTTAAACCACAAATTATGGATGAATGTCGATATAATACTATTGTCCAAGAGACAGAGCTATATTCAAGGACATATAGTGTAGACGCTGAAAGACGTCAAACATTTTTGTTAAAAAGATTATTCGTACGAAAATTAAAATAGCAAGATATAACTTATATCTAGAAACGAAGGGTTTACTACAAAAACGCAGTATTTGATCGTATATAAATATTTTATTGCATAATTAATATTTCTATAATCAGAATAATTCCTGAAGGATTCAAAATGCCAGAAGCATATAACTAAAATTCTTATAATTTTTAATTTTTATAATTTTTCCTTTTTGCTGATGTACCATAGATTTTAAATTTTTATGTTTATTTCATTTTGTTATTTAGTACAGGCACATCAAGAAGATGCTTATCAGTTTTAACATATTAAAGGAATTGTCCCAAAGGATATTTATAATTGTAGACGAATATCGCTGGAATATACCATTTTGCCATACCTTCCGGTACATCGAGTCACTTTTGGAGGAGAAACGTTCATGCATCATGCATGCATATATGATCTGTTGTTGGAAATAATTTTTTTTTTTGGAAATGGAACATGGTGATACAAATACAATTCTGAAGAATAATAAAAATACAATTTCACAACAATAGTCGAACTAATTTTATTTTTTAAATTCTGATATCGAAAAGCTCGTCACATTTACTAATGACATATAAGGAAAAAGTGCACACTACTAATATTAAAATGAGATGTGCTATGAAAGTAACTCTTTTATTTTTAGATTAATTGTGGGTTAACATATTTGAAACCCTTTTTGAACTTAAATGTAATACGAATAAATTAAAGTAAATAATCCCCATACATGAGTATTACTAGTAAAAAGGACTTATAAACTATTGCATTCAATTCCCAATTTTTGACACATATTATATATACATGAAAAGTTACAACTACTACAGGGAATAAAAATGCATTGGACTTGTTATGCAAAATGTTGATTACAACTATCATATGCATAGATTTTTCGACAATAAAACTATGAAATATAATAATTCTCTAATACAAATAGTCCTTAAAAAAACAGTATTTTAGATTTGTAAGGTTACGGAGCCAGTTCTATTGTAATTTTTACATTCGTGTGAAATGGTGCAAGTGGAAGAAGCTGTATTATAATTTTTTAGAATTATATGTTATGTTAATCTCAATTCCAATTGGACTTCATCTATAATATAAGAATCATGATTGGACGATACAGGTAGATCACAGATATGTATGGTCCACACTACTATATAACATGAAATGAAAGGTCAATGGGGGGCTTCTAATTCTTTGTCGTATTAATTGTATAAATTCTTTGTCGTATTAATTTTATAAACCATGATAGGTGCACTTAATTTATAATATTAATATATGACACTTTCATTTCACCAAGTTCATTAGTGTTTGTGAGATCAGTCAATATGTATAGTTTCGATGCAACATCAAGACGTTATTAGTAGTTTTATTGGTTGGTTAATTGGTCATGTTTTATTCCTGAAATGAGTTGAATTGGTATAAGTTTGGATACATCAAAATAATACTACTAGGTGTATCCAGTCGTCCAGATATGATTTACTCCCATTGTACTAGGGTTATGATAGTAAATTACGCACAGTAAGATTCGAATCCTTCATTACTAATATGGAAGAGGAGTCATCCAGATAGGATTTACTCCCATCGTACTAGGGTTATGATAGTAAATTACGTACAGTAAGATTCGAATCCTTCATTACTAATATGGAAGAGGAGGTGTACTACCGGCACACCTATGTTAAGAAGTGATATATTATTATTATTATTATTAAAAATATCACCACTCAATATATTTTTATAGTAAATAACACTTTTTCAGCATGACAATATTTTAGGTTTATTCCTGAAATGAGTTGAATTGGTATTAATTTGTATACGATAAAATAATTATACTAGGTGTATTCAGATATAATTTACTCCCACCGTATTAGAGTAATGATTGTAAATTACTCATAGTAACACTCGAACTCTTTATCACTAATGTGGAAGAAAATGTGTACTACCGGCCACCTATGTTAAGAGGTGATATATAGTATTATTATTATTATTAAAAATGTCACTGCTCTATGTGTTTTTATAGTAAATAAAACTTATTCAGCTTGATAATATTTTAGGCTTAGTCGTTGAATGGCAATTAGCGATTGGTAAATTGAAAAAAAGTTGATAAATGACTTAACAATGTTAATTTAATTACCATATCAATTGAGACAATACGTAATAAATTTATATATATATATATAAATTATTTTACTTTTTTATATTAGATATTCCGATCAAATATATATATAATTTAGTCATTAGTAACGAAAGGAGGTTGACCTAGTGATATTAAAAATAGCCATTGGAAAAGATAAGGATCGAGGATTAAAAAAAAGTTTCTAAATTCTTTAAAAAATTAAAAGTTTGATCTTTAATTTCATGGGAAGATCAAAAACCTTGTCAAGAACTTACATCATAGAAAAAGACTAGTATTACAATATACACAAACAGTCCAAAATAGGAGTGACATGTCAATATATAGAGCAATATTGCCAATAACAAAGTGCAAATTGAAGAAGAATTCATTTACTTACCATCTCCACTTTAGCTTGCATCCCATCACACCACATTATAAATTATAATCATAAAAATTAAAAATAAATAAATATAAAGTCGATGGAAATATAAATAACAATGGGCCAGCAACTTAATGCTTCAAGCATATGCTTAGAAGATCCTCTCTCCACAAAACTGACCTAAGCTACTAAGCATCTCTCTCTCTCTACATTTCCATTCCTTTAAAGCTCAAAAACCTCTCTATGTTCACTCTCTCTTTCACACAAAGTAATCAGAGAAGTCACCCTTTATCTCTGTAGCTAGCTCTGATGATGGCATTGGGCAGCAGTAGTAGTCGCGACGCCGGAGAGGTGATCAATGGTGGTGATGATGATGATGATGATCGTGACCGTTAATTGGAAGTAAGTTTTGTTTGATCTGTTGGGCAACTATGGATCCTTTGGCAGTGCATCAAGAATAAAGATGCTTTTCGCTCAAGCATATATCATATATGCATATTATCATAGAATATGGCAGTTTTTGTTGTTGTATTTTTTTTTTCTTAACTTCTGTTTCCTTGTTATTCTAATGATCAAACTTGAATGAAACATTATTGAAGCTATTATTAGAGTGTGTTGGTCTTGTTTCTTTCCCTGGATTATTGGTTATGTAATTATTTTATATATATACACACACACACACTCGAATCTGTTTCTTTATATTGTGTTAAGTTAGTGTTATTACGATAAGATGGGGTTGTTCCTGGTGGTATCACATATGCATCATGAGGTTGCGGGTTCGAGTTCTTCCCTCTCCCAAAAACCCTGAATTTATGTTATAGTTTAATACTTCAAAATATAAAGTTAGTGTAATTATTAATCAAATGCTGCGAATCAAACTTGTTTTTATATCGACCCGAATCTGTTATTGTCATGTTAACTTGGTTTTATTATTAATCAAATGCAGCGACTCGAACCCGTTTCCATTGTGATAGCGACTCGAACTTGTTTTTGTTGTGGTATAACGACTCAAACCTGGTCCTGTTATGTTAACTTGGTGTTATTATTAATCAAACATGGATTCCTGACTTCCTTCTATATCTTATGTTGAAACAGTATGACTGATTTGAGGGCTTGAACCAAAACGGCATTGATTTTTTTTTTTCTGTGGGTTTTTTTTTTTCCATTTATGAACCAACATGTGATGGCATGAAGAAAATTATGACTTAATTTGGACCAATATTTGTAATATAGAGTATAACATTACACATGGAAAATATTCTCTGCAATTTTATAGCTTGAGTTGAAAAGTGCAGTCAAAGTTAGAGGCTTATAATATTAATAAATGACTAAACCAATAAACCTTTAATGCATAATTATCTAAAATTGTTGCATTATTTCTCAGACTAATAACACACTAATTTGCCCAACTAAGGCCTTTAGACAATTGGTGGCGATTAATTCCAACTTTTCCATTGTCAATGTTAGTGAAAGCATTCGAATTTAGAAGATTAGTTTAACATCCAAAGATTAGGTTTTTATTAGGTCAGCTACTATAATGATTACAAAATCAATTTCTATTGCTTCAAATTTCAATATACATTACTAGTCTACTACTGTCTCGAAAGAATTATTCTGCTGTGAATCACGGTCACGGAGTCTAATATAGGCAAGAAATTTTGGAAACTATTCAGCTGTGAATCACAACGAAGTCTGATATATGCAAGAAACAATGGTTGAGGTACCATGAATTCACGACATCAGGTGACAAGCGACAACCCAGCAAAGCCAGCCCACAGCAGCACAAACGCATAATAACGCTATAGCACAATCAAGCATGTATATAACATATCGGCTTTTTTATATACCAAAAAAATATCTTCTTTTGCATTTTTGCTCACACGACCAACCGACTCTAAACTGCATATTGCTGTTGACATTACAACTTTGACAAGAAACGCCAGATAATATGGTGGCCAATTGGCAAATCATTCCAATTTGTTGTGGCACAATCACATATATCAACATGAATTAGCCGAATGAAAAGGAATGGCATTCGACGAAACCAAGAAGGATATCTACATTTAAGGCCAAAACTCCAAAACAAGACAACCCAGAAAGCACTTGTGCATGATCAATATTGCAAAGCCTACTTGGGTATTAAATATAGACAGACGGCAACCAAAATCCCAAACTTGCATTGAAAACATAGTATTAAATTGTAACAAAAATGTGCAATAACATTATCCAGAAAGTACAAAATAGCATAACTTTGGGCACTCGGAAGAGGAAAACTACTGGTAGTAAGCCAAAATTCCAAAATTTAAAAAAAGAGAAAGAAAAAGGTTTTAGTAACTCTTGCTTTAGTAGAAGAAACCAAGTACTTTTCCACCAACATTCTTTCTCCTAGCTTCTTCATGATCCATGATGCCAGCGGATGTCGTCAACACGATGTACCCAAACTGCATATTTTATTAACTCCATTTATCAGAATGCATTCATCTCAATATTCATACATAAATAAAACTTATAAAAGGCTGCGAATATGACCACTAGTCCACTAGGAATACAAACATAAATTATAAAACTTCATAGCAAATAGATCCCCTGAACTAGAAATATCACACAAAAACTCCGGTGTCCCCAACCCACACTTAAACTGCCCAGGCCACTTGGGCTTATAGAATAGAAAGAGAAGAGAGCATGTTTATATTCCTACAAAGTACAAACCAATTCGGCACATATGCATCTGTTGCACATATGCATCTGTTGCACTTTATCATACGTCCATACCCCCATCTACCCATCTACCCAAAAGCAATAAAGCGCTGAGATCCAGTTGACAACATATACAATTCATATAGTTAGGCATGAAACATTCAATGATATCACATAAAATCCTATTCCTATCTACAAAATTATCAAAATATTCAATATGATTTTGGTACTATTAGCTTCCCTAATGTTCTTCTCTACTGAACCAACAGTTTATGTTTTGATATATATCATAAAACATCTCATGCAATATTGTCTCTGTTAAAAATAAGTTTCTGAAAATAATAATAACTAGGGGTTTTTTTAAGGCTAGTTAACCTGTCTTGAGGGAAGGAGCCTGGCAGTCCAGCCTTCGATTTCTTTCACGCCGACATCAAAACGGGGACTGATCACTCCACACTTGTTGAGCCTTCCATTCAGTTCAACAACAATTTTGCCAGATCTGTGATCATCGACATACTCAAATTCACCAATATAACCTACAAAACAAATTGTCATGATTTAATAAGCAAACATAGATCCAAATAGTCAACAAGATATCAATCAAACTTGAATAAGTAAAAAGATATGACAATGTTAATGTGCTAACCATGCTTCTGCATAACCAAAAGAAACTTGATAATGACTTTCGAGGATGGCCTGATCATGACCTGTCGTTTCCCTCTCTTCTCCGCATTATACATGCTCTTAAGAGCATCATTCAAGACACTAACTCTCACCATTCTTCCAAAAGCAAGCTGCCACAAATTTCAAGGAGAATATTAGACTCACTTCTGGCGCCTTATTGATGCTAATTCACAGAATCAATTAATCAACCAGTTTTCAGTATATAAAAGGATTTAAGCAATCATTGTAGCAATATATTTGTTCCGAAAAAGAACTACACCATGGCATACAAAATGATAATCCGAAAAATTCAAAATTTTGCTTTGATAAATACAATACAATTAATCCAACAATGATTTGTTATTTCTTTACAAAAAAAACTAAATCAAAGGAAAAAGAATTATCATGCCTAATATTGCATAAACAGCCAATATTTAAAACAGTTTAATTTCGTAATATTCAAACAACAATAATAACATTAACAAGCAAATAAGATGAAGAAAATACTAGCATATTTCTATTAAATTTGATCTATAGCAAACAGATTATTACACCGGATCATCATGTTCAAGTATGTCAATAGACCCATTTTTCTTTCTTTAAAAAAAATATATCGCTGCAAAAACCCAAGTATGATTTATAGAACTAGTTTCATATCGATTATGCTGTTCTATTAGAAAGATAAATCAATCAAGTAAACACAAAACACAAGAGTCCAAAATCCAACAAAAACGACACTAGCTCAAACAAAAGCTACATTCGTTTCATGTCAGTTTCGCAGTACCAGTCTACCAGATCATTACAAACAAAAAAACTGATTCAAAGTCTCTAAACTTATATTATGTGTATAGATACATAACGATATATACAACATATAATAATAACAGTGAAAAAAGGATCAGTTGAGTGGAAGAAATCGGCGATGAATAGTTTTTACCTGAGAGCTGAATCAGCAGCGGCTGCGTTTTCTGGGTTGAGAGGAGTGAAGAAGAGAAAATAAAAAATAGAAAGTTAGGGTTTTGGTTTTTAGGTGGCGCTAAGATGGAGGGAATAATTAGGGTTTGACTTGGAAGTTACCAAAGTGCCCATTTTTGGGCTTCTTTTGTCATGGGCTTGGTCCCTATATAAGGCGGACCCGGCCCGGCCCGGCCCTATTGTCATGTCGTTTTGAAATTGGCGATATTTACATTTGTATATACACCGTTTTGTAAACACATCCTTTTAAAGTTTTATTTTTAAAACAAAAAATTAAAAATTAATTATGATCACAACTTAAAAAAAAAAAAGAAAAAAAGAATCACAATCCATTTAATACCTAAAATATATTTTCTTTTATAATACGGTAGGAAAAGTTTCTTCAAGTAGATTTTTTAGGAGTATATCTTTTAAAGTATATCTTCTACGAGTAAAACTTTTAATGGAAAATTGTTGGTCATTTGGTTGTCAATTAGAAAAAAAATTTTAAATGGTAAGATTACCAAAATATTCAAAACTTATTTTAAATGATAGGGTTATATTAGACATTTTAGTGTCATTAAAAAAGCTCAAAAAGATCTATTTGGAAAAGCTTAAAATTTGAGTTTCTCTAAATAGACGTAAAACAACTTTTTTAGTCATCAAAAAGCTCTACTGAGTGACAACCAACATAAAAGAATTTTAAAATAGTTTTTTTTTAATTAAAAAAACTCATTTAGCCGGTAGAGAAACTCTTCCAAACATGCACTTAATTTTATTGTATTACATTGTGAAGAAATCTCACTCAAAACTCTTTTCTTGTCCACTCGACATCATTTTTTTAATTTTCTTTTTAGTCTGACATTTATCGGTTTGCCTTTGGTTATTATATTTTTAAAATATATATATTTAATATTGGTTTACAAATAATAATAAAAAAATTACAAAAAAAAAAAAACATAGTAGGCTTTCAAATATTTATATACATGTTAAGGTGATAAAAATGAATTTAAGTGAGGTTTGTTAAAGAAGTTGTATTAACTGGTGTGAATATCGCCACATTAAAGTTTTGACATTTTGGTCTTTAAGTCTGCAGTGAGTTTCGTGCAGTTTCTCTTTCTAATTTTGCTTTTATCTATTGATTGACATGAAATTGTATTTTTAGTATTAGGTTTGTTTCCTTGCAAAAAAAAAGTATTAGGTTTGTTGAACTATAAATTACAATTAATTATATATATATATATATATATTATAAAGAACCGGAAGAAATGTACTGTATATAGGGTGTATTTATGAGAGGAATGCACGTTCAAGTTTTGAAGAGTATGAATATTGATATCCATTCAAATTTTGATATATGGATCTTCTTGTTTGCGATGAGTTTCATATGGAATGCACATTCATAAAACATTCTTAAGTTTTTAAACCAAAGCAACCCTAATGATCGGACCTAGGTTCGGTTATATCGATTGATTCGGTTTGTAATCTAAACACATAATAAAGGGTGGAAAGGAATTGTCGTTTTTTAGAAGGCATCGAGTACACAATTCACCCGCTACTAAACTCTATTTTAATTTTTGGGTTTCAGGTGGGTTGAGTGAAATTGTTGGAATCTATTGGTGTCGGAAACCTAAGGTTTCATTTGTACATTTACTAGGCTTAGGGTCTGGTTGGAAGACTTTCTCTAAGT